>JAOQMQ010000004.1:4788612-4811682 GCA_027563845.1 Erythroxylum subrotundum
TTGTTTGAGCTTGTAA
The DNA here is from genome assembly GCA_027563845.1 of Erythroxylum subrotundum. Taxonomy (NCBI): domain Eukaryota; kingdom Viridiplantae; phylum Streptophyta; class Magnoliopsida; order Malpighiales; family Erythroxylaceae; genus Erythroxylum; species Erythroxylum subrotundum. The sequence continues at coordinate 4,788,629 of JAOQMQ010000004.1, forward strand.
ATATTCTTTGGATTTTTGTTCTGAGATTTACGATATGTAATATATGTGTGTGGGTTTGAGTTACTAAATACAATAAATATCAGTGTGATATTTGGTTTTATTTGTTCTGTCTTGGGTGGCATCCATGTATCCTCCCAGGGGGTATTTGGGTGTTACAAAGCAACTAATAAATGCATCTTTAGGGGTAACCACCACTTTTAAGACCTATAAAGAATTACAAGAGTTTATAAAAAACATCCCCATGAACAATTATCACCAAGCAATACAAAAACAAAGCCAATAATAAGTGGGATTTATAATGTTGACATAGTGGTAACATTAGAGGCAAAGTAAAGGCTCTAAGTAGAAAAATTGACAACATCAGTATGGTAGCTAAATTGATGCTAGTAAAAAGTTGCAACATCTATGGTGAGGATACCCTGGTTATGAATACCAAGTAACTTGTACATGGGGACAAAAATTTGAGTAAGTTGATTTTAGTGGGAGCTAATTTCAAAATAACTTTTATATCAATACATACAATTCAAGTTAGAGAAATCATCTAAATTTCTTATGGGATAATCAAGAACAACAAAGATAAATACATCCACCTAAATTTCAATAATAACAGTAGTAAAAAAAAAAAACCAAATCTCAAGGACCTTATAATGAAATATGTTAATAAAATTGAGACTCACTTCTAAGAAAACAAATTAATGGTTTAAAACTAATAAGCTTACCTCCACAATTTGGAAATACATATTAAAGAGGCAACAAGGTACTCAACCTAGCAATATTGAGCCCAACCCAAAAGAACAAATGAAAGCAGTCACTTTGAGGAGTAAAATGGAGTTAATAGTTGAAGAAAAAGAGGAGGAAACAAAGTGTAAGACTGTTGTGATAGAAAGAAAGAAAGTGGAGGAAGGAAGGGACAAGGATGACTAGCCTAAAAGGAAAGTTATTAAGGATTACAAACCGACAATCTTATATCCGAGCAGACTTGAAAGAGATCAAAAGGAAGACCCATTTGGTAAGTATTTAGAGTTGTTGAAATAAATTCATATTAACATACAACTTGTTGAAGCTTTATTACAGATGCCACGATATGTCAAATTCTTGAAAGATCTCCTTTTAAACAAGAAAAAGCTTGAGAGAATGCCTATAATGACAAAAATCTAAAGAATTTTACTTTACCTTGTCATATTGGTAGCTTATCAATCAATAGAGAATTATTGGACTTAAGAGAGAGTATTAATTTAATGCCTTCTAATATGTTTAAGGAATTAGAATTAGGTGAACTAAAGCCTATTAGGATGAGCATTTAATTAACCAATAGGTCAATCAAGTAACCTGCAAGTATTATAGAGGATGTGTTTATTAAGATTGATAACTTTATATTTCATATTGAATTTGTGGTTTTAGATATAAAGGACAATGAGGAGGCTCCTATGATCTTAGGACGACCCTTTCTAGTTATCACTAAGCCATTATAGATGTATATGATGAAAAACTAATCTTAAGGGTAGAAGATGACAAAATCATATTTAACATATTTGAAGCCATGAAATACACCATTGATAAGGACAATACTTTTTTATTTATATATAATTGATGTTGAAATTTCATGCACTATGTAGGAAGTCATCTCATAAGATCCACTGAGAATGTGACCTTGCATGAAGAAGATAAAAGGAAGTATAGTCCTTTCTTTAGAGAGCATATGGCCTCCTTAGAGATTAATAAGCCCTTGAAAGAGAGAAACTTCAAGGAAATTAGAAGATGCAAAGAGTGGAGAGTAAAGCCACCAAATGAGGAACCAATAGAGTTGGAATTAAAAATATTACCAAATCACTTAGCTGAAACTAACAAGTTACACATTATAATTGTAGTAGAATTGATCCGAAATTAAAAAAAACAAGTTGCTTAAGGTCTTAAAGGAGCATACGAGAGCTATTTCATGAAAAAATCTCTAATATAAAAGGAATTAGTCCCTCTTTGTACACCCATAAAATCCTTTTTAAAGATGACTTCATGCTAGTAGTGTAACCTCAAAGTGACTTAATTTGAATATGAAGGATGTTTAAAGGTTGAGGCAATTAAAATATTTGGCATAGGGGTTCTTTATCCTATTTCTGATAGTATTGGGGTAAGAAGGGATGGCAATGGTACCAAATGAAAAGAACGAGTTGATTCTTATAAGAATTGTCACCAAATAAAGAGTGTGTATGGACTATAGGAAGCTAAATAATGCTACACGTAAAGACCACTTTCCACTACCCTCTATTGATCAAATAATGGAACGGCTACTTGTACACATGTATTATTGCTTCTTGGATGGACTATCAGGCTATTTGTAGATTCCTATAGCCCATGAAGAATAAGAGAAGACTACATTTACCCGCTTATTTGGTACATTTGCTTATCATCATATGCCTTTCAGTTTGTGTAATACGCGTAATATCTTCCAACATTAGATGTTAGCAATTTTTGATTAGTTAGTAGGGGACATCATACAGGTATTTATAGATAATTTCTCTATTTTTGGCATATAATTCCTTTAACTCATATTTATATAATTTAGAGAGATTACTTAAACGATGTGAAGATACTAAATTGGTGCTTAATTGAAAGAAATGACAATTTATTGTTCATAGGGGATAATGCTAGGTCACAAAATTTCAAGTAAAGTTATAAAGGTTGATAAAAGTAAGGTAGGAGCTATAGAAAAGTTGCCTCTGCCTACAATGGTAAAGGACATTAGAAACTTTCTTAGATATATTAAATTCTACAAGAGAATTATTAAGGATTCTTTCAAGAGAGTTGGATCTCTCACTAAATTACTTGAGAAGTATACACCTTTCGTTTTTAATGATAAGTACTTACGAGCATTTAATATTTTAAAGGAAAAGTTGAAAAATTCCCCAATCATGGTAGTACCAAATTAAAATTTATCTTTCGAACTAATGTACGATGCAAGTAATTTTTATAGTTGTACGGTATTTAGACGACTTAAGGAAAAACATTTCTAGCTTGTATATTATGCATGCAAAATCATAACAGATTCACAGGAGAATTACATAACTACATAAAGGGAGTTAATAGTTGTAGTTTTTTTTTTATTTAGTTTTTGTGTTTGGTAAATTTAGATCTTACCTTATAATGTCCAAAAATATTGTTTATATTGACCACTCAACACTTCCTTTTCTTCTTAGAAAAAATTATGTTAAACCAATACTTATTAGATAGGCTTTATTGCTACAGGAGTTCGATCTCAAAATCAAATATAAGAAAGGGGTAGAAAATCAATAAAACATTTATTATGTCTTGGGCATCGCAACATTGAGGAGCTAGTTGAAAAATATATACATACCTATAAGCAACTTTATATGCTTACTATCGCTAATTTGGATGTGCTGTAATTTGTTGATTATACTAATTACTTAAATTTTGGAACTCAAGGCTCAGCTCTATAATTCTCAGGGAGAGGCTAAGTCCTCCAAGCTTATCTCTGGTCCCGATGGTGTTGAATACCACTGCGCCAAGAAGAAATTAACCCCTCAAGTCCCAAAGAACCCCGGCGTCGATGCCCGCGCACTCAAGTACCCATCTAAACCCTACTCTTTCCTTTTCCTATTCCCATGTTGCTAAGTAACTAGAATACCTTGAATCCTGATTCCATGAAAGAGAAATAGTTGGTGAGATTGCAAGTTGGCTTCTTTTCGTGCATGTCGGTATCGAGTCTGAAGCATTTCAATCTTCTCACAGCTTTGGAAATTACCTTTTTTTTCTTCTTTTGCTGTTGGTGCTTAGGATAGGACAAAACGAGGGGTGATACAAGGATAAGTGAGAAGTTCTGGCTATATTGTTCATGTCTGTAAACGTGAGATCTTTCCTTTAGGGGTGTAGGGATTGGAAATAAGGATTGTTGGTTGTACTTCTGCCTTGATATTTATCGTTTTTAATCTTCGAGTTGCACAATGTTCTTATATTGTTTACCACCCCTTTAATCTTGGAACTGGAAAGATACTCTCTTCTTTTGTGATGGTTTGAGGTGAACTTGTTAAAACATCTACAAGCTGGGTTGATAGATATTAGGCAATAGGCTTACATATAATCATGTTACTTAGATTTCTCCTACTTATGTCTATGAGATACTGCTAATAGTGTTTGATACCACCAATAGAGTATGCTAGAGTTTGTTTCAGTTGGGAGCAATCAGAATAGAATCGTGGTCATGTTAGAATAGCATGTCAGTAGCTTATTCTTACTTTTTTACATTAAGTATGTGAAAGTGATTCTTAAAACCCTTGGAGTGATCTCATAACCTATTCTTTTTATTTGATTCCTTCCTATTAAATATCAGTACCCTAATTTGCTCCTTATACATTTGTATTAAGTATTGCTGGCATATTCTTTAGTTATCCTACATCAAGAGGAGGGAGTGAGGGGGAGTTGGCATTCTGGTTTCTCTTCTTTTGGTTTATGGATTGAAATTATGGATTTCAAAGCTCGACCAATGTCTATATGGTGGCATAATGTAATCACATATCAATTTGGCTAGATATTTTTCAATTTTACATAAGTATTAATATTAGTATTCAACACATAAGTTTCTCTGTGTTACAAACCAATTTTTATAAATTTTTATACTTTGAAAGCAGATTGAATTAGATAATTGATTATAAGTTTAATTGTCTTTTTAATTTGAAAAGTTTATGCAATTAGCCATAAGTTTGATGACTAAGTTGAATTTAATTTGCTTCATAAATTTGGAGAACAGATATTTAATAGCATCATGATTCTTTTTGTATCACTTGTATATACATTGAGTAAATGTGACGTCTTTTGGGCATTTTCATTATCCTACACACACACACACACACACACACACACACATATATATATATATATATAAAGAGAAAATTGTGAATAATTGATCATTAAGTAATTTTAGTCTCCTGGCTTTATAATGATAATAAAGGTGAAGTTAAAGAGTGAGAATAGTAGCTATTTGAGATAGTGACCTAATTAAGTAATAGTAAGTATTCATGATAAGGTGTTTACTCTCACGTAAAAAAGCTTGACAACTTTTCAAACAAGCTTCTGAATGCTTTTGTATTGCTTAAATTTGATGTTTTGCTTTATTTCAATAAAGAGCATGAACATGATTAAGAGTTGAAATACTTTTCTCACGCCTATTTAGTTTACACGTAGAGTGAATTTTGTGAATTGAGTTGAAAATTTAAAGAATTATAAAGTGAATTGTGTTAGTTTTGAATTGATATAAGTAGCTTATTACTTAACAATTTGATAACCTTAGCAATTAAATAAGTGGCGGAGAATCTTGATTGATATATTTGATTTGTTAACTGCTTTTTTCTTTGTAAATATATACTATTTAAAATTGATTAGCTTGAGGACAAACAAAAGCTTAAATATAGGAGAATTTAATATATGCTAAATAAAATTTATTTTTAGCATAATTTTGATAGCATTTTTCTTGTATTTTGAGTATCTTATTCCATGTCTTATTTTAGTATCTTAAAGGAAAATGAATGAATTTAAAGAAAATTTGAGTCAATTTGGAGCAAATTTGGTATAATTCAAGAGAGGACTCAAAACACGGAAACAACATAAAAATGTGTTACTGCTTTGTTGAAACATGTCCTATTCCATTTCTCAAAGAGATTTTTATCCAAGGAACATAGTTTCAACATTGTTCTACGTTTAGGTTGTGTTCAAAGTAAAGGCATATTATTCCGTCAAGCGTACTCTTGTATTGAGCATATGTTCACCAATATGATGGTTACACGGACTCGTTTTCATTCCTATGTTGATAGTAATTCATTATGTAAAAATTATAGAAAGACAAGTGAAGCAACACAGAGCTCAACCGATCATGTATTAGGGTTGAGTTGGACAAAAAAATTAGGATTTCACATCATTAAAAGAGAGGTAATTGAAAATATAATGGGGTTTTAAGCTAATAGATGAATTTTTTTAAGAAAAGAATTCATTAGGAGCCAACAAAAACAAGAAAAGAGCAATCTTAGAAGAAACAATAAATCCATTATGATTCAACAAGAATTTAAAGATTCAACGACCATAAGTATTTTTTTTATTCTTTTGTATTTTTGTGTAGTTTTTCCTTGTTTTATTATGAACTACTTGAGATACAAATCTAGGTGAGAAAGATCCTAAGATTTGATATACATTGAAATTCTTGGTTCTCTTTAAATTTGTTCATATTTTATCTTGTGTTGAATCAAAAGAACGAGAGTTTAAGATTAACTAATCGGATTGATTAACTAATCAGATTTATACGTTGGGATCAAGAAATGATTTATATATTAGATCACAATATTAATGATGAGGGTCGAATGAGTTGCTCAAGAGAGAATTACATAATCTTTCTGGGTATCACTAGAATTTATAAAGCAAATTAATGCTTTCTTAGGTTGTTTTGGTTATAAAGAGATTTTGGTCAATTCAATTTAAGATTAGGGATTACATTGCTCAAGAGAGAATATAATTGTAGTTTAAAAGTTCTTACTAATCCAAGAAGGCACCACATTACAATAAAGTCAAAGTATCTTAAAGTTTTAAGAAAAATTTTACTTAGATCTAGTTTAAAATCTTGTATGGTTCTAGTTTATCTAGTGATTTTTTTAATTTTGATCATTACTTTAATTTGGTATTTTAGAATTGTTTTTTCATTTACTTTCAAACACTCACCCGTTTTATTATATTAAATAATAGAAATATAGTCATTACTAATAATCACAAAGAAAACTATAAGTACAATTATTGGTATAATTTCTTTAAATTTGTTATTTATGTTTCATCCTGTTCATTCATAAACATGACGTTAATGGTCAATCTCATGTCCAGAAGCCATGTTGGTGGTCTAAAGAAAAAATATATATATATATATATATATAAACCAATTGCTATGTTGGTAGTCTAAAGAAAATTATTTAAAAAAAAAACAACTTGCTTGGGCTGTATAGTGAGGTCCTTTGGGCTATTGAATGCGTTTGATCCACTTGAAGCGATTGTATAACAATTTGTTCAAACCTGGCAAATCCTCAGAGAGTCGACATGGGAAACAAGAAGAGAGCTTCTAATAGCAACGAAGCTGATACCTCGAAGTCCTGCTTTGTTTCTAAAGAGAAAGAGTATGTGGGTTTTGTTTTACTCTAACTCGTTTTTCTATATTAATTTGAGCTTCTGCTTTCTGACAATTCATTCTTCGAATTTGGTTGCAGTTGCTATGAAGGAGAACGTCTATCTCGTTTGCTCAAATCAATCCACCGGTACACTACTTGAACTTCTTCAATGTGCTGTGTTTTAGGTTAAACTGTTTACAGCAACTTATGTTCTTTAACTGTACCAAACAGGGGAATAGAGTCCGCAAAGCTGTTGGAACTCAACTCGCTGCCAGAGAAATTCTGGTACAAGGTTGGTAATTGTCTCTCAGTGAGTTTTCTGAAGTGATAATAATATATCTTGTCTGCGTTGAACTCAGCAACAATTTGCTGTCGGGGTCAATGAGGTCACGCGTGCACTTGAAAGAATGCCGCCTGCGGCGAAGGAGATTGAAAGACCCACAAAACAGCATCGTGCCTTCTGCACTAACCCTAAAGCGCCGGTGGTCAATCTGCAGGTTGTCTTAACTTCACGATGATGTTTGGTTGGAACTAAAACTTTTAATAGAATCAAATAGAATGAAATAATTTATAATATAATAAAACGTAAATAAATGTAATATTAAAAAAAATTATTTGTAAAGATGGAAAGGTTCGTATTAAAATATTATTCGAATGAAAAATTTATAATATAATATAATGTAAAGTTGTTTATTATTTTATATTTTATCCTAAACTCATTAAATCATAGATTTTTTATTTTTACTATTTAAGATTGAATAGAATATAATATGAAATTTTGTTTTTTTTTATTTTTTTTTTATTATAAATTTTTTTAAACGATAGAATAATATTATATTCCATTATAAAACTTAAAATAACAAACGTAACCTTTAACTTGTTTCAATTCGATTAGTCTGCTGTTATACCTATGCACGTATTTGAATAGTACCATCCTTTGCGTTGAGCATGCAGGCCGTACTACTAGCCTCTGATTGCCACCCTAAATGGCTCACCAAGCATCTACCTAGCTTATCTTCGTCACGAAATGTTTCAGTAATCCATTTGAAGGATCAAAAGGGCGGATCTTTCAGACTAGGTGAACTTGTTAAATTGAAAACTGCCATGGCCCTTGGCATAAAAGTTAGTAGTTAAGTTGCAACTTCTGTTTTATCTTATATTTGTGTTGCTATGTTCTTGAGATTCTGATTGGTGTATTGCTTATGTAGGCTAGAGGAAATGATGTCAATGAAATTGTTGAGAAAATTCTTCGTGGGCATGAAACTTGCCTTGAAGAAGAAGAAGATGCCCAGGCATCGACGGAGTTGGGTGTGCCTGGTGAATAGCTTATAGTTTAAAGCACTGAAGAAGTAACAGCGCCATTAGAAGCAAGTCATCTTTGGCGCACCTGTGGTGTCAGCAACGTACGGACGGGTTCAGGTCTCCTTTGTGTATTACTTACTAATAAGTACCTATCTTGACCATCCCTGTTTTGTCATGGACAACGTCAAGATGTTTCAGTTTTATGCTAGAGGTAAGAAAACGCACATCTTTACATTGTGGACAAGATGCTTTAGCTAAAATGCTCTAGAATAGCAGCCAAACAAGGAAAGAAACTAGAGTTGAAACCTGAATGGTGATCCTTATTGAACAATAAGAGATCCAGGCTCTTATACTTCCCATTTCATGTTTTAATTATAGCTCCTCAGCCATTTGTCTTTTCAATAGTCTTCATTTATGTTGTACAGCCTAGCAGGAAATTTCCCTATTTTCTTCTTTTTCTAACAAAAGCACTTGGACTTATATTTACTGTTTGACTAAAGGGCAATGGATTTCTCTCCTTTCTATCCTGAACCATCTTTAACGAAATAATATCATGACGAAGACAAAAAATAATATCATGTCGATGACTATGCACTAGCCTGAGGGCTGACAGTCGATGAAGATGACTCTGTTGCACCAACCGGATCTGAGTCTGGTTCCTTGTTACCACCTCTACCATTTGTAGTAGCTTGGGTTGATTTCTCATTCTGTTTTGGTTCCTGATCCTTCTTGACCAAGACAGGTTGGAACTGCCAAAGACACCCAATTCAAACATATCATACTTAAAGAAATGGCAGAATGAAAAATAAAGGATGCTAGACTTAATTGATCGTCATCTACAAACCTGGTATATGGAATATATTACATTTCTTCTTATCTGAGCCATCATATCCAAGAAAAGATTATAGCCTTCAAGCTTATATTCAATAAGGGGGTCTCGCTGCGCATATCCACGTAACCCTACAGCTTGCTGTACAAACTTGAGTGCTTGCAAATGTTCCTTCCACAAGCGATCAATATTGCTCAAGATCAGGAACCTTTCAGCTTCCTTCATTAAGCCTGGTGCCTGGTTCTCCACAATTTCCTAGAAGACATGCAATAGTTGAGGGAAGGGACAGCACTAGCCATATCAATACTTCCAAACAGAACATGCGGAGAGATTCAAAGTGTGTGCTGTACAAATTTAAGATAGGCCTACTTAAGCCGTCTTTTTTGTTTTTTTGGATCATCCAACTGATTGTCACAATGCAGCAATTTAGCAAAGAGCATTGTAATTATAAAGATCATAGAGAATCAAATCTTTTAGGAATTCATGGCTGACAGGTAGCTTAGCTTGATGAGTTGTTTTCAGGCAATGGAATATTGGTAACTAATACCATAAAAGTAACACATGAATATATGTATTAACAGCATCATGACAGCAATTCAGTGCATGTCTCATTCTATTTGCACCATGCTCATGTAGATGAATGCTGGGCTTTAAAGATTTGTTACTATATTGCAATAAGGATAAACCCGTTGCAAGCATTGATGTCCACTTTACTAACCCTTTTCTGTAAATATGCTTCACGACCACGAAGTTGAAGGTAATCTTGCAACTCCTCATAACGTGAACATTTGCTTCCTAAAACATCTGGTGTCAAATCATTCAAAAGATAGCAGTACCTGAAATTACAGGAATTCATGTCACAATTTTTAGGGCATTATTTAGATAAGCATCCACTATATACAACTGCTTGAAGAGAATTTCAGAGCCACTAACTGTTGAACTTTTGCAACAAGCTTTTCGAGATCCCAACTTTCTTTTGGAGCATCGGAGCCAATATTTGCCTACCCAAAATAACATTTAAATTTCAAGATAGACTTGGAGTACAATATAAAAAATGTATCAGTCAGAACAACTATGAGGAATAAAAACCGATTAAGCAGCAACTTCTTGTATAACTTACCTCTAAGATGTCATCCATTGTCAGTTCAGCGTATTCAATAATTAGAGACTGAAGATTATCCGATTCAAGGGCCCGCCTTCTCTCAGTATAGACACGGTCTCTCTGACTATTGAGAACTTCATCATAGTCAAACAATTGTTTTCGGATATCAAAAAAGTAGTTCTCCACTTTCCTTTGAGCTTCATCTAGAGCTTTTGTCAGCATCTTGGACTCGATTGGTAGGTCTTCAACTCTAAAAGCTCTCATCAATCCCTTTAAGCAATATCAACGGTATTTAACAAGAAGATCTTAGAACAGACTCAAAGAGCAGATAAAAACACTATATATCAAACCTGAATTCTGTCGCCACCAAAAATCCTAAAGATGTTATCCTCAAGACTCAGGAAAAAGCGTGAACTTCCAGGATCTCCTTGCCGCCCACTACGACCACGAAGCTGCATGTACAGTGTGTGACACCGTTAGAAGATTAAATAGAGATGATTGTATCTAGAACAGTATATGCTGAAGATAGTTATTTCAATTAAAAGCATGAGAACACAAGTCAGATGACAGATGAATGACAGTCCAACATTTGTTTACTCCTAAACTTGTATTAAGCAATTACAGTTGCAAATAAACCTGATTGTCTATTCTCCGTGATTCGTGCCTTTCTGTCCCCACCACATGCAGTCCACCAGCCAATACAACCTAAATTGGCATGGAGAAAATATTTAAGCTCCAATTAGCACTTGAAGACAGAATTATGCCAAGTTAAAATAATTTCAAGTAAAAGCTAACCTTCTTTCTTTCTTCTTCAGTATAGACCTTGTATTCTTTAACAATTTCTAGGAAGGCATTCCGCAGGTTGGCTATGACCTCATCCTGAACAGGGCCCTACACACAAAATTATGAGGTCGATCAGCATTGGCATAGATGGATTTAAATTAATCAACAGTAGAAGAAAAGTATAAAATGCCTTCAACATCCAAGTCAATTTAATTGTGAGTCAATTGTATTTGCATCACAAATGTAGAGTGCATGTAAGGCACCTTCTCGCAGGAATAAGATAAACGATCTTCAGCTTCAAGTTCAGTCAGTGATCTCTGGCCCCAAGCTTTTACAGCTAACTGTACAGCTTCCTCAGCCAATTTAGCATTCTCGTCGGATAGTTTGCATGGAAACAAATTCTCATTGACCTGTAGTGTTAGTTGAGTATGAGACTATTTAAATAGCAAAAGCAGAATCCTTTATCTTAACCCAGGAAATACTTGTACAAATTCAGACCTTCCATGACTTTACTGGAGGAGGCTTCTTCACAGATACATAAACAACTCCAGCTGGCTTAACAACCCTGTAAATTGTCACATGGAAATCACGTTCAAACCAAAATAAACATGCCATCAATTTGATATAACCTATTTCACTAGAGGTGGGGCTAGGTTTCTTTCTTTTCCAGGCAGTAAATGCCCCAAATGAAGATTGATAGTGATGGACGGTGCATCACTGAAACTATGCCCTATGTATTTGGAGTTGAGATGGGTAACCCTTTCATGATTTGAATCACAAGGGAACCAACAATAGTTAACTGAAGTAAGAGAAACTATGACCACAAATCCTTTTGCAATGTTGATAAGAAAGGTATTTACAAATGATACAATTGATGTAGGACAAATAGAAGAATTATTAACTCTTTTGCATCAATAACCTTCCTAAGAAGTATCTATGTCAACAAAAGATCACCCTTAGTGTCAACAAGAATGATAGCCGCAATACGAATATTGACACGCTTATCACACAGTAATCAGAAGCGCAAAGACAAATAAAGCATCATTATTAAGCGCATTGATACCTCGGCATGAGCATCTCTCGTAGCTTAAGCCTTGCCATAAAGTCTGCATTACCACCAAGAATAATATCTGTTCCACGACCTGCCATATTTGTGGCAATCGTCACAGCCCCTAAGCGACCGCTCTGTGCAACAATTTCGGCTTCTCTCTCCACATTTTCCGGTTTTGCATTCAGAACCTTTAAGCAATCCATAACAATAAAAATTAATTACCCTGAACACCCTACAATAAGTGATAAAGGTTTTACACTTTTCTATTTTTTCCCCAAAGAAACACCTTACCTCATGAGGAATTCCAGCTTCTTGCAACTGTTCAGATAATTCATCACTCTGCTCAACACTTGTTGTGCCTACAAGCACAGGACGACCTGTCTTATGCATTCTAGAAATTTCTACCACAACTGCCCTCCATTTCCCAGATGTAGCCCTGAAAACTACATCTGATTCGTCCTGGGAAGATGTTGAGAATATAGGTAGTTCCATCAGTAGTACAACAAGAACAAGTGCCACAAGTAGTAAACCCTGCTTTGGGCTAAATAGTTCCCAGATTGCAGTGTTAAGATGATAAACATGGCATATAATTCTTTAAACTATACTAAAATCATAGTACTAGATAAATTACATCATTTGGGAAAAATTATTGTGCTCGTCACGTTAAAATTCTTCAAGATAATAAAATATTAAAGTAAACGATGTTGATATAGATAGCATGGTAAAACAAACCTTTCTTATCATGGGCTTGTTTGTTGGAACAATTGTAACTTTAAGTTTGTAAATGCTCTCAAATTCAGTGCTTTCAGTTGCTGCAGTTCCAGTCATTCCACAAAGTTTTGGGAACTGTTGCAGTTCATTTAACAGAATATCCATCAAGATAGCATAAGTTATCCAAAGTGCTCAACATGATCATCTGAGATCAAAGGTACCTGGAGAAAGAAATTCTGGTAACTGATTGATGCAAGGGTCACAGTTTCGTTCTGAATTGGCAAGCTTTCTTTTGCTTCAACTGCTTGATGAAGGCCATCACTCCATCTCCTTCCCTAATGAAGAAAAAAGGTGTATCTATAAAGGTAAGCTTATCTTAGGTAATAGTACAATAACATTGATATGGACATATATCTGTAACTATGCTTGTCAGGCAGAAAAATCACCTGCATTACTCGACCAGTAAACTCATCCACAATCAGCACCTCCTTACTACGTATGATGTAGTTAACATCCCTAAGAAATAGTTCTTTTGCTTTTATTGCATTTATTACATATGATGCCCATTGTTCTCTAGGATCATACAAATCTTTTACATCCAAGATTTCTTCAGCATCCTCATAACCCCGTTCTGTAAGAAGAACTGTTTTTTGTTTCTCATCCACCTGTAACAAAAGTGTAGGTTATGAAACAATATCAAAAGTAAGGCTATCTTTTCAAACTACCCCTGGGTTCTATTACGCTGACCGTAAAAGAAGAACCAAACAAATCAGATAAACAGTTTGTGTTTCGCTTTAAATATGCTGTCTAGTTGGTAGTCTCTGCTGTAAAGTAATAAAGCACATCCACAGGAGACTTACAGTGTAGTGTATATCACGTACAAATGCTGCAGCTAATTTGGCAGCTTTATAATACCGATCACTAGGTTTCTCTGCAGGACCAGATATAATGAGAGGAGTTCTTGCTTCATCAATAAGGATGGAATCTACTTCATCAATTATACAGTAATTGAATCCCCTTAAAACAAGCTCCTCAACACTCTGCGGGATTTGACAAGAAAAGATTTAATATAAGCCATTTTGTATGTCTTAGGGCTCTTCAATAAATATAATGCCAGTATTATGATATGTTGATCTGGGAAATTTAAGAACATAAGAAAGAATTACTTTCCGTGGCAAGATTGTCCCTTAAGTAATCAAAACCAAGCTCACTGTTGGTGACATAAGTTATATCACACATGTAGTTCTCCCTACGTTGTTCAGGTGTCATGTTCTCTGCCAAAAAAGAAAACAAAAAGAAGGGGCTGCTTAATCAAAAGAATTTTCACAGTAAGTAACAAAAAACATAATGAAAAGAATTAATGGTGACTTGCAGAAGAAATAAAGAACATCCAACCAAAAGTGAAAAGAAGGAATAATAAAGAGGGAGAAGATCACAGAAAAAAGAACTAGAATGCAACTCAACAAGAAGCAACTCGCAGGCAGCTGAAATTTATTTTTTTTTTATAAAGGAAGAAGAAAAATCCCATAGAAAAGTCGACCAATGTGCCCTTAAGGGGCCTTAAACATACCCATTTAAATACACAAATAACTTAGTGTGGCTGTGCGCACTAGTTTCAGATAGAAGGAAAAGGAACAAATAAGCAATAATATGAAAGTATATGACATACGTTGAATTAGGCCAACCTTCAATCCAAGAAAACGGGGGACTTGACCAACCCATTCACAATCTCTTCGGGCCAAATAATCATTAACAGTAACAACATGAACTCCTTTCCCAGTTAGCGCATTCAAATAGGCTGGTAGGATGGCCACAAGTGTCTTTCCTTCTCCAGTCCTCATTTCAGCTATTTCCCCTTTATGAAGCACCATGCCACCTTCATTTGGAGAAAAAAAAAAAAAACACAATAGATTAACTTCTCCGCTTCCAAATGTGAAACCGAAACCACCTTGGCCAGATCAAGAAAGTATCAAGTTATGTAAGAATTCGGTACAGACTTCAAAACTAACCTATCAGCTGGACATCGAAAGGACGAAGACCAATAACCCGTTTTGAAGCCTCTCTCACCACAGCAAATGCTTCCTGAAACAAATATGCTTTTCTACTCAAGATGACGAAACACATATTTTTTTTTTTGAAGATGACAAGCAATAAAAAGAAAAGTTTACCGGTAAAAGAGAATCCAGAGCTTCACCCATTTGGGCGCGCTCTTTCAAGACTGAAGTTTTGTCTTTCAATTGTGAATCAGATAAACCCGACATCTCTGCTTCAAATCCATTAACGAGACTGACAATCGAAGCATACTGCTGTCTAGTAGACTCCCCTGTATCCGCACCCTTAAAAATACCACCGAGAAGTCCTCCTAACGAAGCCACCATACGAATCCTCCTTTTTCCACTAGATGCCAATCTCGATGTTTTCAGTTGGAAGTTAAATATTTGCGGAGATTTAATACCCAGAAACGAGGAAGCCAAAAGGGTTTTTCTCTTGAGGTGCTTTTCATGGAAAAGGGGAGACTTTGATTGGGAAACGGAAGTCACCGGAGAGAGATGGTTCAGCAGAGGTGGCGAGTCACATAATAGTGACGCCATCTCTACTTCTGGATTGAAGTTGAATGAGATAAGAAAACTGGTGTAACCTTAAGAATGGCTAATAGTTTACTGATGTAGTGTCGAAGGCTTCAGTTTAACAGCTGCTCGAGCTTTGGATTGTTAGAACTCGAAAGACAGGGAAGGAAAGATTGATTTGAGATAAGGTTGGCCGTACCACGTGTTTGGTCTTTGCCAGAGTCTTAAGAGTTGACACGTGGCCCCAATCTGGACTATCAACACTTGACATGACACCGACATTGTCTACATTTTCTCTCAACGGAACTGTACGCGTTGACCATGGGATTTTTAATTTCATTTATTTCTTTACAAATATGATTTTCTTCTTCTAATTTATCAAATCAGAAAAATAAAACAAGTAAATAGAAATAAATACTGAAAATAATACCTTTTTCTTTTCCAATTTATGACAAAATATTCATATCTTGAATATTTTTATTTTTATTTTTATTTTATAATATAATTTACTATAAACTAAATATATATTATTAAATTATTTAATATATTAAATTTTAATAAAAATTATGTCATTTAATTTAATAATTATTAATAAATATAATTAAATTTAAAATATCTTTTAAATATATAAATTTCAAATAAATATATATTAAAAATAAATAACATCTTTAAATTATTTATTTTAATATAATAAAATAATTTATTAATAAATATAGAAAAGACTGAAATAATTTATTTTAAATATTATCTGATATATAATTATGATAAAAATATATATTTAAAAGAAGCATTAAAATTTAAAACTGAAAAAAAAAAAGGAACTAAACGTCTAATCCTAGAGCTTCAAGAGAGAATCTAGACATATAAAAAGCAAAGCTGATTGAATAGGAAGGTGACTACACAGTTTTATTGCTCAAACCGAATTCAATTTCCAAAGTCTAATGTGATATCTTTCCTTTGTGTCAAAAAAAGAAAAGGAGATCTTTTGTTAGATGAATGGTGATGCCAATTTGGCTGGCATGGCCATCACCACTGTAATTCAAACGCCCTCTTCACTGTGGAAAACATAGAATAGAAACAGGGCAAAACAAATCTCCATTGCACCAACTTGGTATGTTCGCTCCAAAGACTGCCCCTTTGAGGAGAAACACGCTTGCTTGCTTTCCAATTTCTATCTCCTTTACGCTTCTTAACTTGGTTCTGGTGGAACCACTTTCAAGCTTCGCACCCACTCACAGAAACTAGGATCATCAAAATGAAGAAAACTACTCTTCAGCCTCGTTCTCTGTTCTGGTGTCAATGAGCGAAGCTGCGGGAATCTCGCCTCCTGCATTCGATTAAATTGAAATTGCATTATCAAACCCAATGCACAGTATGTCTATTTGTGCCAACGTAAAAAAGGCTTTTCTTCAGCAACCACCCTCACCTGCTCGTATGGAGGATCCTTGTGTGCAGGTATCAACCGAGAAACGAAGTATCGGGCTTGGGAGCTCCCTTCCTGTTTCCAACAAGCTTATAGCTTAATTTGGACATAAAGGAAAAGACATACAAGTTATGAATATATAGTCGAGAGAAACAGACCTTGAATGCAAGGATTCGAGGAGCTGGAAAACGTAATTCAGTGAGCTCTTCAGCTAATGTTCTGCAAGCTGCTAAAGCAGCAGCATTTCTTCCCTCATCGGCAGCTAGCTCAGCACCCTGCAAGTACGAACCATAAACTTAAGGCCTTGCATAATATTGCATAGGAAATTTGGAAAGAACTATGAAATAGTTGACAAGAAAAGAACCCCCTTAATCTACTCAAAAAGGTTCCCAAGGTAATTATTTTCCATCAATGACATTTACACAATCAAACTAGTTAGACAAGCAACCACTCAGACAAACAGAAGGATGAAATATAAAACTCGATAAGGAAGCGTTTCATACCAACCAAATGAAGACATCAGTTCCATGGTCAAGGACAACAGCTGTATCAGATTGCATAGCGAGGTTATATGCTGGTAGTTCCTCAAATGTACCGCCTTCTCGATGCATTAGACAACGAGGTGCTACCATACGAAGTGAAAGATCAAAAGATGCATTTAGAAACAAATTCCTTAATACAGATCTCTCATCCTCATGGCCAACAATGTTTCCCAAAAGTGGACCTCGCCTGAGATGAAAAAGAAGCTCAGGTAACATTGAGAGTTCTTTAGGGAATCGATGAAGTTTTGACTTGGGTACCTGGGACCCAAATTTAAGAGCAATGTCCTTAATTCTTTCATCTATTGTTGCTCGCATATCAATTGCATCTGAAGAATTTTTTGCTCGTAGAACAGTTCTTTTAGCAATAAGAATTGCGGCAACTTCATCTTGAACACTTTCAAGATATGCTGAAACACTGTCAACTGCAGGCAACCTAACAGTGATGACCCTTGAAATATCAGCTTGATAAACATTTGAATATTGGGTCACAAATTGGAAAAACACAAAATCACTCTTAATATCTGCTTTGTTTTCCATGGAGAGCACAAAGCTCTGTGTTTCTTCAACACTTAACATTTGTATAGAAAGAGACGTGTCGTTTTTAAAATTTTCCTTTGAGTCTAAATGTGCTTCTTCACCAGGACCCACGACTTGAGGAATAAGGATATCATCAGAACATCGAATCTCCAATAAACCATGTGAACCAGAAGCTCTTGAATATGCCCTCTGCAAGTTTACCCCAAACGCTTCTCCAAAGTCATCATGAAGAAACAAAACACCTCCAGAAGCTTTTGCCAAAGGTTGCAAAACTGGAACATGAACAGGGCATGTTCCAGCGCACAGAATGTCAATCACTGTATTCCAACGATGAGCTTCACGGCCTTGATGCTGCATCCATTTCAGGGCCATCTTCTCTAAGTGTGGGTAATTTGGATGAGTAAGAGAATGAGGAACAGAACCAGGGCCATATGTATTTGGTCCACCCGCACACACTATTATCCTGCTATGACCTCCAGCCTTTTTGAGCACTCCACGTGACATTTCTGCTGATGGTCCTTGGATTATTGCCAAAGCAACCTCAACAGCAGTGCCCAGGCATCGGTCTCTTAAAGCTTCTGGTATGTCCAACTTGTATGGCCTCAATGATGAGAATATTCTGTGAGCTACTTCCTTTGATGCATGCATAGGTGAAAGGTAGACACCAGTTCCATAGATCAGTGCTTTCAATGAGTCCTGAGTAGGTGATTTGTCACCCGGAAGCACATCAGCAGATGCCATTAATTGCTCTGAAAAATCATAAACAGATACAGTACGTCCATATAATATGATTCCAATTCTTGCTGTTGGGGGCAGTGCATCAACAAATGCATGCAAAGAGCTCTGCAGATGCTGCAGGTGTGGTTCTTCTAAACAATCGTCTATAACAAGAACAACAGGTGCAGACATCCTGGAATCAGAGACAGGAATAAAGCCTGGTCTCTTGTTTCCAGTTTGAATATAGTCAACCATGGGTGATGACAATTCAGGAAAATTATGAAGATCTTCATTGCTTGGAGCTATATATTCACCTTCACTTCCATTTAGCGTCGAACAGATTACACACTGCCATTGCCCTGAACCAAGCAGTATCTTGCAGTAGAGATTGGAATAAGCTCCACAGTTGTGGCAGCGATGAGGATCACGCTGCACTATTTGGGGACCTGTGGAAATCTCTCTGCCAGGAGAAAAAATTGCCCCAAAACCCAAACTGGGGACATTTGATAGTTTTCTTTGCTTCAATACCTTCACAAATAGAGCAAATCCACATGCTAATCAAATTATCTATCAGTGTATATATATGTGCTGAATAAAAGAAAACTGGACATAATACTTCTAAAACTTCCATAGGCAAAAAGTAACATATGAAAAACAGTTTTCTTAACTTGAAATGCCATCAGTCCGGCCATGATATTGATATAAATGACAGAAATAATAACAGGATGATTGATAGTGAGGATGTAAACATAACAATCATGATACCTAACAAACTCATATCCAAGATCAACAAACAGAACAGGATCTTATTTTATTATAATTAAGTTTATTTGTTTCATTTGATTGGAAGGAAACAAAGTGTTACCTTATGAGCTGAGAATAAAACACATGGTGATCCCTCAACAGGCGATTCCACTATGCCTTGGGGAACTTGATGCTGAAGGTCCTCTGACACATTTGAAAAATGGGGAGGTGAGAATGTGGGCAATGATGCACTGGACGAGAAAGGAAGTGGTTGAGGAGTTGCCGGAGAGGTTTGAAATGGAACAGCGGCAGGCCGGACTGGTGAAGTGAAAACAGGAGGGCCCGGGGGAGTGCTTAAATGAGGATTTGGGCTTCCAGTTTTGATGCCACCGGCCGGGGACATTAAAATTGGAGGTCTAAGTGCTGGAGAAGGCATCAGATCATGTTGCAATGTGGGAGGAGGAAAGCTGGGTGCTCCAGGTAACATTGGAGGGAAAGGAGGAACGGTGTTTTTCTCAGATTGAGGTGTTGGTGTGCGATGGTTTGAAGTACCAATGGTGACATAAGATCCAGGGGAAGAATTCGGTTGATTAACCATCTTCAAGTCAAAGCAGTAAGACTTAAATTGAATAACAGCAATACACCAACAATACCAACTATATGATTTTCAATAACCGCTACAAAATTCAGTGAACTTGGATGGAAAGCTCATGTGCTTAACAAGAGATGCAGCACCAAGGAATCTAATAAAACACCTTAGATGCAAGAAGCAATGAAGTTGATTAATTTAGAACAACCAAAATCCTTAATATAATCAAATACCAAGAAGCGAGAAAATCACAAGATTGGATTTTGATTATAACACAACTCAATATTTTCCTAATGTAGCCAAGAACACCCACCAAGAGACAAAAAATTTATCCATTTTGTTATTTACATCCAACGTAATTCAGCAACGAGGTGCTGTAACGAAACAGATCCCCGAGCTCCCTCTCTCCTGGAGAATAAAGAGCGAAAAGAAAGAAAAAGAACTGACATTGAATAAGACCTTGCTAAAGAAAAAAACAAAAAGGGGGATTTAGGGTTCTTACAGCATAATTCGAATGGGATTGGGATTGGGATTGGGATTGGGATTGGAATTGGCATACCTTAAGGGGAAGGGATAGAGGGTGGGTAGAAAAGTCTTTTTAAAAAATGTCGAGATACGGAAATGAAGAATTGTGTTAGTATTCTGATTTCTGGGTCCTAAGTAAGTCCCTGACTTAAGAAGAGCTCTTCTCTCTCTCTCTACGCGCGCTTGATCTTGGCCTTTAGAGAGAGAGAGACTGCTAAAATATGGAACTCGTGATCCATCCACTCGCACTCGGTAGTAAATTGCCTCTTTTTACCATTTTCAAATTTTCAATGACTCTGATTCCATCGCAGCTAGTCGTCGTTAAGTTACCCCTTTGCACTAATTCCTCAAATTATGGATGACAAACGAATTCGACCTGTCTGGTTGGAAGTTAACGGGTTTCGCTAGAGTTAATCAGGCTTGGGTAGCTAGAGTCCGAGCCTTGCTCAAGGCTCGGCAGTTGTTAAGCCCCAAGTAATAATAGCATAATTGTACGGACATTGACAAGCTTTAAGTAATGTTTAACACGCAGAACAATAAAACAAAGACAGAGACTTATGAAGAGGCAAAGAGAAAAAGGAGAATGTCAAGCATCGGCATGCATTGGTATACATTGGTGGAAATCTTCGACGAGATGCAAAATTCGGATGGAAGATCAAAAGAAAGCTTAAGATGGACATCGAGTAGAATGTTAGCTAGATCACAGAATGACAGGAATACGTAAGAGTTCCAAGGTAACTTAGCAAGTAGATCAATCATGGTGTAAGTTTTGAGAGAGTTTCGAACCTTGTACGAACTGACTTGATTAAAGCTAGGTTCTTAAAAGACTAAGGACCTAATGTGTGCTCAAATGGACGGACCATAATTGATGGAGTTAGCACGGGAAAGCATTAAACGGACCAGTGTGCTATTGGTTTGGATGACTCATCATCAACATATAGAGATGAGAAGATATTAGATGATGATGTGAATAAGATCATAGTGGATAAACATTAGCTTTAAGAGATAAAGATCACGTGAAGGATCATTTGATAGAGGAGATCTTCGTAAATATGGATAAATCATTCCTAGGTAGATGTCTTTTATCTTGTTATTGTGACGTAACTTAATACTATTAGATAGAGTCCTAATTGGATGTGAATGTCATTCTATTGATTAGTGTGATGTAATCTGATAAGGATAAGATATGGTAAAATATGATCTTAGCTAGTAGAATTCTATTATGATTCTTACTTGGTCATCTAGATGTGTCTATAAATAACTCATTTGGGCCTTGCTCTTCTGAGACACTGAGAGAGAGGGAGATTGAGAGAATATCCTTTGTATACTTTGAGGGAAGTAATAAAGGTTGGCGTTTACCGTATCTCTCTTGTTCTTATTGTTGCCATGAATATTTAGTTCTTTCGTAGTTTTCTTAGAAGGCTGTGCGAGTGAAACACTGTGAAGGTCGTGAGGCGTTCGAGAATAAGTAAATTAGTTGACTGTTATGAGGGAAGGCTAAATCTTGCTTTAACAGACCTAAGTGAGGTTGCTGTGCAAAAGGGCTGGCGCAACTAACAGATAAGTTAATGCTTGAAAGAAAATCTTTGTAACAACAGTTATGGCCCCACGCCCAGTCAATCTGACGATGTCGTTTTGTTTTTTTAAAATAATAAGATTTGAGTCGGCCCGCTTTTGGCTTGGTGGGGTTAGGGCAGTTCGAGTCCGCCCGATCCATTGTCATCCCTACCTCAAATAGCTAGACTTAAAGTCTTGAAAAGGCGTGATCAACTAAAGTTTAAAAAATGAGAGTAGACATTAAAGTAGTGAAACAAAAAAGAATTAAAGTTTAATAATTTAAACCAATATTAAAATCATATGTATCAAAATATTTCATTAAAATAGAAATAAAACATCAAAATTTTTAATTTATGATCATATAATAATAAATTTAATCATTAGTATTAAAATGAATTTTAAGACAAAAAATAAAATTTCAATTGCCAATTCAATAAATATGTAACAGTATCACGTAGTAGTGAAGATATATCGTTAAACTCTAATAACGTATATATAATCCAATCCTACAATAGATACATACATCAAACACTTTGAACAAAATAAAACTAGTATTTCCATTAATACTTGAAAAAAGTAACCATCTATCAAACAAAATCTGTGTTTATTACAAGAATATCTGTGTGTGTGTGTGTGTGTGTGTGTGTGTGTAACGTTTAACTTAGATTTGACTACCTAAATAGGAAAGTATTGTGTGTGTATGTGTGTAACCTTTAACTTACATTTGACTACCTAAATAGGAAAGTACATGGAATAAATTAATTAAATTAACAAATTAGCTAACTAAATCATAAATCAGTAGTTGAGTCTAAATCTTCTAATAACTCCTGTTGGACCCCGAAATTCTTCTTGATGAATTGTTTTGATTGGATTTTATTAAGCATGATTGAAGTAAATTCATGTGGTAAGTGAAGGATTAAAAGTGGT
>JAOQMQ010000004.1:4815239-4827579 GCA_027563845.1 Erythroxylum subrotundum
TTTCAAGTATTATTCGTTCAAGTGTCTTTTGTATTCGAGAATTGAGACATTGATGTGTCGGGATATGAAATGTCATTGCAGCTGTGTAAAGAACGCTTATTCTTTTGATGTTATTAAAGTATGAATTATGTATATAAGTGAGATGTGTTAGTGGAAAATAAATAAATAAATAAAATGGTACGAAGCGACGATAGTACGATGGTATTATGTTAAGAGTTGGGTTCCGGAAACGGGATCCAACAACTCCCCTCAAATTGATTTTGGTCAGTCTACAAGCATCAATTTACCAATAAAAAATTATGGCATTGTCATGTTATGGATTTTGTGAAAATGTCTTCAAGCTGTAGAGTAGTGGAGATATGAGGCAAGGTAATGACTTGACAATCATAGGCCTCTTAGATGAAATGGCAGTCAACCTCTATATGCTTTGTACGCTTATGGTAGGCGGAGTTGGCAACAATTTGGATAGCACTAATGTTGTCATCATATAATGGAGTTGGTTGAAGTTGCAAAAAACCAAGCTTTGTGAGGAGACCACATAACCAAATGATTTCAGAATAGGCATCAGACATGGCACGATATTCTACCTCACTGGATGACTTGGATGCATAATTTTGTTTCTTGCATTTATAAGAGATAAGAGAATCATCAAGAAATGTACACCATCCAGTAGTAGATTCCCTTATTTCCAGGAAACCAACTCAATCAATATCGCTAAAGGTTTGTAGTTGAAGTGAAGAGCCAACAGGGAAAAATAGGCTACAATTAGGTATGCCAAGAGTGTATCAGATGATGCGTCGAATTGTAAATAAATGGAGATGCTAAGGAGATTGTATGAACTTGCTAACAGTGTGAACAATATAAGAGATGTCTAGTTGAGTAATTGTTAGATAAATAAGACTACTAACCATCTTACGATATAAAGTAAGATCTTTAAAAATCTTACCTTTATTACGTTGGTATTTCACATTAACTTTCGTTGGAGTTTCAGCAAAAGTATTATTTGTGAGTCTGACTGACTTCACTAAATCCTGAATGTATTTGTGTTAATTCAAGAAAATACCTTGAGGCCTATGATGACCTTCTAACCCTAAGAAGTAGATGAGCTGGCCAAGGTCTTTCATGTGAAAACTAGAGTGCAACAATTTTTGAAGTTTACGGATGGCCTCTAGACCAGTACCAGTGATATCGATGTTATCCACATAACAAGAAGAAGAACTATCCCTTTGGATGTCGGTTGGAGAAACAGAGAGGAGTCATATTGACTCTTGAGTAAAAGAAAAATCAAAGAGTATGGATCAAAACTTTTCAAAGCTTACACATGATGCCTGTTTCAAGTCATGTAAAGAGCATTTTAGTTTGCAAAAATCATTAGGAGAGGAAGGGGGCACACCTAACTGTTAACATTTGTTTGATTTTTTCCTCATATGCTTTTGCCTATCCAATCTTTTAAGTCAAAAGAGAACCATTCCCAAATTAAATGTTTCTTTTTTAAAATTTCAGGTAGAAGCATTAGTAGTTCAGCTCACTCAATAGGAAGGAGAGCTCATTCAATAAAAAGCATAAGTGAAGAAGTTAGCAAATTTTCTTAAGCAGGTAATGCAATTAATAAGTCCCTAACTATCATCTTCTCCCTTTGTTTATCTTTCTTTCTCCTTTTTAGACATATTTATGAAGTAAAAATATGCTTTACATTTTTTTTAATATTGGTCAAGTAGATATAGAGTTTAGCAACTGATTATTGCCTGTTGTTTATCTACCTATGAATTTTCAAGAGATCAATTAACTGTCATCTTTTTCATCTTGGTTCTTTTAGTTTTCTACTTTTCTTATGCAGCTATTCTTATGTTCATTTATCTCTTCCCTATCTTCATACTGGATCAAATAGGAACACATAAATCCCAATAGCTTTTATACTCTGTACTGATTTCTCCTTTAGTATATATACTTAAGTTATAGTCAGTATTCGTTGTTCTATGTTGAGCATTTATATCCCTTTGAGGCCTCAGAACATGCCAAGAAACTAGTTGAAGAGAAGCGGGCTTGTTTCTTACAACATGTTGGAAGTAAACCCCATTACTTCTATAGTTGTAAGAAATTTAGAAAAACATTAGAGCCTTGTGTCTTTTGGTAGGTTATAATTGCTTCCCTTTTTCTATTGTTGTTTATTGGATTAGCCATCGACTATTATCTCCTGTAGTATGGCAATTAAAAGCATGAATTCTGGAATGGTCATGGTGGCTGCATATCCTTTGTCCTGTTCTCTTTTATGGGTCCCATCTTTAGAATTGTGTGAAGCTTGACATCTTTATTATTTGACTAATGATCTACACTTTTCTCTTTGGTAATAAGAGTATTGAACTTTCTCTTGATAAGGTCCATGCTGACCTAAAAACAAAAACCTTTCTCATTCATATAAACCTGTTCACATGCAACCATCGGACAGAAGGCAACGCTTCGTTGTTATCTATTATTGTTAGACTTATGATGCTGAATTAGAGGGAGGCTCAACTTCAAGTGAAAAAAGAGATAATGACAATGTTGAAATGAGACTCAAAACTATTTCAAGTACCTATCATTATTTATTCAAACATAATTACTATTTTGTATTTATATTCATCAAACTATTTCAACTCTCCTTTTTTTCACCCCCCCCCCCAACATATCAAATGAAATGTGTGCTAATAATGAACCAAAACTGTTGATAACTTTCAATTTTCTTGGTGGTGATTGCACCAACAACTACAATTATGAATTCTAAACACACTTCGCAATAGCTAAGTATATACCTTTCAATAAAGATTCATTATCACTATCATTTTACATCTCACCCTTCAAACTACTTCATAATGTTTACTTCTAGGCAGTTTATATAACTATATTTTAACGTATACCAATTGTCCTTTATGGTCACTTTTATCTCTTATCAGTTCCTATGCGCAAATTATATAATTATCTATTATTTATTGTATTTATTATATTTTTCCCATATTTCAATTATTTTATTTTTTCCTTCCACCCCAAGCTAACCTATACTCATATATTTTGGTTTTTTATATTTTCAGAAGACATTTTTGTTTCTTCTTCGGGAGTTAGACAGTGTCTTGACAAAAGATTTGAAGAAATTGAACCAGAACTAACACCAACCTCAGATGTTCCCATTGATGACTGCAACAAAAGGCCTAGATTATCGTAAACTTTTCACCAGATCTAAGACAACCTAAGCATGTAACTTTTACTAATGATTAATTAAAGTTGCTACCTCATAAGGTAAACTAGAAACTTATAAATAACTTCTTGACTTATTATCTGCTTTTTTCATATCTGTTTTTTTTACTATTTATCTTACCCCTTTATTTAAATACACTTCCACATGATCCGAAAACAATTGTCCAATATATTACAATTATAAAAGAAACAACCCGTTGATATTATCCAAGCAAATTCTATTTAGCACATTCTAGTTCAGCTGGGCATCATCATTTTGTAAATCTCATTGCGCATTTGTGCAGTGACCACCAGCTAGTTATATAATTTGCATGACAACTTCCTCTCCAGGCGAACGGATACTCTAGTCCTATTAACCAATTCCTACCATGTTCTATTAAATCTCATCTATACATTTATGTGAAACCCACACAAATATGTGGATAAAATTAAATGACACGAGGTTGGAATATCGTAAATGGAACAAAAGATTTCATTTGCTTCTCTACAACCCATCCTCACTATAGGCCCACCTTTAATGCATTTCAGCAGCATTTTTATGGCATTTTTTGAGTTAGAAGGGTAGTAAATCCTTAGATGTCAGTCAGAGGAGAAGAGAAAGTTAACGTTAACTAATAAATAACTTACCGAGACAGTTAATGTTATTTAATCTTGGAAGCTAAATAGTTTCCTTTATTAGCTATATAACATTAAATTGTTAAATTTACAAATACTTTGAAGCATTTGAGTATATTTCTTACACTCTATTTTTTTTTAATTTTCATCAACATACGAATCTAAGATATTTCAACTAAAAAATTGATGGTAAAATATTTTCACGATTATGTCTTCTAAATTCTGAGTAATAATTTAAAGGTAAAATTTTTTATTTTTAATGTATTTTTAGCTTATTAAATATTTGAATATATTATAAATAATTTATAATTTGTCATTAACGTTATATTAGCATTTTAAATCAAAACATTAATATTAAATGATATTGCATTTATTTGTGTTTCTCCTTTTTTTTAGATTACTTGTTATTTATAAAAATAGAATTAAACATTAATAAATAATTTAATTTTTGTAATTGTAATTTTCATTGTACTTTGCCATAAGTAATGTAATAATTGTTGGATTTGTGTTCTTGTAGAGGCTCACGTAAGTTTAGTGATAATATGACTAAATCAAATAACTCAATTCAAAGATTACATAAACGATTTCATTTATTATAAAAATTCCTATGATTCTATTAAACATGTGATAATTAAATAATAATAAAATTATTTGATAATTAAATAAGACCGTAAATAGTTGATGTATTTGATAATTAAATAAAAATTATTTGATAATTAAATAAGACCGTAATAGGTTTAATAATTTAGCTATTTTATTTATCAAGAAGGATATGTGGGATGGTATTGATTTTGATAGTATTATTAATGATTTTGCAGCTAGAAATGCACGGAGAAATTGTTTATCATAAATTATAATCATCTGTGTGTTTGTTAGTGCAATTCTCTTAGTGTTTTGCTGTTCGATTGTTGTTATTACTATTTTGTTGTTACTGCTACTATTTTTAATGATTTTATTGCTACTGACATTTGCAAGATATTATTAGCTGATATTATGTGATCACTTAATATTTTGTTGAGTGCGTAGATTTATAAATTGGGTCACTTATATATAGATATTAAAATTTAATAATAAAAATATGCTTTTAAAATTTACACGTTTGTATATTGCCGATTTATTGAGGTTTTTTTTTTTACTTTGCCAGGACCTATAAAATGTTAGAACCGACCTTGCCTCTCTAGTGACCTCTTTCCTATCATGTGTATTTAGCAATACTTTGAATTATTAGAAGAAAATTTACAGTTACAATGATAAGTATCAGTTTTCAAGCAACATAATACGAACACGATCCTCAAGAATAATCCCTGTGAAACCAAATTTAATATATCCTTTGACAATTCTTTTGACATTCATGGCATTCCCATGTAATCATTAATAAATAGGTATGAATGAGAAAGCAATTTTTATTCTTTAACTTTTAATTGTTTAGTTACTGGTAATAAATATAATGGTTAATTATAAAAAATCTCAAACTTTACTTAATTTTGCAATTATAGCCTGAATTTCAAAACGTGACAATTAAATACTCAAACTTGTAAAGTTTCTCAATTCTAGCCTGACGTTAGTCTGTTAACTTTGCTGACGTGACTTGCCATGTGCATGAGAAACCTTAACTATTAATACAACTTAGCCAAAATTAACACAAATAATAAAGATTAATGGAATGACATCATTTAATCACATAATTAAAACGACTTTATTTAAAAAAAGAACGCAGTTTAATCCCTAAAATCAGTTTATGCAATCCCGATGCCCTCAACCTTCATTTTTAGTTTGTTATTTCGACATCCCAAGCCACCCTAGTATCGCAATGCACCAGCAAGCTCTTCATTTTTATTTCATTATCCCGACCTCCTCAATCCTTCATGGCTAACTACGATGCAATGCAAGAGCAAAAGGAGCTTCCTGCAATGCATGAAGGGCTGAGGGCGTCAGGAGAAGGAACTGAAAATGGAAGGGTGAGGGGGTCGGGAGAACAAACTGAAAACAAAGGAACAAATTGAAAACAAATGATGAGGGCATCGAGAGAATAAATTGAAAACAAAGGGTGAGGGCTCGGGGCTGTGTAAATTGATTTAGGGATTACTACGTCATTTTTTGAAACGACATCATTTTAGTTATGTGATTAAACGACGTCGTTTTATTAATCTTCATTACATGTGTTAATTTTGGTTGACGTATATTAATAGTTAGGATTTCTGGTACACGTGACAAGTCATGTTAACAAAGTTAATGGAGACACTAATGTCAGGCTAGAATTAGAAAAAATTGAAAGTTTAAACATTTAATTATCACGTTTTGAAGTTTGGACTATAATTGCAAAACTGAGCAAAGTTTGAGATTTTTTTTAATAATTAACCCTAAATAAAATAGAGAATGACAAAATCGAAATAAATTATAAACAGTCTTAAACTCTTATTTAGGTATAAGGTAGAATCAAATATCGGGAATAAGTGATAAGAGATATTATTAAAATATTATCAAGTTATTAATTTATTATGAAAATATTATCAAGATATTGATTCTTATCATAATATTATCATTAATTATTTTATTTTGTTTCATTGATTCTTTTATTCTTATTATAAAAATTATTCATAATTATTTAAAAATTAATAATTTTATAAATTGTTAAAAATGAACAATTATTTATAAAATACAGAATATTTTAATTATTTATTTACAAAATAAATCATATAATAATTAAATAAGGGCAAAAAAATTAATTATCATTTTTAATATTTAATACCAAATATTAGCATAACTGTTAACTTTATTTAATATCATAACAAATAAGTATAATTAGTAATTTCATTCTTCTTTCGATTCCAACTATCCATTTTTATTCCTTTTTTATCCTAATTCTTTCATTTCTGGTTACTTTGTTCTGATCGAAAAGTCACATGTTTGAATAATATAAATAGCTTCTTTGTAAATGCAAATAGAAGATTGCGTACAATTGACGACTCTCCATTGACATTTGCAAAGCGAGAAGCTTTGTGTATTAGGGTTTGCCCTTATGACCCACCAATTCACTATATAAAATACAGCCCTAATCTAGCAGCAAATATTGAAAAGCCTAATGGAAGATTTACAACATTTATTAAATTATCTTCATTGCATCAATCTATTGCATGCAAAAGTAGCTAAAGACAAACTAGAGAAACTTAACCACAAATTCTTCTCAAAACTAAACATAAATAATTATTCATATTGGATCTAGTATTTTATGCGTCGTAAATGTCAAATGATCAATCTCAAGTACCCAAAAAAGAATGGATATTATATTCTATAGTCAATTCTTTACTCCTACAATATATAACTGCAATAATATATCGAGTTGTGCACTCATACAAGAAATAACTATCCCTTGTGATTGACAAATAATTAACAGTGAAAGTACACATTGAGGTCATAATTGAAAATGATGTAAAAACCAATAAGTTAAACCAATCATACTATATATCATTTTTAAAGTATTGAAATCGCTTATATTTTGAAAGATACATAATTTTTGATAAAGTTTCCTTCAAACTTGAGCAATGATAAATTTATCAAGAAAGAACTCACTAATTAATGAAGTTAAAAATTAAAACAGGTAAGGGAAAAAAGTAGTGAAGTACTACATATAAGAATTAGCCTTCCTAAAATCATCATTTTAGAGACAAGTATCGTAATTTAAGCTTCCATATTCTCATCATCAGATAAAGCATACTTCAATATAAACATAAAGACTATATTAAATTAAATTTAAAAACTCATAATCCTAAAGCTAAAAAAAGTATAAACAATACATATAAAACAATAAGGAAATCACCATAACAACGTAAAGACTATATTACACTTAATTTAAAAACTCATGATCCTAAAGCTAAAAAAAGTATAAACAATACATATAAAACAATAAAGAAATCACAACATGTTGCCTACCATATGTACAAAACCTATCGAAATAAGATACAAATTAGATTCATTCTTTCTTAAACAATAATATTCCTTTTATTTTTACCTTTTAGTCCATCACTACTTAGTTAAGCACATAATTCTATAGAAAAAGAAAAAAAAGGATCCCAATATTGAAACCAAACCTACCATTATTGGCCTCAATTTACTTATATTAATTGAAATTACTATGTAAGCCAATCCAACTAGCAATAAGGCAAAGGGAAAAAAGCACTTGCAATCTTGACAAAATTCATAATGAAAACATGATTTTACTTTTTATCTTTAATCACACCTTTATGTTTTCCCAACTTATTGTCTTCAAAACCAAGAACAATAATGTGAAACTAATGAAAAGCCATTAAGCACAAAAATCATCACTATCCCAAGAAAGCATCCAAAAATTCAACACCCATCTAAGGCCTTTATTTCACTATGTTTCAGATTGTTTTATAAACTTTAAACAAAGAAAACATGAAACCCAGGCACATAAGAAATGCATTTGAATTCTGAGTGTAGTTTTGCCCATAAAATAACACCATGAAAATCAGTTTGGTGAAGATGCAAAAAATAGCACAAAATCAAATAAGACAATGGACAAACCTCATCTCTGTTGTGTTTTTATTTGTTTCACTTCTAATTGGACCAAGAGAAAAAGAAATCCAGAAATCACAAATGTAGAAAGCACTCTAGAAAGAAGAAGTTTATCCTAACTAGTTTGGATGGTTTTTTGAAGGTTTAGTCAAACCAATTAATTTACATTTTAACTGACTGGTTTTAAGTTTTAGGAGTTTTTACAAGTAATCAAACGAAATAATAGGTTCCCAATTAACCTGGTTGAACTAGCCAGTTTGATTTGATTTTTAAAATATTATGGGTAACAACTCACTTATAGATATATTAATTATACTAAATTTTATTTATTGAATTAAGTTTATTAATTATAAATTATTAATTTGTCAAAGTATTCATTTAAAACATATAATTCATTGAATATTATATACTTTTAAGATTTTATTCATTATCAACTTGAATTTTGTTTTTGTTATTATATATATATAAAAGAGAGAGATGTCATTTGGTCGATAAATTGTTACATATATCTGGCCTTGAATAGTCACAAATAATGGACTGATAGTCACCCTATTCTAGCATCGGCTATAGGATCCCGCTAATTGGAATCCTCACTACACCTCACTTGTATGCATATCAACTGCCTTTTTAG
This sequence comes from Erythroxylum subrotundum, assembly GCA_027563845.1. NCBI lineage: Eukaryota > Viridiplantae > Streptophyta > Magnoliopsida > Malpighiales > Erythroxylaceae > Erythroxylum > Erythroxylum subrotundum. The sequence continues at coordinate 4,824,250 of JAOQMQ010000004.1, forward strand.
GGCCTTAATTATGCAACAAACATGATTCACTTACAAAAATACAACTATAGTAATGCACCTATAATTTCATTTTTGCATTAGTTGTAGGTTTATCCTGACACCCAAAATTATGAGTCACATGCTAAATTAATCTCTATGTCATCATAATCATGCAAAGCACATATAATTCACATAAACGCAACCTTTAAAATTAATCATAATTTTACCAAGTACTTAAAATTAGGGTTCTTCACAAATCTAACCCAAATATAGAAATTACATGTTTCAAACATCTAATTGATTGAGTGGGTTGTCAAAGCCCTCAAAATTAATTCCAATTAGTCGTGGAACTAGGTTGAATCTTAAAAGAAATAAACACTAGTTTCTTAATTTTAATTAACAAAATAAAGTAGGGGTTTATGATTAATTAAATAATTTACTAAAATTAACAAGGAATCAAAATTAATCAACTGATTATAAAAATAAGAAATTCAAGAGTACCTAAGTTCAATTCAAGGGAAATATCTCATCTAATTATAACATCGATCATTGGTCTAAAAAGAATAATTTTTACAATTCAAGCAATTAGTTCGAAACATGTTTGGATAGTTATAATAAGTCACAAATTTCCTAATTTAATTAGTTCAAACTTAACATTCAAACCAAAACTTACCATTAATTGATTGGGTATGATAACATTCCATATCAATTAAATAATAGCAATAAGTTTAGTGAAAAATACTAGACCCAAAATTAAATAATTGAGATAGCTAAAACTATTCAGCTTAGTTTTCTTGTTTTTTATAGGTTAAATATGCAAATTCATAAATAACTTATTTTCTACTTATACCAATCGTTTATGAAAATTACAGATCACTAAATTTATGGATGGCTATAGAATAATTAACATTCAATTAATTTGTCAAATCAATCAATATTAATTATTCATGAAATATATGAACACAAAATAAGAAATACTTTAAACACGAATATAAGTTTTGAACAAAGCGTCACAGGGTTACAACTAGAGTTTTGAATCCCCTTAAATCATAATATTTGGGTTTAGCCACACATAACTTTAGTTCCAACACCAAAAATAGAAGAAAAGATGAAAGATTGAGAGAAAACTAAGAATAAATGAAAAAGAGAGTGTTGAAGAAGATGAAAGACGTGTTTTCTCTCTCTTTCCTACTCTGAACCTAGTCTCCTTCTGTCCTACAAAGATCCCTATCTAAAACAAATCTAAATTCCTATATAATAGGGATGGAAAGAAGTTTCCTAATTGAATTCCAGCTCCCTAAGTGAATCTGACATTAGGTATGATCTCGTCTTATCCACTGCAATAATTTGTCCACTTTTTTCCAAAATTCGTGATGACCAATAATGCTCCAATTTGATGTAATCTTTACTTGTCATCTCCTAAAACAAAACAAATATTAATTTTCCTATTTAAGCACTAAAATATAGCTAAAAAAGACATAATTTCAATTAGAATGACCAAATAACATCTTATCAAATTCTCCCACACCAGACTCATGTTTATCATCAAGCATACATCAATTCAATACATCAATCATTCTCATAACGACCTCTCATCTTCTTTCATGTTATCCTGAAATATCCAAAACCTAATTCACATTAAAGGTTTAGGATAAAATGACAATCGAGAGAATAAGCACTCATAAGACACATTGTTAGAATGAAAACATAGCATCCCATCAATTCTATTAAAATCAAATGAACTAAAATTGGACACCTTCTCATAGATTTCACTCTATACACTCAAAATGTTTAGGGTTCATTAAGCTCTCAAACCAAAGCATAGTGAGTTATTTCCATAAGCTTACTAAAGAATCATATCTCCACCACTTAACAAAAATGAACTTAATGCATAAATGGAAAGGAACTTAATAAGGGTTGTAACGTGGCTTAAGTAAGGTATAACAAAATGAAATTTTTAGGTTAAATAAATGGACGTAATTCATTCAAACTTACCTACACAAGTTTCAACTTAAATCAATCCAAAACTCACTTGATTCAAATAATATCTTTTAAATCACCTCTCTTTTTTTATACTTTTTTAATTTTTCTTTCTCTTTTTTTAAATAAGAACATCAAAAAGGATATTTTTTATAGTTCTCCCCCAATCTATAAAAAGTGAAAAATAAGAATAATGTAACTTGAATAAACTAATTTACTTTTCATGGAAATAGTCAAAATCCCATGCAAATAAGCTTTAAACAATTTCTTCAATTTAAGAGCTCAAAATCATTAAGGACATTAAAAAAAGAAGGTTGAAAGTGGCCTGTAACAAAGTTATGATGCAAGAAAAGAAAGGTAAGGCTTAAATTGGTTTTATAGGGATAAAAAATAAGGTAGGCTTGTTTAGGTCAAAAATGGTTATGCTAAGTGCCCTTGTCATCTTTATACACAAATTCATAAAAAATGTGGTCTCAACATGTATTCAAAAGAAAATTCTAGCATAAACAAGCTATGTTTGATAACAAAAAAAAAAGCGTGAGCATAAATGTAATGAATTCTCTTAGGTTCAAAGCTTATGTAGGTGTCAAAATGTATCAAGTCTTGCACACTTTCATTCAAGAAAACCAATGATATACTTAAAATAATTTAATGAAAAACATCAATCATACTTGTCTCTTTCATGCATTATTTCTTAAACCAAAAATATATCTTAACTTAAGGATTATTTATAAACAACAATCAAAAAATTATGAGGCTATTATGAGAAATAATCAATATATGAATCATAGGATTTATGAGTTCAAGCACAAATCATGAAGTTCATCATAATATATACTTTTGCTCCCTCACACCTAAATCATATATTATCCCTAACGTATGGACAAGAAGCTCACATGTCACAATAATAGCCAACAAAAATAAAGCCTGGAGTTGAAGACTCCACTAAGTTGTGAGAATTTGATGGTGTTGATAGATATGGAGATACCACCCCTATGAATTGGAGCAGAGCATCCAATTTCTTCTCAAGTTTAGAAATTTTACATTCTAATCTCTCCAGTCGAAAATGATACTCGTGAAGTGAATCACACGTTAATATAATGTTCAATGACGATATACAACTGCACAAGAAGGGAGGGTTGAATTGTGAAATCTTTTTGTTAACCCCTTTTTAATAGAATCTTTTCGTGTAACAAAAACTTTGTTTAATAAAGAATTACTTAAACCCTTGTTTAAAAACGTTTTTCTAAATACTTGCGTATTGTCGAAATATCACAAATCACAGTAATGAAATAGAGAGAGTTGAGAGATTTTGACACAGTAATTTTTATACTGGTTCACCCCAAACCGTGGGCTACGTCCAGTCCTCAG
>JAOQMQ010000004.1:4901956-4922205 GCA_027563845.1 Erythroxylum subrotundum
GATCTATCTAAGTTTAGTTTATTTGCACATCTAGTCAAGTCAAGATTGACCAAATACAGGTACAAACGCAAATGGCAATTTAGCAAAAACGTTGAGGCCTAATTCAACTTTCAGATAACCGAGTCCAGACTAACTAAGTAACTATAATAATCCTCTTCTAGAATAGACAAGGTTGAAATCTTCGATTCATTTTGTTGCTCAAATGCAACAAACTAAGTTCCATTGTGCACAAAAAAGCTAGCTTTAACCCAATATTTAGTACAAAACAAGGAAAAGAACCAAAGCAGCCGACCTGTTTCAAAGCACAGTTTTTCTTTTCCCAGAATCTAATCAAAGAAGACCTAGTCCGATATTACACAAATATAACAATTGAAAATAAATATGACAAGGCACTTACCGGAGGGCAACGGGAAGAGATGGGCGATCTAGGTAGGTTTAGGGATTCGAAGTATGCCTTTCGCTGCTAGAAACTGGACCTAATTAAATGGTATTTTCATTACTGGGCTTGTGGAACGAAACTTCGGAAAGATTTATCTTCAGATGGAAGTTGAGTTGAGGACCTGTTGTATATTTGTAATGCGAAAAATTGGAAGAAGAAGGGAATGGATACGAAGCCTAAACCTGCCAAGAGAGAGCTCGACTCCTACACCATTCGTGGCACGAACAAACTCGTCGAAGGTCCTCTTTTCCACGGTCGAGGTATTCTTCAAATTTTGGACTTCGTCTCTGCTGATTCCTTTATTATGCAGTCGGCGATTGTGTGTTTTGAAGAGGTGGTCGAGGTTTTCAAAAGAATAAGATGAATATTTGAAGAGGAGAAGAACTGAGCTAAAGTCGTAATGGGTAGATGAAGAATATCTGGTCGTGTTTAAAAAAAAAGAGTCGTTGTAGAATAAGAATATTAGAATAGGAGGAAGCGTTTTAATAAAAGAGTTGTTTAAGAGTTAGAAGTGAAAGAAGGGTTAAATTGATCAGTATAATTTTTAGATTAATTCCCGAGGAAAGTAATCTAAATACCAAGGGGGTGTTGGTATTTACAATCTTGGAAAAGTGCTACAATTTTCCTTAAATTAGGAAAGTTTTTACTTTCCTAACTATTCAAAAAAACGAACCAAACGTAATAATTTAAATTTTAAGAAAAATATTACTTTCCTTGACAACAATCCGTGCCAACCAAACGGAGCCTATGGGTCTTCAAGTCGACAAACTTTGTTACTCATAACGGGCTTCCATTTATACGTAAGTTGAATCTCGATTTTGACTAAATCTTTACTTTTATCCAATTTCATCACATAAAAAAACCACTAGGAGTTCATCATTCATTCTACACTGTCCAGAAATCTTATATAATAAATTATATCCAATTTTGCAATTTAGGAGTCAAAGAATAAAGTGTTACCTATTGAAATTGCTATGAAGCTCATCCTTCCAAGGTCCAATAATCTAGTGGCAGGTTGCGAAAGCTTATCCAAATAGGAAGGGTATCGATCCTCACCTTATCCAATGCCATTTCGAGCCTCCATTTCTCCAGCAGCATTAATTATCCCCCAATATGCTATGGCCCCCACTCTAGGATTTCAATCAATTTGGCATCTTTTGAGAATCTGAACATAAACATATCTTACTCGGCGAGTAACATTTTCTCTAATCCCTTCCTTCCCCAATTAAACATTCCCTATGTCTGAATTTGTGGGAAACAGAGCCTTTTCCCCAGGAAATAGCCAAGCAATGAGGATGACCGAGCTGAAAACCTTGCTTGCAACATTTTTATTTAATTTATTTTAATATTGTATATAATATTTATTAATAAAATATTAATAAAAATATTTTATTTTTTAAAATAAATAATTTCAAAATATTATTTATAAACTAATATGTATTTTATATATTTTTAATTATTAAATCAAAATTTATTTGAAACTTATATATTTTTAAAATATATTTTAAATTTATTAATAATTATTAAATTAATTTTATAAATTAAATTAAAATTGTAATTATTATTTATTATTATAATTTTTGGAAACATGGTTAAAAATTGTATAATATGATAATGAACTATTTTATAATTTTTTTAAAAAATCAGAGATTATTTCATAAATTTAAAAAATTACTTGAAGTGGTATCCAGTATTAACCAGTACTGGTATAATACGGTATCAAAATTCAATCCGATATTAAATTTAGTACGGTATTCATAATATTGGTTCGGACCTTTATAATTAATGGTTCCATCAGGGCCTGTTGATTCTTAACCCCAAACCATAGGTAAGTAGTCCCCAACTGAGTTAAATGACTAGTTACAGTTGGGCATGGCAAGCCTTTAAGCTCGATAGCTTCCAATATGACCTTTGGGTCCCTATTTCTACTACTATCTTAAGTGAAGTTCTTAGATGACTCCTTACCGAAATCAAATAATACTTTCCCCAAACTTGTCTTCTTTTCAAGGGCGTCTCCACTAACTGCATTTTGTACAGGCAAACCATGAAAAGTCCGCATATTAAGAAAAGATGTTATAGAACTTCCGCAGTTCATCGGCTGCTCTAACACTATTCCCTTAGTTAATGTTGTCCATTAACATTAGGAATGTCAATAGGTGGCCCTTGATCTGACAAGCTGAGATACGTCAGCCCATGGCTCGGTCCATGACCCAACGCAGGTCGAGTCAACCCGACTTATCATTTTTTTAAAAAGAAAATATTCAAAACAACGTCATTCTTGAAGTAATAGTGGAGATGGCCCGCCCATGGCTCGAGCCAAAATCGGGCCAAATTTGATTTTCGTCTATTGAATATACTATTTAAATAATTTTTCATAGCATTTAATTAAAGATTCCAATATTTTATGAATTTCATTAATTTCATTAAAATTTTGTGATTGAAAATTTTGGCCTTTATCTGTTAATGGTTGTGTTATAGTAATTAATTCTTTTAATTGAATTTCAATATGGGTTTGTTTATGTAATAATTCAAATAATTGTTTAGTAATACTCATAATGTATTTTTAAGATGACTTGATAATTCTTGAAGTTGGTTTTTAATATTAGCTAATTCATTTCGTAATTGTTTTTGATTTGTTCCTTCTCTTTCATTTAATTCTTCTTTTTCATTTAATATACTAGATTCAGTAAATCTAATAGTTTTTTCTAATCTAACATATTGTGATCTTATGGGAATTTTTTGTCAAATAGCTTTATTTTCAGATAAAGATAGTCGTGGAATAGTTTATTCTAAATTTTGCATTTTAATAGGATAATTAATATCTGGTAATTCTCTTAAACTAGTTCTTAGATTGGCTCCCAATTTTGCTACATCATTAAATAACTGGTCAATATAAATTTTATCTGTATTTTTAAATTCAATGCTATGATGCGAATTAGTAAGAGCATAACTAATTTTATAGGTAATTAAAAAAGGATATTGTTCAAGTGTCACTAAATTTTCTTTGTAAAATTTATAAGATATAGTAATTATTTCATCTAAATTGTATGACTATAAAGGAATTCCTAATTTTAAACGAGTATTAAATTTTATTTTGTCATAGGCTAAATTTCTATTCAGTATTCTAATTATTTGATCTTTTAAATTAGTCATTCGTCCGTCAATTACAACCATTCTTATAGGAGAGTCTATTCCTTCTTGAAATGTCAATTTTAATAAAATTTAAATTGCCGAAAGATATATGTATCCAATTTTATGTCTTTTGTCTTCGGTTTTTTTTTGTAATTGCTTATAAATTTGTTCTTGATCTATTAAGCTTATTCGGATATGTCCATTACATTGATCTATTTTAGTGTTTCATCTATGATGTTTCCATAATAAATAATTTTTTGATTAATTACAATTTTAATTGGATGATATGTAATATCTTTTTTTTTTGAAATTTTAAGAAATTATATTACCAAAAACGGCATAGTCTACAATTTACAATCCTATTAGAGGAAAACACAAATGAAGAAATTACAGCCTCTACTTATCCACTAACTGGGTCCGTCCAAACTATAAGCATCATCTATAGATACCATCTCCTCCTCATTTCCAGTCAAATAAGATCTTGCTTCCCATTCACAATGATGACCTCCCTTATCAAGTTAACTATGCATTCCGCAAGCTCATATTTGTTTCGTTCAACTTGCTTGTATAACCATCTATTCCTCTCCATCCATAAGTGATAAAGCACTATCTAGAACGAGGTCCTAATAATGAGACAACCTTGCTTCCCTTGTCTGGCTTTGTAGATAACATCTTCCATCACCTCACTCCATTCATGGGCAAAATTCAGACTACCTATCATTTGCAAAATCCTACTCCACACCGCTTTGGTAAACTCACGTTCGAAAAACAAATGATTTCTACTCTCATTTACTAGTTTACACAACACACAAATGAGATCAAAACTACCGAATCACCTTTAAGATTTAATTGTGTTTTTGCTATTTATTTTTGTTTTCGTTTGATAATAATGTATTAATATGAAAAATGCCAGTAGATTTGGTTAATTCTAAGGTATCTACGTCTAAAATATTATTAGTATTTAGATCTGTAGTTATTTCAGTCATATTAATGGAAAAGTCTTTGATGTTATGTTATTTCGTTGTGTTCATATATTAAATCTTGATTATATAAATTATAAAGAGTAGTGGCAATATCTAATCTTTCTTTAATAGGTATTAACCCATTATTATTAATACAGAATTGTAAATAGTTATACTTCTTTCATAATAATCTTTTCTATTCAGTGTTTAGAGACTAAATTTTCCAAATGCATAAATTCTGTACATAGTTGATTACAAATAATACAACAATTATTCATACATGAGTTTTATAATGTTCTTGAAATCAATGATAAAGTTGTTTATTTCTTCTTTTTCTTGATTATATTGTTCTGCATGTTTATTAAGAAATGTTTGGAATTTGTTAAGGGTGTTTGGAGAGGCATTAACTAATTCTAGAAATTTATGAGTATTAGTAAAGGTTTTAATACATTTCCGACTAATTTTAAGTTTTCATTTTGTATGTATTATTAATAGATGAATATATCTACAAGTATCACAAACATGCATTCCGAAATATGATACTAGAAAATATATTGGATAGAATTAACTAAATGATAAATTGAATTGAGTATTCAATGATTATGATGAGAATTGTATCCATACTTGTTTCCTTAATAAAACTTATTATAAAATTCGAGGACGATTTTTTTTAGGAGGAGAGAATGTGACATTCTGTGTGTTATATATATAAGAAATTTCGTCTTCTTTTTCCTATTTTCTCATAATTTCATTTTAACTCTTCCCAAAAGTTACTATGCACAATTCCCTCCCTCTAACCATTCTTAACCGCTAGTGACTCAAACAGGTTGGTGTTATATATCAATCTCTTCCTCTTGACGAGCCCGTCACAAACATACTCATTTCATCCACCATCGTCACTGAAATAGTGCAAAAATCAAGGAGAAAAACTAATGAAAACACCAATCGACGATTTGTCGCTTCCGGTGGTTGTTGCCGATCACCACCACCATTCGACTCGTCTCGACGTCAGGAACAAAAGCCCCATAGTCTCGTCGCTAGCCGCAGCCTTGATCGCCGCTGATTGACAGAAAAAGAGGTTAGGGTTTCGATTCGTTTTTCTTCAATTCGTTTAAATCTGTTGAGAAAGTGAGTATGTTGCTTTAGAGAAAGTTGTTCTACTCATCAAGAGCTTTCATTTAGTATAAAAATCATTAAATTCTAAGACTAAAGATTTTTCGGTGGTCGGAGGGAATATTCAAGTGACCGGAGGAATATTCCAGTTGCCGAAGGTACTGTTCCGGCAACAATTTTGGTCATTTTTGTGAAAAAAATCCTAAAAATTATACTGATAATTTTTTTTTGAAGAACCATAGTGAGATTTCTAACGGTTTGTGAAATAAAAATCACAGAAAGTTTAGGTGAGAAAAATAGAAATTTTCAAATTTCATAAATGGACTAATTCGGATGATACCTAAATTATTATTTGAGCCCAATAACTCCTAATTAGCACTGATTGAGATATTTTCTTTTGATTTACTAGTATAGATGACAGTATGTAGCAATGCATAACTATATTCATATAGACGTGTGTGTGTGTGTATATATATATATATATACATAACTATATTCATATAGACGTGTGTGTGTGTGTGTATATATATATATATATATACACACACGTCTATATGAATATAGTTATGTATATATATATATATATATATATATACACACACACACATATATATATATATATATATATATCAATCGATACTTATATATTTCTATAGCGAACATGTATATACAGTAATGTGTAACCGCTTTAGTATAATTCTTTATATCGAATTAACTGAGTGGATACGTTGGGTTGGGTAGTGCATACATGCATTGGTCATTACATAACTGAATGTTTATTTGATAAATTGCATGCTTAACAATTTGATATATATTTGCTATGTTCGATTGTGGGGAGGAAAAGATCTATAAGATGTGACAACTCATGGGTATGCATTATGACCAGATGGGCACTGATTATGATTATGAGAGTTGTTTGTTATGATATTGAGATATGTTATGGGCCAATCTTGTTAACGCTTGGCTCCCAATCGGACCCTTATTTGTGATGCTTATGACTTTGGACGCTTAGAGCGAGGGTTGGATTGGTTGTGATGCTTGGCTCCCCGCAACTCCTTTAGATTAAGAGAGCCTTACGGTTACATGAGTATATAAGCATGGCTGGGCCATTGGTGATGCATAGCTCCCCGCAACCATTTGAGGTTTAGAGTTGTGAGGGCTTATCCTTAGAGATTAGGGTCCTACAGATATTATCCCCCACAATTTATTTGTGTTATTGATGTGATTGGATATATTTCATATTCATGCATGACTGTGCGCATAACATTGGATATTGTAGGACGGTGTGAGCTTACTCAGCAAGGTCTGACTTCCCTCAACTTTATTTTCAGGTTAGCTACTACCAACTTCGCAGCAATGACTCCCGTGACATGTCCGCTATGACTTACCTACATTTGTGTATGTTCTTTCTTTATTTTCATTATCTTGTATTGTAGCGTCTGTAGTAACATTATTTCATGAGTCATAAAACTTCTTTCTGACGCGCACTATAGTTATTAGATTGTATAAACTTGCTACATTCTTGGATTTTGAATTTATTTTATCGCTAGTGGTAGGTTTACATGTGATTTGGGGTCTTGAACCTCGATCCCACGTGCCGGTCACGCCCCCATTTAAGGTCGTGACAGAATATGACAAAATTTATGATATGTCAAAAGTACAGTTTACCATGGTGTTTTCTTAAAAAAAGATGGAGACTGCAAGCTAGTTGGTTTTTGTGACACAGATTATGTAGGAGATCACAATACCTAATGTTCAACCATAAGGTATGTTTTCATACTAGGAGAAGGGTCAATTTTATGGTGTGGTAAGAGACAACAAAGTGTGTCTTTATCCACAATAGAGGCAAAATATGGAGTAGTAGAAATGTCAGTTTAAGAAAGTATGTGGCTTATATAGTTGCTAAAGGATCTTCATTGTCTAATAAATTATACAATTCCATTATATTGCGATAATTAGTCAACAACATGCTTGGCATAGAATCCAATTTTACATACAAGGACTAAACATGTGACAATTCATTATCATTTTAAGAAATCAAATTGAAGAAAGTTAAGATCACATAATATGAAGTTGCATATTTATTTACTGAAGGCTTGAGTGATAATAGAATTAAGAAATTTTTTCTATAAACTCAGCATGATGAGAAGAACATAGGTTGGTGATGAGGGGAAGTGTTGAACTACGACATTAGCTCATGTGACTATTTTATTTGGCTGAGTCTATAATTATTGAGATTATGTCTCAAAGTCTATTCTCTATTTCTTAGCAGTTAGCTGAGTCCAAGTTAATAAGAATATTAGCTAGAATTATGACATCATGGTTACTTCTATAAGCCTATATACAATAATAAAATGTGTTCTTAAATTTTGTCTTTCTTAATTAGAGATATATTTATGAGTTGTGTTATTGTACTACTTGATCTACCTTTCAGTGTATCCTTTAGCGATGACTGCTATTACAACATGAAAGAGGCCATTGATTACAATAGATTTATTTAACTGCTATTATTGTTGAGGACATGCACTTTTTAAAAATAAGTCGATTGTTAACTATAGACCCCAAAACAATGGTGAACTATTCTTGCTAACAATTTGCTTGAATTTTGGGTTCGAAGCAATGAATTACACGTACTGTCCCAACCATTGTTTACACAAATCTAGCATGGGTAGCACATTTGCATGTAGTGGTTGTAATAAATATATAGACAAAGGATCTCAGATCCCTCTAAAGCCTCACATGATAAGAAAATATCATAAACAAATCAGAACACTCACTTTTTTTTATATTAATAAGAACTTTAAATGTATTTTTATAATGGACTTAAGAACACAAAATAAGAAAACTCACTTATTAACCTCTTGAACGTGTATAAATAATAAATTAAATAAATTTGGAAAAAAATATTATAGCGTTTAACATGGAGCGAAGAGGGTCTCTTTAACACCTTTTTCCTTATCAAAATTATTTTAAAAAGATTTATCTGAGTCATTCTATTTATAAGTGAATCTTGAAAAAAGATCGTAATAGTGTTCAAAGTGAGTCAAAGGGCCATTTTTTTCCTTATCAAAATTCTTTTAAAAAATTTTATCATGATAAAAAAGAAAATATATAAGCATATTTAACTTCATTTGGTTAGTTTATTTTTAATTTATGGAATTAATTATAAAATTTGAAATGTGAAAATTTTTAGTTTGATAGTAAAAAATAGAACTAAATATTTTTTTTACATATTTTATTAAAAAATTTCAACAAATACATTGTTATTTGATTTTTGACTTTTTAAAATTCTTCTTAGAAGCCAATTTACTTTGTAAGTTATTTTAGAGCATATCTTTTCCCAATATCCATCTTTTGAAAATAAAAATTTGAGAAAGATATAATTGAAAATAGTAGAAATAAAAATCAAAAATAGAGATTGATTTTTTGTGAAACATTAACTCCTTTATTTTTAAAATTAGGGTTCACATTCACAATGTTCTAAATATGAACTATTTGGAAAAAGAAAACAAGAAAATTATTGGTTCATGGCTACGTGGAAAGTAACAACTGAAAATGGAAGGAAATACAGCTGCAAATATTATATGTAGGCATCTGACTTGCCCAAAACAGTGCTCGGAAAAGGAAAAGAATCACTCAAAACTGCCCTACATGGATGTTTCCTTCTCCTAGCTAACGTCAAGATCAAATTAGATGCTGCTATGATCATTATGTCTTAGTCCAACAGTATCATCATAGTCCAAATCTAACCACACAAGTTAAAAGAAATTTTCTTATGCTTGTAAGCCTATAATTTTTAAGAGGGAAAAAAAAAAAAGAAAGAAAAGAACGTTTCTTTTTGTTCTTTTCTAAATCAGTAGCTTATATGGTTTTAGCACTTGTGTGCAATGCCACCAATGAAGCATAAATCCCGTCGTGGATGTTGATTAAAGAGTCATGGCTGCCTTTCTCAGCAATGACTCCATTTTTTACTACTGCAATTAAATCTGCATTCCTGATGGTGGACAATCTATGTGCTATGACTATTGTTGTCCTAGTCACTATAACTCTATCTAGTGCATCTTGGACCACTCTCTCGGATTCAGCATCCAATGCACTGGTAGCTTCATCCAATAGCAATAATTTTGGATTTTTTACGATGGCACGAGAAATGGCTACTCGCTGTTTCTGTCCTCCAGACAATTGAACTCCTCTTTCTCCTACTATAGTGTCATAACCCTGCAATTTGTTGTACCATGTTAATAAAAAAAAAGATAGAAATCTTACTATAGTATCATTTTTCGAGTGCTAGAAGTTTGCTTGTTTTACCATGTAAATATGTAGCCGTTACCTGTTGTAGACCAGAAATGAACTTGTGGGCATTGGCCAATTCTGCTGCAGCTATGATTTCAGCCTCAGTTGCATTTCCTCCTTTCCCGTAGGCAATGTTGGCCCGGATCGTGTCATTAAACAAAGCAGGTTCTTGACTTACCAGTCCCATTTGTTGTCTTAACCACCTTAATTGAAGCTTTTGAATTTCAGTCCCATCAAGTGTGATAGTGCCAGAATCTGGATCATAAAATCTTTGCAGCAACGCGATTACTGTTGATTTTCCACTACCACTTTCTCCAACAAGAGCCACAGTCTAGGAAAAGTTATCATAAATGGATTCTGATATCATTTCGACTGATGCATGGTTTATGGTTTTTAACAATGTTATGCACTAGTTGCTCAAAACAAACATAGGACATTAAACATCAGACAGGACATACCTTGCCAGAACGAATAGTCAAGTTAATGTCCCGGAAAATTTGAATATCTGGTCTAGATGGATATCTAAAGCTCACATGGTGAAACTCAACTTCTCCAGTTACAGTTTCCGGTATTAATCCTGATTCGTCACTTGGATCTATTTTCGACTTGCGGTCTATGAATGAAAAGACTGAAGCAGTAGCCGCCTTCGCTTTAGAAGTATCAGGAGCAAGGCTGCTTGAATGAGAAACTCCTATAGCTGCCATAGTTAAAGCAAAGAAAACCTGCAAACCAAGTATCAGTATCAATGTCACGAAGAGGGTAATTTTGAAGCTCAAATTGTTAGAAGAGAAGAGTTGTTAGTTGTTATATAAAGTGTATATACCCACTTGGAAAACATCTGAGAATGTTATATGACCGCTCTTTACTAGCTGAGCTCCAGCGTAGAAGCTAGTTGCATAGAAAGAGAAAAGAAAAAGTGATGATAGTCCAAATCCACAGCCACTAATTAGTCCCATCCTCACTCCTGTCTTCATGGGGCCTTCACACTTCTTTTCATATAATTGCATCACCTTCTCTTCTGCACAGAAAGAGGCAACTGTTCTTATACTTCCAACTGCATCATTGGCTACTTGGCTTGCTTCCTCGTACATTTTCTACAGGCAAAATAAATTTGCATCCATTAAGCAATTAAGATGATCAATCAAAAAGTTACGGAATTATCATCCAGCGACCTTTAAAATTCCCATGAATGTCAAAAGCTACTTTGAGTTCAGTTCTTGAAAAAAGAAAGTTGACAGCTTTAATAGATATTTTAAATTTCCCCAGCAATGAAAGCAGGGTAATTAACTTTATGACATACCTTTGCATCTGCACTGAATCCTTTCATGAACTTTACTTGAATAAGCCCATTCATGCCTACCAGAGGGACTATAACAAGGATGATCAGTGCTAATTGCCAACTAGCACTGAAGGCAATGATTAAAGCTGCTATGGCCGTCGCAATGTTTTGAACCATTTGGGCTAGTGCATCTCCCACAAGGCCACGAACAGATGCTGCATCTGCTGAGAGCCTCGCACCTATTGCACCACTTGAATGTTCAGGCTCGTCAAACCAACTAATCTCCATGTTAACCACCTTCTCAAAGCATATTGACCTGATCCGCTGGATTAACTTATTCCCAGCCACTGAAAACAAATATGTTCTGATTGGACTAAGCACAAATGTTGCTATGCCAAGGATCAGAAACATCAGTGCCCAGAACCTTGAGTCCTTTCTCAGCTCATCTGGTGGTTCAAAAAATGTTTTTATTGCTCTGGAAATTAATATGCCATAAATTGGCAATATCGTGCCATTCAGAGAAGCTGCAATAGCTCCAAATATAAGAATAGGAAGTTCTGGCTTGTTCAGGGAGGCAAGGCGTCGAATTGGAACCTCCGGGGGTTTTATACTAGGCGGAGAATTTTCTAAATCTTCCATGTGGTCATTAGGGGCATCAAGCCCTGTAGGTAAACCAAAAGAGACTGAGAAGGAGTGTCTACTGCTGTTATTTCTTGATGATCCACGACTTATAGATGGCAACAATGACCTTCTTTGGCTAGACTGTCTGAATGATTCCGTGGTAATTTCAGATTTGTGATTTACCTGAGCTGCATGTTCTGACTCTTTGCTAAGTTCTTGTAACCTTATGAGCTGAGAATACGCACCATCAGGGTCCTCAAGAAGTTCTGTATGTGAGCCTGATTCATCGATGAAAACAGTTTTAGCATGTTTCTCATATTTTATTCCCCCTTTCTAAGGCATTAATGATATTTTCATTCTTCCTGATATTAACTTTTCTGTTATAACTAGAAATTTCCGCAAATCTAATTGCAACCAAAAATTGAAACATCACGAGCTAGTTTATCCCAACTTCCCAAGTGGATGATCTACACCAACATATCATAAGGCTGTTTAAATCAGACAACTTATTGACAGAAAAGTCCGGTTTGAAGGAAGTATGCCAAGACGGTAAGACGAGACAATATACAGAAGAACAGCAATAGGCATCAACTTGTCACATTTTCCTAATTTTGATAGTAAAGATTACCTTTTTCAACAATCTTTCCTTGATGGATGACAGCGATCATATCAGCATTTCTCACAGTGGTCAAACGATGGGCAACAATAACTGTAGTTCGATTGACCATTATCCTATCTAATGCCTCTTGCACTATCCTCTCAGATTCTGCATCAAGTGCACTCGTAGCTTCATCTAAGAGTAAAATCCGAGGGTCCTTCAAGATTGCTCTGGCTATTGCGATTCGTTGCTTCTGCCCACCAGAAAGTTGAGTGCCATGCTCACCAACCATAGTTTCAAGCCCCTGAATCATTGCAAAGCCAAAAGATATGTAAATAGCATAATCATAGCGACAAAGTCATTATTACTTCAGAACCAATTGTGAAAATGGAGAAACTTTAGAACCTGGGGTAATTTGTCAATGAATTTAGCAGCATTGGCAAGTTCAGCAGCTGCTCTTATCTCTTCAACAGTTGCGCTCTCTTTCCCATATGCAATGTTATCCTTGATACTGGAAGTAAACAACACAGGTTCTTGGCTGACAAGACCAATTTTTCCCCTAATCCATTTAAGCTGCAAGTCTTTGAGGTTAAGACCATCAATGAGCACTTCACCAGCTTGTGGATCATAAAATCTCTCTATCAGACTGATCACTGTTGATTTCCCACTTCCACTATGCCCAACCAAAGCTGCAGTTGTACCACTTGGAATGAGAAGAGAAAAATCACAAAATATTTGCTCATCCGGTCTGGCAGGATAACTAAAATAAACATTCTTGAACTCTATATCTCCACGTATGTCATCCAATGTTCTTCCACTTGTATCATAAGCATCTATCAGTGGCCTCCTATTGATAGTCTCAAACATCTTATATGCCGCAGCTTGACCGGCACCAAACGCACTCATACATGGAGATGCTTGTCCTAAGGACCTGCGAACTCCGTGTCAAAAGTGCAGGACTGAAGAAATATTGATTTATGAAGAAACAAATGCATAAATTCAGTGAAGAAAAAAGCATCTGCTGTGTGCGCAGTGTTTAAGAAGCAAGTAGAAGAATAAAAGATGGAACTTACATAGAAGCAGTCAACACAGCAACAATCACATTTATGACTTGGCCACCTTCGTATCCATTTTGCAATATTAACTTGCTACCATACCATACAGCCAGGGAGTAACTAGAGAACACGATGAACATAACTGCGCCAAGACCGATTCCTGCTGCCAACCCCTCATGCACACCAGATTTATAAGCATTAACCAGAAATTTGTTGTAATCATTGACAGCTCTCTTTTCCCCAGTGTATGATGCTACCTGAAAATATAGAATTATTGACATGCTTTTGATGAATGTGAATTTGGAGCTTAGGAATTTTATTGACTACGACTACATCACATTCACATACAGTTCTGATTGAGCCAATGGTCTGTTCTACTACAGTTGAGGCTTCTGCATAAGCTTTTTGACCACGAGTTGCTGTCTTGGATATCAATATGGACATGGTTCCTCCGGCTATCACTAAAAGGGGAATCGAAGATAACATGACCAGGGTAAGCAACCAACCTTTAACAAACGCTATAATAAACCCCCCAATAAATGTTGCTATCAGCTGCAGAAATTTTCCAACCTGCAAGAAATCAACCGAGTTATCTGAATTTTGTTTTAATCTGAAGGCGAAGTGTATAGTATCGTACCTTTTCACCTATTGCATCTTGTATTAGAACCGTGTCTCCAGACATTCTACCAATAACCTCTCCTGTACTTGTGTCCTTATCAAAGAAAGCAATATCTTGTCTTAATATTGTCTTCAAGTAGATATTCCTTATCCGTGCAGCTTGTCTTTCCCCTGTGACCATCCAGCAGGTAACCTCTGACAGAAATTAGATTGTTCTCAGTCTCTAGCTGACAATGTTTGACCACTATTTTAACTTTTGATTATGAGATCTACTTACGAAGCAATGCTGCTGTTCCAGCTCCCACTGCCAGGTAAACATACTTCAGAGAGACCTAAATTTGTCCAGATCAAACTTATCAACACCCAGCTATCATAAGTTGGTTCGAACACGTGGCTCTCCTTGTCCAGTAATCTAACATCAATCATCACAACGTTTTCAGTTTTCTTACCTTGGAAATTTTCTGGACAATGTCATTTGTCTGTGTCTCTCCAAAAGAATTAATTACTTCCCCGAGAATCAAAGTCATTATTGGAAGAGCCAAACCATTCCCAATTGCACCAATTGTTCCAACGATCATGAGCATAGTATCTACAGAATCTGCAAAGGAGAACAGCTTAAGAAACGGAACTGTTTTCACTTTATCCTCCCCTTTACTCTTCACAGGCTTTTCATTGTCCCCATTCACGTAGGAGCTTCTCTTATGCTCTGTCCCTTTTGACGAGGTTGCATCATCCATCCTCTTGTCACCATCATAGCCATTCTCCTTGGCCATGACGTGCACTCCAAATATAACAAAAAATTGGTCTGTATGCTGCTCTCAGATCAAGCACAACTTAACTGAAACTGCAGGACATGAACAAAAGTTGTTTCTTACGATCAAACCATGACAGGCACAAGTATCTTGTAGGAAATTCATAGTAAGAACTCCGGAAGGAAATGACAATCAGTCTGCACCCACCCTCTCATCGAACGGATTGTTGTGTATTATTTTCAAGTCTATTATCTGAGTGTCTATCAATAACGTAGACAAGAATCCAACAAAGACAGACTATAAAGGGGAAGACTTCCCATTTTAACACAGTACTGTCAGATTTGTGGATTCTGGCTCCCTGACCAAATCTACTAATTAATAAAAACAATTCCCCTTTACGTCACATTGTTTATTGAATGAAGTCGTTGTAAAGAACATACAAAGACAGAACGAATAGATCTAGTGGTAGGTGAAATCAAATCATTTTTGTTCTCTTCACGCATCATCTACAAAATTCTTTGTCGACTCTCTTGATCGATTTGATTATGAAAAAAAGAAAACCATGGATGAGGTGATAGGCTAGCTACTGATATGCGTACACGGTTTGACAGGAACTAATGACATCATGCAATAAGAAATAGCTGAAATACAAAGATATGAAGTCATTCAAAGTTGAAGAACACTTTTATATTCAAATCTATATCACATCCTCAGGATGGATGACGAATCTTCAAACTTTTACTTTATGTGCAGAACTTTCCTGGATTTAATGGACAGACTGTAAGACGCGTAACTCGCAAGTCATTGCATCAGCGATGATTTATTCATGGAAATTAAAAAGAAAACAATTTGACAACCAAAACGAATGTATGATCCATGCCCATGTCGATAAGAGCAACAACAAAATGGAAAGATAGATTAGAAGAAGTGAAGACTGGGAACGGTTGTCTCCGTCACACCTGTATTGTCTTTTAGTATTGAACTTAAAAAGGAAAGGGACAAAGAAACCAAAGAAATCCAAGACAGTACTTTTGCCAGATAAAACAATAACCAACCCCTTACCATCCACAAACTGCGATCAACAAAGGAAAAAGAAACAAAAGAGAGTGACCGAATGTTTCCCAAGTAGTAGCAATCTTGCCTTACCAAATAGAAAGGCAAAGATGAAGGGAGAGCAGTATCATCAAGACCACAAAGAACTCGTGACCATTAGCATATAGCATGCTGCTTTATGGATTTGGGTAGGTGTACTATCACATTAGAAAAGTAATGGATTATGAACCAACATCTTCTAGCCTAAACTTTGGTCAACATTCAGGTTTGTTGCGATGTGAACTAAAATCTCGTGATTCTAGATAGTTTGTTACCCTTTTTCTTATATTGAAAGTTACGTACGTATGTTCTTGCGTATTGTCCTACGTCATTACTAGGTTACTTCTGTGCTTCTAAGACAATCGTGCGTCCGGTTTCCCCTTTGACAGTAAAGTTAGGTTATAATTTCTTAAGTATAATATTCTAAGTTAAGTGGAATTAAAACAGGTTTAATTAATATTGAAATATAATAGCATATTTAGTATGCGATTGAGTGACTACAAAGTCAAATAAAATATTCTCCTGATTTGAAGCCTTGTGTATTCTTTTTTCAAGAAATACTGCGTACGTTAACCCCACCTTTTATATATGTTTACCAAAAGATGGATTAGGTACAATATTCAATCAACGATTTCTTATCCTAAAAATTTGCTTAGGATTGAAGTAATCGGTAAAGTTATTCTTTTATATCTAAAACGTATGGTCGATTTGAGTCACACAAATATTTTTTTTATAAAATAAAAGGAGAATGTTACGTACAATTGATCTTATTCTTACAAAACGAGAATCTTTTGTGCATTATAATATTGTTGATGTTTTATTATAATTGATTTCAAGCGAAACAGTATTTAAATTAAAATTTACCGGTGGTTTTCATTACAAAATGTTACGGTTGTGAAGTAATTCAAGTTAAATTTTTGTTTAAAATTAAAGTAATTTGAGCGAAATAATGTAGAAATCTTTGGTTTATTTTTCAGTTGGAATTAGTTAACTGAAGAATAAGATTGCCTCCACCCCACGTCTCTTCAAATTCCCGGTGGCTGCAAAAAGGAAAAGAGAAGGTCATAAAGCACTAGACACTAAATTCTACAAAAAGGTGAAGGAAACGAGTTCCACGACGTCTATGATTACAGGGAGCAATTGGCTTCCGCACACTATTGGTAGTGGAGTGGAGATGCTTTATTTATGTGATCATCAGTTGTTCCTATAATGGCTAACATAAAGTGGAAGTGTAATTACACTCGCACTAGGAAAGAGGATTTTTTCTGATGGATTTGGGTAGGTGTACTATCACATTAGAAAAGTAACGAATTATGGACCAACATCTTCTAGCCTAAACTTTGGTCAACATTCACGGTTGTTGCGATGTGAACTAAAATCTCGTGATTCTATATAGTTTATTGCCCTTTTTCTTATATTGAAAGTTACGTGCGTATCTTCTTGGCTTGGGCTACTTTTTCTTATAATAATAATAATAATAATAATAATAATAATAATAATAATAATAATAATAATAATGAGTTTAATAATATAATTAAGAATAAAAAATTGCTTATGTGGGGGGAAAGGTGTTTTTGAAAGTTGCTTATGTGTTTTGTTTTTGTTCTTGGGACAAGAAATCTTGTACCACAGTCTTGGAAGGAAAAAAAATTTTATATCCTTATACTCTAAAGAAGAAAAAAAAATGGGTGAGGACAGCAAGCAAACACTACGAGGCACAGGATTATTTTGTTCCTGTCATCTATCTCCATAGGTGGAGACATCAACCAAATGCAGTGTCAAGCTTGTTTTGGGTTAAGATGTTGGCTAGGGGATTGAAGGATGTCATATTGAACTGAGATTAAGCATAATAACAAAATAAAATTTTCTGAATTTTAACACATAATTGAATAAAACAAATATGACCTAAAAATTCACCTATGCATATCTGACATTCATGAACAGCAATCTCGATGGGAGAATTAAACTAACCTTGTCATGCATAAATAATAAAATAACTGACATGCACTACTCGATGGGAGAAACATGTCAGAAAACTGTTATAAGTGAAAAACCATTACATCTAGTTCATGCCCCTAATTAAATTACTCAGACAGAGAATTAAAATAATACAGACAAAACTAGACTAGATCCAGTGATACACAAACACATATCATATTTCGATAGGAAAGAATATGTAAGTAATCACAACTAGCAAGTAATGGGAAAACATCTTTTAATTTATTTTTTAATAATTAAAAAATAAATTATATTTGACTGTATTATTTAATGAACAACAAATTTCCAGAAGAATTAAAAAAACTCAAAAAATTTCACAAATAATTTAATTTGAAAAAAAATATTTCTAGGTCATTTTCCAAAATTAAGAAATATTATACAACAACACCTTCGTTAGGATATTTATACAAACACATATATCTATTATCATTTTCGTATCTAGTAATTTGGTTTCCCATGGATACATATGACACATATATCCTGTTAAAAAGTAAAAACAACTGATAAAATTAGCAACTTTTAAGACCCAATTACGTCATGCCCGCAACTACAGAAGGCATCGATTATCAAAACCAGTTGGCACTTCATCGTCTACCTCACGATGAAGACAAAACCAGTTGCTGTATTTTTTTTAACAAAAAACCACTTTTACTCTTCCATGAAAACAGAAAAACGATTATGTTGTAATGCAGTTTCCCACAAAACGTTTTGTATTATTAACGATTTACAAGTTTTCAACTTACACGTTAAGCAACAAAACCTTTCACGTTTTGTATGAAAACAGAAAACTTTCACAATATCACAAAAATCGTTTTTCACTCTTGCATGAAAACAGAAAACAACGATTTGTATTATTGTTCATGAAAACAGAAAATGACGTGTTGCTTAACGTAACGTTTCAACTTTCACGTTAAGCAACAACACCTTTTTGTTTTAGCACAAAAATTGTTTTCAGTTTTCATGCAAACGATTTTTATACAAGTGAAAAAAAAACGATTTTCATGCAAACAATTTTTGTCAGTGGATGTTTTCTTTATTAGCACTCTCATACTCACAGTTGAACGAGATCACCAGTTTGAGCATGCCAAAATATGTGCACATCAGAGATGAACCGATGTTTACGTTTTCATACAAAAGGAAACAGAAAACGATTTAACAAGTTTTTCAACTTTCACCTTAATAACAGAAAACGTTTGTATTATAAACGATTTACATGAGTTTTAATTTTCAAGTTAAGCGAACAACGATTTTCTTCATTCTCTAGATAGACAAATCGTTTTCCATTTTTTAGAATGTTGGACCCCGTTTTCGGAGCCCAACCCCGAAATCATAAAACGTGTGCGCATTATTGCTCGTCAAACAAACGTGTACCTATTCCTCTGAAATTTTTTTTTGAACCCTTATTAGCCATCATCTATTCGTCGTCATTCATATACCATTGCAAAAAGTTTCCTGTTTGATCAGTTGATAAACGACAATTCATTTTTATGATTATGTCCTTAAACATATTGTACCTGTCATCGGACATAAGATCATGAAGCTTGTAGTTTAGGCATAGTGGAAGCTAAAAATCCTTCGGAGGCATGACGGGTTCGTCAATTTCGCCGCGTCGAACATATGGGAGAAATCCAATATGTTCCCTTCGGGTGAAGTTCGTCACGGCGAAATCACCAAATCAAACAAAATAACACCTCTCGGACACTTACGCCGCGACGAAAGTCTTGGCTTCGTTGCGGCGAAATTGACAAAAATCACACAAAAATATCTTTACACCTTTCCTACCATTACCTTCCCTCTTGATTATCCAAAATTTACTTCCTAGCTATATGCAACATCCTCTCATGACAATTCATCTACCAACATTATTTCATTCAACTCTCTAACCTCTACTCATTTAATTGATTCCTTACAACTAATTCTCATTCTTCATAATTTCCTATATTTCTTTTCTATAGCATCTCACTTATATATCAACAATTCATGTTCATAATTCATCATCTTAAATCGATAACTTCCTCAAGTATACCAAATTTCAACTCAACCTTATCCATACGCAAATTTATACTTCCACTCAACCTTATCCATACATAATTCATAATTCGTTAACATCAAAAGATAAGAGTTCTTTACAAAGCTAAAATGACATTTCAAACCACAATACATCAATGTATCAAAATCTCAAAATACATAAGATATTTGAACTAATAATACTTGAAATTTGACTAAAACCTCATAATTACAAAATCTAGCTTAAAATACAAAAATATGCATAATCGGAGTTAGGTCTTGACTCTCTT
>JAOQMQ010000004.1:4950064-4962152 GCA_027563845.1 Erythroxylum subrotundum
GTTCTGATTGAGCCAATCGTCTGCTCAACCACATTTGCTGCCTTGGCATAAGCACTCTGTCCAAGGGATGTCATCCTAGATATCATGATGGACATGAGTGCACCGGCTAGCACAAGCAAGGGAATAGATGACAGCAAAACAATTGTGAGAAGCCACCCTTTGATTACTGCTACAAAGAATCCTCCAAAGAATGTTGATAGCAACTGTAGAAATTTCCCAACCTGCATGATATAGGGATTAATGATCAAAAGTGATTCATAATATCTTGTTTCTGCTTCCGTCGAGGTTTAGTAAATACCTTCTCGCCAATGGCTTCTTGAATTAGGACTGTGTCACCGGACATTCTGCCAACAATTTCTCCTGTATTTGTTTCCTTATCAAAGAAACCAACTTCCTGTCTGAGTACAGTTTTCAAATACAAACTCCTTATTCGTGCAGCCTGCCTTTCACCAGTGATCATCCAGCAGCTTACCTCTGAGAACAAACAAAAGTAGATATGCTTCTGATCTCAAATGCATGAAAATTTGTATTTCTTTTTCAACTTGATGTAGTGGTTTTAAGTCTATACTTACGCAGAAATGCTGCTAGACCACTCCCGGCAGCCAGGTACGTTGCTTTAACACACATCTACAAAGTAATAAATAAACAGGCGAAGAAAAAGTATCATCCCCAATAGGTTACTGCAATAATAACAGCGATACATGAATTCCGTCTTCCACTTCTAGCTACAAGCAGGTATATACCTCGGAAATTAAGTGCAGTAAGTTCTTGTTCTGGATTAGTCCGAAGTCATCAATCAACTGTCCAAATAGAATAGTCATAATGGGCATAGACAATCCATTAGCAACAGCAGAAACTGAGCCAATTATCATCAGCAATACGTCCACGGAATCAGCAAAAGCAAAGAGCTTATAAAAGGGAACTGTTCTGGTTTTCTCATCTTCTCCATTTCTCTTCTCAGGCTCTCCCAAATTTCCATCTTCTCCTGACTTCTTCTCCATTTCTTCATGACTTTTCGAGGTGGTTGCCTCACCATCTTCCATATTTGTCAAGTCATGTAAGCTTTTCTCCCTATCCATCCCTCTTACTTCAAGAGTATAGCTCATATGCCTGTGGCCAACTATATTCAGTCTCTAAATATGCAGGTCCACTAATAATTTGGTCTCTCAACTCAACTTCGTTTATTGATCAGAACTTACAAGACAACACTGAATTGAACATATCAGTTAAGATACTAATAATTTTAAGAACAAAATCATGTTTACTTCATTAAATAAAGGATCAATTTAAAATGAGAGACAACTTTGTAACTCTTTTAGAATCATGTAAAAATCATATTGAGATGGTTTTGAACTGATCGTAACACAAGTTGCTCGCATGATAATTAAAGTACACCTGATGTTTCTCACGGGCCAATTAGTGGGCATCAGTGAGCAGTCCTGGTTCTCTATATTAGATTTTGCAAGCAAATCTTGACACACGTATCCATTCTATTGCTTGATAAAATATTTAAAGAATCAGAGCATGAAATCCTCAACTTTTAAAAATAGTAGATAATTAGTACAATTTCGTATTTAAGTTGCCCAAGGGGAATCCAAAAGAGTACTCAATTTCTTACGAAGACAATACTTAATCTAAAAGTAAGCTTCTGAAAATTTTTTAAGTCCACGTTTTATTGGATTTATATTTATGTATAATGAAAAGTATAAAGATTTCCTTCGATCAAATGATTTCGATTTATTTAAAAAATATCTATAACTTTAATTTATTAGATCCTCAAATAAAAATAATAATTTTCGTCAATCATGGAGGAATAGTTAATGGTATATCAGATTTAGATGCCTATTTCATTGACTACTTTTATTTCATTTTCATATTTTTGAAAATTAAGATTGACGTTTTTCTTTGAGCTTGAATAATTGCAATAGACAAACCTGAATACTTGATAAATACAACGAGTGATTAATTTGGTATCATAAGAATAAATACATCGTTTACTGTTTCTTTAATTAGCATATATTTTGTTTGTATAGACGTTCCTTATATAAATTCCATATTATAATAATAAACTTTATTATATCTAATTACATAAATACACCTAACCATCCAGATCTCACTAAAAAAAACAGGACAATCTGCGACATTTAAAAAACGTTACGGAATCTCAAAAAACGTCGCAGAATATCATTTGTGACGTTTTAAAAAACGTTGCAAAATGTGGTGTAGGCAAATGGTTTCTGCGACGTTTTTCATAAAACATCACAAAAAACACAAACATTCCGTGACGTTTTAAAAAACGTCACAGAAAGATTGGACATTTCGCGACGTTTTTTAAAACGTCGCAGAATGTCATCCGCAACGTTTTTAATTTTAATAATTATTTTTTATTTTAATTATTATTTTTAAAATAATCATTTTTTAATTTTAATAATTATTTTTTGATTTTAATAATTATTTTTGAAATACAAATTTTTTTATATTTTAATGTTATTATTATTTTTCTTTGAATAGAACAAAGGAAAAGGGCAAAAATAAATAAATAAATTTAAAAATAAGAAGTAGAATATTTACGTTTTTTTTTAATAGGAGAATATGTATTAAAGGTATATATTAATAATTAAAAACTTTTAATAATTAAATTTTGATTATTTTAATAAAATAAAGGTATATATTAAACTAGGCAAAGTAATGATCTAGATACTTCCAAAAGCACATTTCAAGAGTAAATCTATACAGGTCGTCCACCTAAAAAAATGAGAAGTTCATATAAACACTAGGAGATTATGTTTAATAGAATAGCGACAATGATATTGATATTTTCAGCCTTCTTATTATTTTTACTTTTTTAATTAAATTTTTCAATATTATGTCAAGTACTTTTTGACAGACGAAAATACAAATTAGATGTTATGCTGATGTGACGATTAGTTTACATGACAACGGGAACTCCAAAAATATTATATGAATGTGTTTTCTCATCATAATATTGATGTGTCATTTATATAGATTTTATGTCAATGTTTTTATTAAATATAAGAATAATACATTTGAAATTGCAAATAATAGTATGAAGAGTTAAATGATAATTTTTTTTAAAAAGCAATCTAGGTACTTTTTCTTATCATTTTGTATGATTATAAATATCATATATATGCTTAAATAATAATAAATATTAATTAATCATACAATATAAATATATTATTATAGGATAAAAATATAAACTTCCTTGATAGTTTAAGAAATTTTAGAAAAAATTCATGATTTTTAATATTCTTAAAAAAGTTAACCTTTAATTTTTTCAGAAAAACTCATTCTCTTAAATTTTGGTTAAAAATAACATCAATACACATGCAATATGACAATTAGACGTAGACTAATCAAATGTTGTTTATATGACGATTTAATTCAACTCTTTAAACTTGAAATAGAACTAATTTTAAATTAGATTTAAACCAATAATTTATTATAATTATTTTAAATTACTAATTTTAGTCAAATTTAGTTTGTTCGACTTAGGTTTAAAAGCTAAGTTGGGTACCATATTAGTGACATTTAATTAGTTCATGTCTGATATTCATACTGCATGTGTTTTGTCATTAATTTTTTTAACCCTAAACAAAGAAAAGGGTTTTATAAAAAAACTGAAAATTAAAATGAGTTTTTTTTTTTATAATTTTAAGGATTAGGAGATTTTTCTAAGATTTTTTAAATTATGGGAAAGGTTTATGTCTTATACTCATTATTACATTAATAGAAATTATGAGGTATGAATTTAAACTCAATCTCTTTTGTTTTTTAATATTGGTTTCATGATCATGGAGATCACTTTGCATGGATAGAATTACTCTTCAATATTGAATTCATACGTTTAAGTCTATCAATAATGTTTTTACAGTCTAACATTGCTTTTAAGGAGATGAATCTATTTCTATCACACTTAATGGTGTTATTATCATCTACATCTAAATAAATCCTAAATTTCTGCAACAAAAACAAATATAGTATAAGAAAGGAGGGAGCATTCCAATAAAGAATTTTAATTTATTAAATGTCATGTATCAAACTGATTAATGAAACGAAGATTATAATAATACATAAGTTTGTAATAAAAGATGGCAAATTGAATTCGATAAATAATAAAAATAAGTTATCAATGATAATAACCTTAGTCTATGCTCACACCCAACACTAGAAAAACGATTAATTATTGATATAAAATAAGTATTTTATTAATCTCATATTCGTTGCAGTACTCAGTACCCATGTTTCCTTACAATTAACTAATCAGGAATATGTAAACTAATTAACTCTTATTGTTTCACAATCATATATATTATTTAAAATTTAATTAAACAATAGATTTAAGAAAAGAAAGAGTAATGAAATAAGACCACACAACATTCCTAGTTACATTTAAACCAATTAAACACTCTTCCTTGGAGTTGATAATTCCTGATACAGCAAATTATAAACCCCTAGTCGCTACAAATATTAAAGGGACCGAATGTTACGTATTCAATATTTAAATTAGCAGTTGATTATTTAAATCAATAAAATAATCATGCATATTATAAATCAACCATAACAGAAAAGCATAGAAGAAAATTTTAATATATGAATAAACAAAATAATTTGCATTAAGATTCAATTATCTCACAATTAATACATGAAGTTCCAAAGTCTTTAGTTTCCTTTAACTAAGCTAAAGAAACTTAGTCACTAAAGGTCCTAGTTACTACCAACGTCTATAAGAAGAAAAAGAAGAATAGAAAACTAATGATGAAGCTGGAAATAACTACAGAGAAGTGGTGGTCTTCTCCCCCTACCCTAACTTCCTTAAATAGTTAGATTACATTACGTTTTAATATTGTTGATATCTTTTTATTGTAATTCTCTAGCTTAGAAAATTATAACCCACATATTGCTCTTTCGACCTCGTCAAAATAGGATTTAGCAATCCTAAAACATTTGATTGGAAATTTAAATTTTGAAATCTATAGTCGCAACTAAATGTTCCCACACATATTCGCCGGAACATACACTGCTATTACTTTTCATCTATTATTCTATATACACCTTAATTTGTGGCTTTTTTTTACTTATTTTAACTCTAGATTTGGAAAAGATAAGCACATCCCTTAGATTGAACTAATAATTAAACACAACAAAAGGAAATTATGACTTAAAATAACTTCATTTATCAGTTTTATCAAAATTATCTTTTACTTATCCTCGAGTAAAACACAATTAAAATTAAACAAAATCCACTTCTCATAAAATCAAAGATTATGCATACCTTAATATCTAAACCAATCAAGATTAAAGCGACAACATACATCATAAATAAACTTCATAAGGAAATATTTACAAAGATAAACTAAGATGATCCGTTCTGAATCATGTATGAAATTTTGGTGAAGTTCCTCGTGGTTATCACTCGTACCATTCATTTGTTTAATTATTTGGAGTTTTGCTCAAGTTGTATAAACTTGCTTAAATCTCTACCACTTAAGAGAATATATATGCAAAAATTAAAACAGACTTTTATTATGAGTTATAATAGGCTGCAAGTTAAGGTGAGGAATAATGGATAAAGGAGGTCAAAACCATAAATACTAACAAAGCATTTAAACAAAAGTAGAGAACAACAATGTTACCTCACTCAAAAGAATTCAACCATAACCTTGCTCAAAGAAGATATGACAACATGCATAGAGTATATATATTTATTAATTACCTATATTTTAATTAATAAAATGCTTCTAATTTTGGATTATAATTATATATTTCTGTTTTATAGTGTAGATTAGAGATTTGGATCAAAATGTGCTTAAAAGTATAAATTTAACAAAGAAAGAACAAAGATTTAAATTTTCGAAAAGAATGAAAGCTTGTAGAACAAAAGTTCCAAAAAATAGATCTAAACATAAGGTGTGCCCTCATCTTAGTCAATATGCCTACTCTAGAAAATAAACATTATTAAATGGATGAGGCGTTTCTAAAGCCAGTGGGCCTAGTTATATCTACGCCTATTGACACTTATATGAAATACTTTTTTTTTTTTTACCCCAGCCTTAAGCTTAAAAGTATTTTTATTTTGCATTCCTCTATCTTAATTGTATTGTTTTGGTGTAGGAATGAAGTTAAAAATGTTAAGGAGGAACTTCTGGAAAATGGGTACAAGTGTTATATGAAGTTTTCTCTGATGTTATATCATCAATATGAAGCTGTAGCTTTGGAAACAGAGAGTAAACTGGTCCTTTGATGTTATAATATCATTTTGAAGCTATATCATTACTGGAAAAAAAAAATTGACAAATCAAATCTCGATGCTATATTGAAAAGTAAACTCAACCTCGTTGCTATAACATTAATATATAGCTATAGCATCAAAAGAATAATTAAAAGATTTTGACAGCGACCAAAAGAAAGAAAAAACTAATTTACCTAAGATAGATAAAACAAGTATGATTCACCTCTAAATAAGAAAATGATCAAGAAACAACACTAAAAAAAGGGAAAGAATTAAGGGAAAGGCTAAGAAGACTTGGAGAGGCTTAGATCAGATTCAGTCAAAATGCTTCAAGACTCATCCTTCGTAGTTTTTCTTCTCTCTTTTCTCCTTACATCCTTATATTTATTTAGATTGGATATTCAATTTTGAGTTGGTAATCATGATTAGTGGCCAGATTTCCTATACTCTTATAAGGGATTTGAGATTTTAGTGATATTTTGATGTTTTTCTAAGTTGAATCTATGGCTACGTTTCATTTCTTTGTTGATTTCTCTTTATGCTAGAATGGAAGTCCTTGACCATAGATTTGATTGCTTGGTGAATCTATATCTTCAAGAAAGGGGTGATTTTGCTAATAGGAGAAAAATCAGTTATAATTTATTAATGTGTTAGGAGACCCCAAAAGCTCCAAGATGTTTGTGTTCGAACATTACTTAAGTAAATAATTACCTGGTTTTTCTAAAGAGAAATGGTTAGCTCACCTTTAGGATAAGTGGGTTAATCACTAATGGGTAAAAACCTATAAGGAAAATTAATGACCATCCATAGAATATATTTAGTTAGGCATTGAAATTTAGTTATAACTCTTAACCCCGTAGAGAACCAGTGTATTAAATTAACTCCATCTCTAGCTTAGTGTTGCATTTCATAAGTAGTTAGTCAAATTCCTCAATTTAATTAGTGAGTAGTGACCTAGATTTACTTTACTTAGTCATTTTATTTATGTTTTAGTTAAGAAAATTTTAATTAAGTTCCTTTTCCTAATAGTATTAAAGATAGCTTAATACACTTTTTCACTCAACCCCTATGGACATGACCCAGTCTCACCAGTTTTTATTACTTAAAAGATATTGTCATTCTTATGATTTGTGACAAATAAGTTTTTGGCACCATTATTAGGGATTGGTATTTAAATTGTGTGTTGTTATTGCTATGTTTATGCTTATTTTTGTGTTTTGATTTAGTTTTTGAAGTAATTAATTTGAACTTTTTATTTATTCTCGTGTTTTCTTTGTCTTTGTGAGTAGCTTATGTGTGAGCAGGTCTATGACTAGAACAACAAGAGGGCAAGACAAATTATTTGATCCAAAGCTAGAAAGAATGATCGAGGTAATTAGAAGGCAAAAGAGGATCGATAACTAAGCAAAAGCAATGAGAAGAGTTGAAAGAGAAAGAATAAACAAGAAAGCTTGGAAGAACATCATAAGGAGGGAGAAACAATTGAAAATTTCATGGAAGGTGGAAAAAGAAAATGTTAATGGTCAAGGAGAAGCTTATAGTAAACAGCATTATCAAGAGCCAATCAGAGACTATTGTCAACTAATTCATAGAATTCAGAGGACAATAATGAATGCACAAAATTTTCATATTCCAACGGATTGAATTAATTTGATACAAATCAACCAATTTGTAAGAGCCCCATTTAAAGAACGAAATGATCATTTGGCAAATTTTCAAGAGTTGTGTAATACTATAAAAATTGAAGGTACAACATCATATAACATTTGCCTCACTCGGTTTCCATTTTCATTAAAAGATAAGACAAAGGTGGTTACACATTACACCAGCCGATAGAATGGGTACTTAGCAAGAAGTTGCTAAAATTTTTCTCATAAAATTCTTTCTACTAGTTAAGGTAGTAAAGTTAAAAGGTGAAAATGACACCTTTCATTAACATGAATTGGAATCTCTCCATGACATATGGGAAAGATACAAAGACTTGTTAAGAAGATGTTCTCATCATGGCTATCTTGAGTGGCTACAAATTAAAATGTTTTATAATGAACTTAATGGGCACAGTAGAATAATTTTTATGCAGCAGTAGGTTGATCTTTTATGGAAAAGACTTTATAGGAGGCTTACACACTTCTTGATTACATAGCATCCAATAGTTATCAATGGCATTTGGAGAGATCAAGTCGAAAAAGAAATGGAGGAATACATTATATAGATCATATTATGCAATTGTCAGCTCAAATTGCAGCACTTGCTAATAAATTTACCAAGTTTGCAAACAAAGAGAAGCAAATAAAACAAGTGGAAGTAACTAGTTCTTCCCAATGTTATCAATACAGGCCTATTCAAATGCAAGGAAAATATAATCAAAGCTTTAGAAATCAAGATAACCATGAATATAAAGCCAACAGGACACCATCAGGCTATAGATAATAACCTCAAATAGGGAAGAAACCATCTTTGGAAGAGATTTTGAGTGCATATATTACATAGTCAATGAATTGGTTTAACAAGTATGAGAGTCGCATGGAGAATATAGAAATGTAAGTAATAGGCGTCGATTATTCCATGAAAAACCATTAAGTGTAGGTTGGGTAGTTGGCAAAGGCTAAGGGATTAAGTCAATAAGGCAATCTTCTTGGTGATACATAAGTAAATCCTAGGGAATAGTACAAGGTCATTACACTTTGCAATAGGAAGAAATTAGAAGAAGCGCAACCTAGGGTAAAGAGCTCCACTCAATCCAACAAAGAAAAGGAGTCAACGAGGAAAGAAATTGAAATTGAATAAGCAAGAAGAATCAAGAAAAGAGGAAAAGGAGGAAGATGTTGTGAAGATAGAATAAGTGATGGTGAAGATAGAAGAAGAAACAAAACCAAAGATCACTCAAAATATTCATTACCCTCGTTGACTTCAAAAAATGAAGGTGAATGATCACTTTGCAAAGTTTCTAGAGATTTTCAAGAAGCTGGACATTAACATCCTTATATTCATGCAATTGAGGAAATTCTAAACTATGTAAAGTTCATCAAAGACATTTCATATCAATTATGACCCTATAACTAAAATGTTTGTTTCCTTTTCTTGACTGTTGAATGTTTCTTCCATAGAAAACTATATTTTTGATTCTTCAATCATGCAAAATGGATTTAGAATTTAATCAATCCATATAAAGAAATATATAATAGAAAACTTAAAGATTCCCTAAGGAATAATAATTAACTATGGAAAACTAAAATTGTGATTTATTCATTGATAAGTAAAGTCTAAATTTTGATGTTAAACTTCCCTATTCAACTTTACATGTTGTTAAGCCAATGAAACTATTGATTCTCAACAATTTATTTTGTCTAACTTCAATATGTGTGAGTTCCTAAGGAAAAAGAGCCTATTAATGCTTCATACCCTTTCTAACATAATTGTATTTTAACAATTCATAAATCATCATTATATGGATAAATAAATACAAAGTTGGGCTTAAAGAAGTACAATTATTTTAGAACATAGATATTTATAAATCCTTTAAATGTTCTTGAAATACAAAACTAGGAGTGTTTAGGGACATTAATATACACTAATAAGAGTATTGTTCTATGAATGATATTTGTTATTATGTATCACACGTTCAAGATATATAGTCACATGGGACCTACAAAATAAAACAAAAACACAAATATCACACTTATGACAAATTTTGAGATGTTTATGAATTAGTATATAAACTCACCTCTTGCCTGCAACAATGAATCTTGTGAATAAGAGTCTTACCCTAATATATAGAAGATGTCTAGCAAAATTTGTTACAGTAACAAAACTTCAACCCTTTTACCAGGACCATATACCTACAATTTGAATGATCATTAATTAGCTGTATCACATTTGTAATGATATGTTGATAAAACAATAAGCGCAATACTCATATTTGTATTATTACATTAATAAAAATATTTACCAATATTAGGCTTAGCATTTGATGTCCGTAGCTTCATCTTGTCATTACAATATAGGCAACTAATGTAGGAACTATGAAAAAATTACTAAGGATCACAATAACCTTATTATATACTCTATATAATAACAACAACAAAAATATTAATCTCGTTTTACTGTTGATTATAAGGCTTTCTCTTGGAAAAAATGATAGTATTTTCTTTCAACTTCTATTAAACTATCGAAACAACGATAAATAGCATTCTTGAATCCATTAACAACACCTTGGAACTCTTGCCATATCAAATATATACCATGTACTAAAGCAACAAATACTACATATATTTTATTTTCACCCATATTTTTCTACAATACACAAACAAAAAGGAGAGGGAGTGCTGATGGCGAATGGGGAAATATTTGGCACATAAATCGAAGGAGCAGTGTGGCAAATGGGGAAATCTAAGACAATACCAATCGAGGAAGCAATCGGAGTTAGGCGAGGAAGGAGTGCTAACAGAGAATTAAAATAGATATAATGCCGATGGAGAATTAAAGGAGTGCGTTCAACATTAGGGTTTTTGATATTTTAGATTTATTAAATAATAAATTCATAAATGAGAAAAGTAGAACATATAGCAAAAACATTAATTTGACGTGCTCACTGCGTCGGCAATATTATCAAAAACTTACCATTGATTTATTTTCAAAAATTAAAAATTATAGCATTTTAGTGTCATATTTTAAAGTTCCAACTATTATTACACAATTGAATAAAGTTTACGAATTTTTATAATCCCCACTGCAAAGTATTATATTTATTTTAATTTATTTATAGTTAATTTTTGATTTAAGATAAAAATTATTTTATAAAATAAAATTTTATTTATACATATTTTAAACTAAAAATATATAAATTCCAAATATTTGTCAATAAGTATTATAAAATAAATTATTAATTAATTTATAAATTTAAATTATTTATAGATTTATAAGTATTTAATTATTATGAGTAATAAAAGTGTAACTATATTAGTATTAACAACAAAATAAAAATAAAATAAAATAAAATAAAAGTGGAAATAAACAACCATCTGTTTTTGAATTTATTAAAAGAAATTATTTGGTTGAGTTTTTATTTTTGGTTTCTTGTTTCATAAATTATGAAAATTATAAATTTGGTTTTGATATTTTATTTGTATCTTTTCATGATATGTTTTAATATTAATTTCAGATGAAATTATGAATAATATAATTTAGTGATTCCAATTAAATTTAAAATAAAAATATTTTGAAAAATAATTTAATGTATTTGAGATACCTTTAAATGTATCATCTTCAAAAAAAAATTAAAGCAGTTACTTATGAAATAAAAATTTGATTTTATTAAAACAATATTAGTTTAAGTTTTTACTTATATTAGTATTTATTCAATAAAATTATTATTAATATTTAATAATATATTGTATAAATTATGAATTAAAATTAATTTATCCCCTTACTTTTACTTAGTATTTAATTAATTTATCTCTTACTTTTATTTAGTAATTAATTATTATCAATAATTAATATAAACGTATTTTTATTTAAAAAATAGAAACCAAAATGAAGTCACTGCAACTCAAAATTATAATAAAAAATAAATGTGGAATTAAACAGTCCCTTTTTTTTTGATGAACAGTAAATGGTATATTCATCAAAGAGTACGTGCAAATTCAAAGAGGCATACCCCAGTCAAAAATAACACATCATCTGAACCAAGAACCCCATTACATCCAAGTAGGATTGTCATACAAAATGATCCTGAAAAACCCATTACACCCGATGATGTGATTCCGCAAGTTCACGGGTCTCAAGTAGTACAGTATAATATCGTCCCACATGGAGTAATTGTGTAAGTACTAGGCT
>JAOQMQ010000004.1:4962252-4979080 GCA_027563845.1 Erythroxylum subrotundum
ATTAGTTATCAAAGTTGTTATCGATTATCTCCTTGCTTTTCTCATCTTTTCTTCTTCTAGATTCTCATCCCATTCTGATATTTCTGCAGAATTATCCTTTGTAATTCGTGCATTAATTAATACATATTCCTCCTGGCCATTTAGCTGGGTTACTATTGCGTCCATTTCTTTTCTTCTCAGTTCAACACCTAACACATGTCCAAGAAGTGTGCTATACAGTTGACACCCAACATGTCCCAAGTCGGATTCAGTAACACCCTATCAAGTTTGGCCCAGAGCTGATTTTTGTTCCATGTGAAGATTTCTCCGATACTTGGGGCATCCTTCAGCCCCAAAGTCACTTTGAAATCTACTAAACCCTGAATCAAGTAATTCGAAGGTGGTTGGCAGCCTAACCGTTCCTTTGGATCACAAACACAATTAAAGTCGTCCATAAGTATCCACAGTCGTGATGGACTTACAGCTTTAGCCTGAAGCTTATTCCATAGTTCCCTCCTACCCGTCACACTATACAGGCCATAGATGAGTGAAACCGTAAAAGATAGCAGTGTAGTGCAGCAGTGGATATCCGCAGTAGTATGTTGATCACCTACTTCCACAATCTGACACTTGCAGAAAGTGGGGTGCCAAATTATGCACATTCGGCCTCCAATAATGTAGTCAAAATTGTGAAAGTAATCCCATCCACCAAATTTGTTGCGCATCATCTTGTGAAGACTTTCCACGGTGAGTTTTGTTTCCAATATAAACATGCAAAGTAACTATGGGGTTGCCTAAGTAGAGTGGCAACACTATTTTGTCGCGAGGCCTTACTTAGGCCTCGAACATTCCATCATAAGAGCTTCATTTTTCAAGGAGAGGAGGTTGACCACCTCCTATACCCTTTGGAATTTCAGTGCTGCTCTTCAGAGATACTCGACTATTGCCTTCAGGTCTAAGCATATTCTTCCGTACACCGGTAACTTTGCTCTGTTGGAATGCCTTGCCTTTATTGTTGCTCCCTTGTTTCGGTACTGTCTACAATTCCCCTGTAGTCATTTTGGAGTTTTCTATCTGACTAAGCTGATTTAGGCCATGGCTTTTGATCGGTTCATCTTTCTCCCCCACACCTCCTGCACCTGCTACAAGTTGCACTTGTGGTTCCTTGGCAGTGACTGAAATGTCATCTTGCAACCCTCCTACATGTTGCTCCGGATGCTCACTATTCCATGTCCCCTTCTCTAAAGGTGGCAAATTCGCTGGCTCCACTATTGTATTAGCAGCTACTTCAATTGGTTCCTTCCTTTGCTTCTGTTTTTGTTGCCTTTTGTACTTAAAGGGGTTGTGACCGAATTACCGACAATGGCAGCAATAGTTTGGGTATGTCTCAAATATAACCATTTGAGTGTATCGGTTTCTCGTAAGCAGCTTCACCTCAAAGTTTGTTATAGGGCTTTTAGAAACATCAACTTCCACCAATAATCGTGCATAACCAAGTATGGTCTTCATGCTAGTGATTTTATCTGTACACATATAGGCCTTCCGATTCGTGATCCCACTTTAGACAGCCCCAGTTCATGCCAGTATTCCAAGGGGACATTAGGTAGTTGTACCCATAACGGCACATTCATGAACTTCTTGTAGTCGAAGACCAATCCTTGTGTGAGCTTCTTCAAAAGCAAAGTTTTCCCGAACACAACATACAACCCTCCTAATAAAACACTCATCATGTCTTTATCAGAGTTAAACTAAAAAATCAGCCAGCCCCTTCTATGAGGAAGGAGTCGACATTGGACGTTTCACTTGGCCATTTGGCCCTAAAGGGCCTTCAATCCCGGGAACTTTCTGGAATAATCAACTTCAATTTTCTATCATGTTAGAAAAGATCATGTAATTTAGTTCTACTATTTACACTTCAAACTTCAAAGAGAGCATTTGTAGCGTCATGCTTCAGATGAATTTTGGTAAATTGTTTAGTTAATTCAGTATCTTATAAATTATATATATATATATATCAAATAAATCAGAACTTATTAAAAGTTCTTTATATAAAATAAGTCTTAACACAAAGCAAGCCTTATTTAAGGTGATAAAGAGTCTTTAAGACTTGAATGTACAACCTTAATCACATTTGTAGAATTCCTCCTCGGTTAGTCACAGTGCCTCTTTTGGGGGCTATTCAAACTTATAGTTCGTGAAAATGCCTATTCATCTTAACTTGTCTAGGAAGTACCCTGTCCCGATATTCTTGGTGGGTTAGGTTCCCATCCATTCTCTTTTTGTTAGTCCAGCTAGCGTATTGCTTGGCCCCCTAAAGTTAAGGAGCTTTTGGCAAGCAGAAGACATGGACAAAAACATGAAAATAAGGGTGGTGGGCGGGTTGTCATCTCCAGTTGGCATATTCCATTTCTATATTCTTAAAAGGACTGAACTAAGATTGGTGATCAGCTCATCTATGGCGTTTGATAGGAATAATGGACGCAATTATCAAAGACTCTGTGACTAAAGCAAAATCAGGTCCATTCCAATCTGGCAAGTCTAGAAGGTGGGCAAAATCAAAGCATTGTGAGACAAAACAATAACGAAACGAAACTGTTCATCTGGTTTACATTTTCAAAGATTGTGACATAACATGATACATCACTGGGTAACAGAAGAATGTGAGCATTTACGTATCAGGTTTGAAAAAGGAAACGCAGGAGCTTCTGCTTAGATTGTGAGCAGTACCCGGAAAAGGAAAAATCGAAAAAAAACACACGTTAAGTTGAAGCACTCAAATGAAGTGCCACCAAGGAGGAATAAAATCCATCCTTGATTTTGATCAAAGCCTCATGCTTTCCTTTCTCTACAATTACTCCATTTTTAACCACAGCAATAACATCTGCATTTTTAATAGTGGATAATCTATGGGCTACAACCACTGTTGTTCTGTTCACCATAACTCGGTCTAAGGCATCTTGGACCACTCTTTCAGATTCTGCATCCAATGCACTGGTTGCCTCGTCTAACAATAATATTTTTGGATCTTTCACAATAGCTCTGGCAATGGCTACTCTTTGTTTTTGGCCTCCTGATAGTTGGACTCCTCGCTCTCCGACTACTGTATCGTATCCCTGCGTTTTAGTTTTGTTGGACATAATCAGCAACTGAGTTAAGCGTTCAATTCCAGTGAAGCTACGCGGTTATCTATGAGAGTGATGTAAAAATATAATGAAGTCCAGCAGGCTAACGGCTAACCTGTTGTAAGCTACTGATAAACCGATGGGCATTGGCCAATTCTGATGCAGCTAAAATTTCAGCTTCAGTTGCATCTCCTCCTTTTCCATACGCAATGTTGGCTCTGATCGTATCATTGAATAAAATAGGTTCTTGACTCACTAGGCCCATCTGTTGTCTTAACCACTTGACTTGGAATTTCTGAATTTCGATTCCGTCAAGACGTATAGTACCAGAATCAGGATCGTAAAATCTTTGTAACAAAGCAATTACTGTCGATTTTCCACTTCCACTTTCGCCGACCAATGCAACAGTCTGAAAAGAATAGGATCACATTAACTTTACGAAAAAAAATTTCCACTGGACTACAACATATAGATTAATCTGTTGTTTCTTATTCTGACGGGATAAAGGAATGAATGCTTGATGTAGATGATCACCTTGCCAGAATGAATAGCCAAACTGAGATCTCGGAAAATTTGGACTTCCGGTCTAGACGGATACTTAAAGCTTACATGACGAAGCTCAATCTCTCCTTTTACATTATCTAATTTGCTTCCTGACTCATCGCTGGGATCAATGTCTGAGTCTCTGTCTAGGATGGTAAATATAGAGGCAGCAGCAACCTTTGCTTTGGAAGAATCTGGAGCAAAGGAGCTTGATTGAGAAATTGCAATGGCTGCCATAGTTAGAGCAAAGAACACCTGAACAATGGATAACGGACGTTAGATTCATAAAAATAAAAATAAAAAATTCTCATTGTGTAGGCATCCAGTAAGAGAAAAAGTATATACATTTTTATAGATAAGGAAAATTTACCCACTTGGAAAACATCAGAGAAGTTTGTTTTCCCATGACGAACAAGTTGAGCTCCTGCATAGAAACTCGCGGCATAGACTGAAAACAGTAATAGGAAAGACACTCCAAATCCGATTCCGCTTATCATTCCCTGCCTTATTCCTGTTTTCATAGGACCTTCACATTTCGTTTTGTACAGCTCCATCACTTTCTCTTCGGCGCAGAAGGAGGCAACAGTTCTTATACTCCCTACTGCATCATTTGCAACTTGGCTTGCTTCCTCGTACATTGCCTGCAATTAATGAGGTTTATTACTTCATCAGTAATTTTGAATAGAAAGATCAATACCATGGAATTAGAATTATGTGATAAGATCATACCTTGCAATCTGCACTGAAACCTTGCAAGAACTTTAGTTGAACGTATCCGTTGAGGCCTATCAGAGGAAGAAAAGCAAGGACAATGAATGCCAGTTGCCAACTGGCAATGAAGGCAATGACTAAACCAGCTATGGCCGAAGCACTGTTTTGAACCAACTGAGCCAATGTGTCACCAACCAAGGCACGAATTGTGGCTGCATCTGCCGAGAGCCTAGCACCAATAACACCACTTGAGTGCTGTGGCTCGTCGAACCAACCAATCTCCATGTGAACCACCTTCTCGAAACAAAGAGTTCTGATTCGTTGGATTAATTTGCCACCAGCAACAGCGAATAAGTACGACTGAGCAGGACAAACTAACAGGGACACTATTGAGAGGATCAAGAACATTATTGCCCAAAACTTCGAATCCTTTCGCAATTCATGAGGTGTTTCATAAAATGTTTTAATCACTTTGGAAAGCAGTGTTCCAAAAATGGGAAAGATCAATCCATTGATAACTGCCACCAACGTTCCAGTTACAAGCACTGGAAGTTCTGGCTTGTTAAGAGATGCTAGGCGACGCAATGTGACCTTTTGATTATATTCTTCTGTTGAAGTTTCAGATTCTACTTCAGAATTTTCAGGTCCATTGATAGGCAAACCGAAGACTGTGAAAGATCGTCTACTAGTACTACTACTCACAGATGATCCCCGACTTATGGACCTCCTCATGGAATTTCTTACACTCGGCTGTCCGAAGGATCCACTGCTGTTCGACCTTTTGTATTCATCTGCTACTTCTGTTGAACCTCTGTTGACCTCTTGCAAGCGTATGAGCTGTGAGTATGCTCCTTCAGGATCCTCGATTAATTCAGAGTGTGAACCTGACCAGTGAGCAAACCAGTTCCTATGTCATAAATTGACCTTCTTTTTGTCATATCATTTATGAAAATTACTGAAATATTAAAGCTAGGATCAGTAATGAAAGCCATAGACCTTCAAAACATTTGTCAACTAGAACGGAAAATTTTTCACCAATACAAAATGGAGAAAATTGGCCGAATGTTGAACAAGGACAATTAAAAAACGAATTTCAGATAATGAATCCCGATAAGCAAAATTGTTTATACAGAATGATTGAAAACAAAGAGAGAATAAAAACAATGTGAAGAAGATAAAGGTGAAGGAAACTTCGCTACTGGGAAAAAGTGATTAAATTGGTTTTAGCATTGGAACCTTTTTCTACTATCTTTCCCCGGTGAATGACAGCAATCATGTCAGCATTTCTCACAGTGCTTAGCCGATGAGCCACGATCACAGTTGTTCGATTGACCATGATCCTATCTAGTGCTTCTTGCACCACTCTCTCTGATTCCGCATCAAGTGCACTGGTTGCTTCGTCTAGAAGAAGAATTCGTGGATCTTTCAGGATTGCTCTTGCTATTGCGATTCTCTGCTTCTGTCCACCAGAAAGTTGAGTACCATGATCACCAACCATGGTGTCCAGTCCCTGGAGATAAAATTACAAATTGAACTTAAATTCACATTCCATCAATCAAGCCCAGAAAGATGGAGATAAATAGGCTGCTGAAATCACCTGTGGGAGTTTATCAATGAACTTAGCAGCATTAGCAAGCTCAATGGCTGATTTTATCTCTTCAGTAGTTGCACCTTCTTTTCCATAAGCAATATTGTCCTTAATACTAGATGTAAACAACACTGGTTCCTGGCTAACAAGACCAATTTTCTGTCTAATCCACTTAAGTTGAAACTCTTTGAGGTTTATGCCATCCACAAGAACTTCACCAGTATGTGGATCATAAAATCTCTCTATCAGACTGATGACAGTCGACTTTCCGCTTCCACTTTGACCAACCAAAGCTGCAGTTGTGCCACTTGGGATGTAAAGAGAAAATCCACAAAATATTTGTTCATCAGGTCTAGCTGGATAAGCAAAATATACATCCCTCAGCTCTATATCTCCACGAATATCCTCCAATATCTTTCCTTTTGTGTCATAAGCATCTATCTCTGGCTTTCTGTTGATTGTTTCAAACATCTTATAAGCTGCAGCTTGACCAGCTGCAAAAGCAGTCATGCAGGGGGATGCCTGCCCTAGTGACCTAAATAGTCAATGAGAAGCTAATCAGTAAATAATCCAATCTATGAAATCACATATTGCATCAGTACATACATGTTTATGTGTTGGGACAGAGTGATACGTACATTGATCCAGTCAATACAGCAATAATCACATTAAACACCTCGCCTCCAGAGTACCCCTTTTCCAGTATCATCTTTGCTCCAAACCATATGGACAAGGAATAAGTACAGAAAGCTACTGCAAAAACCGTGCCAAGACCTAATCCAGCAGCAAAACCTTCACGAACGACTGACTTATAAGCCGTAATAAGATGTTTCTTGTAACTCTCGATAGCTTGTTTCTCCCCTGTAAATGATGCTACCTGCCATCAGAGTCAAACTTCCATGAGTATGCTTTTCTAATCAAAAGCCATTCTCTGAGAGGTGTATTTGTAAAGTAATATTACAGTTCTGATTGAGCCAATCGTCTGCTCGACAACATTTGCTGCTTTTCCATAAGCATTCTGTCCAAGAGATGCCGTCCTGGATATCATGATGGACATGCCAGCACCAGCTAGCACCATCAGGGGAATAGATGCTAGCATGACAAGTGTAAGAAGCCACC
The DNA here is from genome assembly GCA_027563845.1 of Erythroxylum subrotundum. Classification (NCBI taxonomy): domain Eukaryota; kingdom Viridiplantae; phylum Streptophyta; class Magnoliopsida; order Malpighiales; family Erythroxylaceae; genus Erythroxylum; species Erythroxylum subrotundum. The sequence continues at coordinate 4,969,315 of JAOQMQ010000004.1, forward strand.
CCTTAATAAATGCTATAACAAATGCTCCAATAAAAGTCGATACCAACTGTATAAATTTCCCGACCTGCACGCATAAGTAGCAGGCAATGTTACCAAAGGAATAAAAGGATCTAAGTTCTATGATTGGATTCAATTTCGCAGCAGTTTAGTACCTTCTCACCCATGGCTTCTTGAATAAGAACAGTGTCACCGGACATTCTACTAACAACCTCTCCTGTGTTTGTTTCTTTATCAAAGAAACCAACTTCTTGTCTCAGTATCGTTTTCAGATACAAACCCCTTATTCTTGCAGCCTGCCTTTCTCCAGTGATCATCCAACAAGCCACCTCTGATAACCAACAATATAAATTTCTCAATAAACAGCGCTTGGAAGGTTCATTTTCAGTCTTGAGTTATTGCTACTTACGGAGAAATGATGCTACACCGCACCCAACGGCCAAGTACACAAATTTCAGGCACACCTAATAATAACAACAAATCAATGGCATCATTTATTACATCTTGTGTTCCCAACTACATGCAGAATACAGACTGAAAATTCCTACGATCATGCTTCATTCTCAAACTTGAGCGCATGTTCTTGTTTATAATAAATCATTATGTACCTGGCAAACTACGGGCAGAACATCTTTGCTGTTCTGATTTTGTCCAAAAGAGTCAGTCATTTGACCAAATAGGAGTGTCATAATAGGCATACTTAACCCATTACCAACAGCTCCAACCGTACCAATTATCATCAACAAGAGGTCCACAGGTTTTGCGAAGGCGAAGAGCTTATAAAACGGAACAGTTTTCGTTTTCTCATCTCCTCCGCTCTTCTCTGCCTCTACTGTGTCTCTGTCATTGTCAACGCCCTTGTCAATAACCGGAGAAGCTGTGGCATCATTTTTATCTTTAACACTTCCTGTGCCGATCTCTGCATCCATAATTCTCAACTCAAGATGTTGATTCAGCTGTCAGCTTCTTTCAATCTGCAAATATGTAGATGAATATTGCAGCCGAAAAAAGGCAAATAATTGATGAAATTAGAACTTGAAAGCCGTGTTATAATGCCACATATAAAAATTAATGTTCAAAGAAAACTTACAGGAAAGAATATGAGAAAGAAAAATCTTTTTTATTAAATTAACCAACGAGGCATCCTTAGATGGATATATTACTGGGGATTGTGATTGACCACCTCGATTTCAGCTGAAGTAGGCATTAAGAGTAACCTATAAATGCATAAAGGTCCCTTGTTTATTTACATACATAGGAACTGAAAAAGCAGGACACGTAAATATATAAACGAAACCAACCCCCCCACGGAGCAAGAAGCAGAAAAGCATGTTAAACCCGTCGGTCGCGTAATTTCGTGGAAAATGGGAAATCCGTTACAACTTACAGGTAGGACCAAACTGGGCAGTAAGAAGCATGAATATTGTATGTCTGTGAAGGTTTGATGTTTTAGCATACGGAAAGCAACTTCTGGTCTCCACCTGAATGGGAACTACAAAACAGTATTTCTTTAGGATAACCGAACAAAACAAGATATACGTCTGAATGTCAACGCGAGTATAAGAGAGATAGATGAAGGGAGAAGGTGACAGGGGAGATTGGAAAGAGTTTTTTTCTCTGCACCTACTATGAACTAAGCCAAAATAATTGAAGATTGCATTAATGCCTCGTTAGACTAGAGTAAGGGAAAAACAGGATGTGGTCAGAGAAAAGTGAACTCTGAAACTGCTGTCATATTCCTGACAGAAACACGTAAGACCTACTCATCTAAGGGCCACCAACTCCTACGAAAACCGAAAATGGTGCGCTGCCGCATAGAGAAGCACACACAAGACAATGATTGGAACACCATAGCTGCAGATGTCCTTTGCTGCAAAGAAGCAAAACCCAAAAGGTAGCAACTAGAAGATATAGTATGCGTATACTTACAAAGTGAAAGACAGAATTTCTGGTACGAGGTAACTAGCCCAAATGTCAGTCTCAAACCAGCGTTATTGGCGCAAGAGCTGGCTGTCTAATAGTTTCGGACTTTATTGATAGAGTTAGTTCCTCCCCAACTCCTGTAAGTCTTCACCTGTTTTTAATTTGTCAAGTTCAAGGGAATAAGCCATGTACTATTCTTATAATATATTTTCTCTTTTCTTGAAGTGCAAGCGTTGCAAGGCATGGTCACCAACAACGGGAACCCAACTAAACCAAAATTGGTCAAAGGCATGGAACTCTTTTGTTCATTGTCAAACAAAACTCTTTCTCTTTTCTAATAAGCTATCTCCTTGGAAGTTGCACTAATATCGTCTTGTTTTTCATACAATGACATGATGCTTTAGATTGTGCAAAACAAAAAGACGAAAATCATATCCCTCGTTTTTCAACGGCGAAACTGGTAATTCATTATTTTGTTTTATTTGTTATGGTCATTCTTTTCTAAAATGGGGTGTAGATAGATAATTGACTTCTAAAGCATTTGACTTTTTTGTTCGGACATGAAAACAAAGATGACATCTTGAAGTTCCACTAGGCTTGTACTTTTGCGCCTGCAAAGATGGTGTTCGGTACTATATACATACGAGCAATATCATGTTTGTTACGGCTTAACATACTTGATGTTATATGTACCAGTAACTTCTATTTTCATAATTCACATTCGATAAAGCTTTAAACAAGATTCTAAAGAAGAAACCAATTTAATTATGACTAAAGTAGGGTTTATATTAATGAAGTTAAAGAAGTTGGCAACAGAAGACAGTAATTTTCCATTAGATATAGCCCAAGTCTATGATATTACAGGAGATTTTTGTGTATAATTAAAAACTGCAAAAAAGAAATTAGTAAGGAAGGGAAAGAAATTTTTCAAATACCAACAATAGCGGGTTATGGAATATAAGTGGTGTCTTTAGTTGTTTTTTTTTTTATTAACTATCTTACAGGCAAATATACTGCCTGATTTAAGGAGTTGCTTGATCATATTGTCAACATGATGATAGGCTTAACGCCCTGAAGGAGTCATGTAGATATAGTTTTAATTATAGTAAAATTTTCTTTTCATTTTTCAAAAAAAATTGTAATTAAAACAAATATCCCAATAAGTTATGGAATTGCATCATATTATAAGCATCAAAAACTGAGTGACTCAAAAACATTGTCGAGAATCTCATAGGTTTTAATGTACAAAATTATGATTTTTGCTTAGAAAAAAGGAGGCATGATAGTTTGGGGTTGCATGGGTTTGTCATTTCACCTTTGCTGGTCCTTTGTGTAATACGTAATGATACCTTAGTTACGTATTCCGAATCGAACGTGAAAGGGCGAGAAACAAAGAAATACATAAAATACTTGATTTCGGTTTTCGTAATTTCAAGCTAGCTTTCCGAAGTTGAAACGAGCGCAAATCCACCGTCGTCTTTACGGGAACTACTCATCGGGACGCGGATAAGATCTTTCTACAGTTTTATAAAAACATAAGCTCTCTTAACGAGTCAGAGAATCCTTATGTTTACGATTGATATATGAGCAACTGCAAGAGAACTTAACTTTTATATATAGCATCTATATTAGGCTTTCCCATAATAAGACCGGTATAAGTTTGGTCCACACTGATTGAGATCTATTTTCTACACAGACTTTGACCTATTGATTTAGATCATTTATTGGGCCACTTTATTATCTTTATTTGGATCAAATTACGTAACTTAACTGATAATTTATTAAAAACCCAAAAATGCAATTAATAATTGTCCAACTTTATGAGAAATGACAAAATTGTCCAACACTTTGGTTTTAACCACAATCCCTCAATGGATCACTTTCCATCTCTCAGATAACCATTTCACACAAGCGGCCGAAGGAGACATAAAGGAGTACTACCAATGATTATGAACATCAAACACTTTAAAATAGTATGAAAACAGGAAATTCTCTTGGCTTAGATTCTTTCATTCAGAAACCAAATTTTCTGATTTGGAATGGTTTCCAAGTAGAAATTATCTTATGTTGATAGTTTCATAACTATTTCAATTTTAAAAAATCAAACTTGTTAAGATATATTTTATATATCTTATTATTTAATTTTGGCATTATTAGATAATTGGACTTATAAGATAATGTAGCTTTAAGATTTACATTGAATTTAATTGGGTGATGATAGCTAGACCATGGCTTGATGTAATTAAACAACAATTCTAATTTGACTTGGATTCAAAAATAAAATGGCTATCTTGGATAATATTTTAGATGTGGTTTTTGCTAGTCCTTGTGTGAAGTTTTATTTGTTGGACCTATAATGCGTGATGTGCTCCTCCTACAGCCGTGAGTTGGTACTGCAATTTGCATGAATCAGCCTATATTTTGTGAACAATTTTCAAATCTAATTCGGAGGAGCTAAACCTATCGGGAAATTGTTCTGTTTCTATCTCAAGTATTTTCTATTTTGTTCTTAGTTATTTAATCACTTGAGTTGTTTGTTTATTATCTTTCATTAAAAGATTCTTGAGAAAAATCCTCTGTTGAGGTTAACACGAGTCGGTCGTGTTATTAGGTGTGAAAATTTTTCACAGGAAGTGAGGTTGAGAGATAGTATCAAGGATTGAGTGGTGTCGGCTCAGTAAAGCCTTGGATAAATCTATTGTACTTTGGTGAGAGTGATTAAGCTGGATGAGAGCCCTGCAGACGTAGGCATGGTGTGTCGAACTGCATTAACAAATCTCATTGTTGATTTATTTTTGATTCTTTTAATTTTTCTGATTTTTTTTGTATTTGCTAGAAACAAATCAAAAATTTTGTGAAACTACTCCAATCACTTATATGGTTTTTCAAAACTTAATGCGACTTAAATGACTATAGTCTTTACACATTTATGGAAGTTTTGGTAATGCAAGTCTATGAAACATTTTTGACTTAATGTGACACTAAAATGTCAAACAGTGGCTAAGAACCCTTTAGTAATAGTTGACATTTACTTTTTGTCAATCTATGCCATTAAAAGATTGCACGAGTGACGTATGCGTGTTAAGTTAAAACAAACGATTTCCCACCCTCATCAAGATAGAATAAACTAATCTGATAGTTTATGTATAAATTTTGATTTAATTAATTTCACTTTTTTCGGAATAAATTTGTACTTTATTTTGTGGAAATTGTACTTATTAAATCTCATCCTATCGGGGAATTAGAAAATTGAGGTGGTGAGAAAAAGAAAAGATGGACGATAAGAATAAAGATGTGCTTGATTCAGTTTTAAGGCTGGTAACAGAAATTATAATAAATATAGCGATAAATAGAAATAAATAAAGCTTCCAATTTTTATTATATTAAAAGAAATCGAGTGTTGTCTAAAAAAGAAATATTAAAATACTATTCATTTAATTATAATATATTATTAACTATCTTTTTTATTACACCAACTAACCAAGCACAATACGAAATATTAAAAAATATGAAAAGAGAGAAACAACAGATGCAAAGTAAAAAATGGGCGAATGAGAATAAGTGAGAACAATTTTTAAAAAGACAAAGCCATAAAAGTACATTATAGAAATATATATGATGCATTGATCAAATTATTTAAAAAAAATAAAAGCAAAGGTCTTTTTAAGCGAGTACAAATCTGTATTATTCCTATTTCTTAAAACTTAAAATGTATTTTACAGATTTTCCAACATTTAACATAAGATAAGAAATGAGTTTCAATTTTTAAAACAAATAAAAAAATTATTTGAAAATCAAATTCTGTTCTTCTTTCAAAAGAAATATTTAATACTTTTATAAGTAAACAAATTCTAAATTTTCGAGTATTGAATTGTTCATGTATTACATTCTCAAGATACATTTGATATTTTTTAAAAAGTTTGAAAATGAGTTCTAAAAAGCTCGAAATACACTTATTCTTACTACCAGAGGAGATAAGAATATACATTCATCCACCAAATTCTGTAATTAGTAAGTGTACAGGAAAAGAAAATAATATTTGTCAAAAATTTTAACCACAAAAAATAAGCAACTCTTTTTTGGGACAGAATCTTTTGTCCAATATTATGGTGTCTTATTCTGTTAAATGAATCTCAGCCATTTATTTATGCAGGTTCCGCATTTATTTATGCAGGTCCCGCGTGAGATCCACATAAATAAATGGCTAAGATTTATAGGACAGAATAAGACACCATAAAATTGAACCGAAAATACAAACTCCTCCTTTTGATGTCGTTGAACCGACTACCGAGTATTCAGGAGCATTTTGTCAGGTTTTAAGGCTTTAACACCTCCCATCAATTTCCTTGGAATCCACTTTCTTCTTATTCTCGTCATCACAACCACAAAAAGCATACAACGACTACAGGAACCCCATTCTTCTAGTGTAGATTGGCAAATATCGTAATATCAAGTAAGAGTAAAATAGTATAAGATTTTGGTTTGATGAAAGCTATGAGCATCTTGAATTTTTCAATGAAACCAATTGTTGCATAAATAAACCAAACAAAACTCGTATCTAAAGTCAAAAGCATCCACCTTAATCTGTTCACATTCCATTCTTTTTCAGCAATTTCTGGGAACGTAGGTGGTTGATAAGAGCTAGGGCAGTTTCCGGGGTTAAAAGGTTCATGAAACGCCAGAAAGAACAAAGTCGACAGTTGAGCTATTGTTCTCAATTATAAGTCTTCTGTCATTATCTCCTCGTAGTCAACTTGGAGGTAATTAAGATATTAGAGGAATCCATAGTTTTCAATGTGTTTTATTATCATTATCAGTTCAACAACTAATAGATGGCTGCAACTATAACAACTTATGTTAATTAGGTAGCTGCATCTCTCACCGTCACTATCTTTCTCTTATCTCGTATATTATTTTCTATGATCTGATTAATGCCACTACTTGAACCTATCTACATTCTTTTGATCTATCATTTTCTAGAATATTGCTTAGTTCTTAAGAAAACACTTTTTAGCAATTATAATTTAATTATGTCTCTCTTATATGTTTTGATTTTTGTTTATGATGTTCAGTTCCGACCCACCAAGTTTGTGCACATCATTCCCATTTTCCATTAAAAAAATTTAAAAAAAATCATCCGAGTAGGTTTGAGTACTGAACTTATCGAAAACTGAGATTGTCCCAGTACTAATTGATGGGAAAAAACAAGAGGAAGCGAACAAGAAACCCTAACGAGGACACGCAGAGGAACCTGAAATTACATAGGCCGTCCATTTAGAGGTAGTATTGGACAATTACATATGTGGCTTTATTATTAGATCTACTCTTCAATTAATTATAATAAACTAAAATAAGGATACTTATAAGCCGATATTATTGAATCAAGATTCGTTTTCCCATTGTTGAAAACGATCCTTCTCTTTACCATCAGGCCTGTCTGAATAATTACCCTCTTGATGCCATGTATAATTTTTGTCTTAAACAACATGTAATTAACCCACATATTGAACCGATAATTATACGAGTTCTTTGCCGATCTTTAAGAATCTATAGGTTCATACAGTGGATATGAAATTAATTGGAGTAATCTGGTAGTCTATCTTCTCGAGGTCAATTAATTGTGATGCTTACGGTTGTCGGAAGAAAAAAAATCATTCTACTGGGTAGCTGCCAAGGTTACGAAGAGGTAGAGCTCGAGAACCGACAGCAAGGACCACAATAAAGTATACAATGTAATCAAAGGAAGCTCCTTGATGGAAGCAGCTCTTTCTGTTTGTTTAAACTGAGCAGAAATGGAATGTCAATGACGGGACAATGATCACCGCGATTCCCTCCAACAACCTTTTTATATCAATTAAAACTGACGCACCCGAACACAGAGAAGGGGAATGAGCACCAACTCATGAACTGGATGTTACGAGTCCTCAAACCCATTATACAGGCTAATCCGCAACTATATATTACCTGGACTGACAACTCATTTTTATTAGTAAAGGAACTCTAACAACCTGCCAACTACTTTTAGCATTTCCTATCTAATATCATATTACATATCAGTCTCGTGCGCTTGTTTTGACCAAATTCGTGGGATTTTCTAAGGTTCGATACGTATAGAAGATGGTCAGAAAATGCTCACGAATTCCATATTAACCAAATTCCATATCAAAAGTGAGGTTTTGAATAACACGAAGAAGCCACTCTTTTCGCTTCTTCGGGTCGCACATGAATGCATGTAGAGAACTTTTTATTTCTAAATCAATTTGGAGGTATAAGAAGGATCTGAAACGCAATTGTTTTAATTGTCATTCTAACTGATTTATTATACGACAATGAAATGAAAGGATCGATGCTTCAACCCAACCATGTAATCCACTATGCGCTTGCCGCTTTGGAAAATCAGCTATGATTTAGAAGAATGTTATTAGGAATATCAATCTAATATATTCCTGTAATCATGCTTTTTTATATCAAAATGCATCATTGTCTTTCTTTATTTACTTCTGTTAATTTAAATCTTCTATATATAGTATATGTAATATTATATAAGATAATACAAAAATAATATTTTTCTTCTCCAAATTTACATGACATTAGAACTAAATTAGAATAATTTCACCATATGTCAACTTGTTTTTCATTAGTGTCTTCTCTAATGAAAGACCAAGACTCAAGCATTGTTATTGTTAAGATATATTATATATATCTTTTATTTAGTTTTGATATTTTAATTGAATATAAAATCTTAATTGTAGTGGGATTCAAAAACAGTGGTTGTCACACTTATGTTTGTAAAAGAGTTCTACACTATATTGGAGTCTATCATCATGGAAATATTAGAATTAAATTACTGTTGATTTTGTGTGAATTTTGGATATTGAAAAAAAAAACAAAGGGATGTGGTTGTTGTATTTTTGAAATATACGTCTATCTACGGCTGAGGAATATCCCATGGGGGTGTGCTTAAAACTTTGATTTGTATGCATTAAAAAGGGTGTGGAGTGGCGTGCATTAAATTCTTATTGGAAAATACACTGCATTAATTGAGCATGTCTATGTAGCTTTTGGTGTATCACTGTTGGTGTCTTGGAATAAAATATGCAGTGGAATTATTGATTGGTTGTCAAGAGAGAGCTTTTTAGGAGTTTGTGTCGCGACAGTATGTGTTGGTGTTAGAGGATAAGAGACTTTATGTGTCTATGTTTCCAGATATGCAGTACAGGAGACGCGTGGGTGTATATTGTGCATGCTTTTATCTGTAGCTGTAGAAGAGGTTGTGTTGGCATCAGAGGAGTTAAAGTGAGTGTGCAGCAGCTGGGACGTGCGTTGTTGTTGCCGTGAAGTGGGTGTCACGTGCATGTGTAAAAAGAGAGACTACTGGCTGCGTATAGGGTGCAACAAGCCTAGCTAATAACATTTTGGTGTTAGTCTCACAGTGTATCAGAGTGTGCGTGGGTGAGATAATTTATAGGAGGCTCAGTAGTTTTATGATTAACGTGTCTTTTTGTATGAGCCACGGCGAAGTTGATTTATTAGAACAGCGTTGCACACGTTTTGATTTGATTATACAGTGAAGATCATCTTTGGTGAAATGAGTAAGGGTTGACGTTACAGACATCTTTAATTATTGAGCATATTGAAGTGAATTATTGGTGTTTATGCGAATCAGCCTATTATTGTTGCGACAACTTCCAGATCTATTTCAGTGAAGCAGAACTTATTGGGAAGTTGTTTTTTTTTAATCTCAAGTGTATTATCGTTTTTGTTTCTAATTATTTTAGTCACTTGAATTTTTCATTTAATTATTGTTCGTTTAATTATCTTTATTATCAAACAGTGCGTGAAAATC
>JAOQMQ010000004.1:4988424-4999486 GCA_027563845.1 Erythroxylum subrotundum
TCCTTGGTACATGTATAATTCACCCAAAATTCTCCTTAAATTTTTATTTAATAATTTTTATATTTCAATCAAGGATCAGGGTCCAACAAGATTAATTATCCAGTACATGATTTAGAGCTTGCTGCAGTTGTTTTTGCTCTAAAGTTATGGAGACATTATCTATATGGAGAGACATTCTAGATATACATTGATCATAAGAGTTTGAGATATCTGTTGAGTCAGAAAGAATTAAACATAATATAGAGGAGATGGATAGAGTTGTCAAAAGATTATGACTGTACGACTGAGTATCATCTAGGGAAAGCTAATGTGGTGGCTGATCCTTTATGTAGAAAGTCGAATAGCAGTGTAGCTCAGTTCAGTTATCAAGGTTACCGAGCTTAATTCATTTGAGAGCTTTAAATGTGGAGTTGAATTTAGAGCAGAACGAGGCATTAATTGCTACATTAAAGCTGAGGCCAGTGTTGCATGATAGAATTAGAAAGGTACAAAATAAAGATCCCAAAATGTTGAAGCTCGTGGAGAAGTTGAAATTGAAACCAGATTCTAAATTTGAACTGAGAGATGAGACATTGTGGTTGAAGCAAAGGCTATGTGTGCCTAATATGGATGAATTAGGAAAGGAAATTCTAGAAGAAGCTCATATGGCCGCTTATGCTATGCATCCTGGTGCCACCAAGATGTATAACATACTGAAGCAATATTTTTGGTGGCCTGGGATGAAGAAGTAAGTAGCGGAATATGTTGCTAAGTGTAGCGGAATATGTTGCTAAGTGTTTAACATGCCAGCAGATTAAGGCTGAGCATCAGGCTCCAGTTGGAAAGCTACATTCATTGCCTATTCCGGAGTGAAAATGGGAATGAATTACCATGGATTTCATTATGGGATTGCCAATGAATCCGAGGTAGAACGATGCTATATGGGTTGTGGTGGACTGATTGACTAAGTCAGCCCATTTCTTACCAGTGAGAGAGAATAACTCACTAGACCAGCTAGCTCGGAGATGTATGAATGAAGTAGTGAGATTGCATGAGGTTCTAGTACCTATTGTATCGGACAGGGATCCCAGATTTACTTCAAGATTCTGGAAGAGCTTGCAGTCTGTTATGGGTACAAAGTTAAACATTAGTACTGCATTTCATCCTCATCCTCAAACAGATGGACAAAGTGAGAGGACAATCAAGACTGTTGACGACATGCTCAGGGCATGTGTATTGGAGTTTCAAGGAGCATGAGATCAGTATATAACATTGATTGAATTTGCTTACAACAACCATTATCACATTAGTATCGGGATGGCATCGTATGAGGCATTGTATGGTAGGAAATGTCAGTCACCTCTATATTGGGATGAAGAGGGCTTGAGAATGGTTGAAGGCCCATAATGGATATAAGATACTGTAGATAACATGAAACTGATCCGAAGTCGAATTAAAACGACTTAAGATAGACAAAAGAGATATGTGGATCAGTATTGAAAGGATATGGAATACATTGTTGGAGACAAAGTATTTTTGAGAGTATCGCCTTAGCGAGGAGTGCTGAGGTTTGGTAAAAAGGGAAAGTTGAGCCCTAGGTACATTAGTTCTTATAAGATCATTTAGAGGATAAGACCATTGGCATATATGTTGGACCACAAAAATTTTTCTTTATTTATTTGTTTATTTATTTTTCTTTATTTCATTTTCTCATAATTTAGTCCATGATTTTGCAAGCATAAGGAGAAATTAAAATTAAGTTAGAGTATAGTATGGTGTAATTGAATTTAAGTGGTAAGAATGCATAAAGGGCATTTTTGGAAGATCACTAAAGCATTTAAGACATAAGGCATTAATGGAGGGCAAGGTGGACTTTTCTCATTCATTAAGGGTAGAAATGGAAGAAGGAAGTATTGTCTTGTATTTGAGAAGGAAGAAAAACGTGAATGAGAAGCGAGAAGAGTGAAATACGAAAATAATAAGAAGCGAAGAAGAGAGGTTTCGATGAAGTAGAGAAAAGAATGGAGTTTTAAGCTAGCGTTTCTTTTTTTTTTTGGCTTTCTAGAGAGATTTTGGAGTTGATCAAGAAGGGAAAAATAGAGAGGAAGGTAAGAGCTTCAATTGGAGCCAATAATCTTCATTTGGAGAAGATTCAAGGTAATTTAGATTTTAATCCTTTGGATTTATGGAAGGGTTTTGGTTCATGAAGCTTAGGAAATACATGGGTTTAAGTATTCTAGGATCAATTTTATTGAATATGCTTTGTGGGTTTTCAATTTTGCAACCCTATTGAAGTTGGGATTTTTGTCTATGAAAAGGGAATCAAGAAAGACAAGAGGAGCAAGAGGAGAGGCAAATTTGAGCAAGTTATAAGCAAGAAATTCAAGGTGGGTTACATTTTTATAATTAAGTAATAAGCCATGAATGTTTCATTCAAGAAATGGAAATAAATAATTTCAAATACTTTTTAAATGTGCATTTATTGCTCTTTGAATGCTTTGAGAATGTGTTGCATGTTTTGTAAATGAATTGTGTTGTTGGATTATAAAATGAAAAAGAAAATGATTTTGAAAGGATATCAAGTTTATGAAATCATGTTTTAAAAATGTGCCATTTTGGGAAACAAGTTTATAAGTTATGAAATACATGTTATGTGAGTTTGGTTTGGTCCATTATGTTGTCAAGTGCATTTCGACTAAAGGCCTCTCCTGCCTGTCTGCTAGTGGCATGGAGCTCCTTCAAGGACTCCCTCATGTTTACGACTACACAAAACCACTATGTGAGATTGTGTTAGTTCGTTCTGTTCAGGACTACACAGGACCATTATATGGGAATGTGTTAGTTCGTTCTGTTTATGGACCTACCAAACTATTTTGATGTGCTTATGTGTTGACAAGTTTGTTGAATACATGATTTATGTTGCTTATAAAATGTTTGATAACTTGAGAATGGGGAAATATGTGTTTCATGATTCAATGTGAGTTTTCTAATATAATTGTACATTTTGATGGTTTTTGCTTGTTACCGGTTATAAAACTATTACCCACGAGCTTTAAGCTCACCCCCTTCCGTCCCATTTATAGGTGACGAGCAAGAGATCGAGTAACCGAAAGGCATGGCATCACTCAAAAATTTGCTTCTTTTTGTATTTTGAAGTAGTTTATGTAAAACCTAAGGCTTTAGTAGCATTTCAAGTTTTCCTAATTCAAGTGTATTTTTGTATTTTTGGTTCATGAACTCAACAGGTGTATTGTGGCTTGAAATGTCATTAAAGCTTTGTAAAACTCTCATATTTTGAGGTTAATGAAATATATTTCGTTTGCTCATGATTTTCCCTTTTGGTATATTGATATTTCAAGTTTTCCATCGGGGTAAAGATTTGTATGTGTTCTGACTTTGGGGGAAAACCTGTAATGATCTAGGCTGAATTAGACAAAAGTGTCTTCTAGACAGTTGTAGGTTATCTTTCTAGCTTTCAAGAGGTATATAGTATGATGAACTTTGGGCACGGTTTGGCCCTACTGACAGTGAGGACTTTGATGAAGCTTTGTCCAAAGTCAAACAGGTAGGTTCATTACGGGAATATCATAAAGAATTTGAGAGATTGGGCAACCAGGTTTAGTGTTGGACACAAAGGGCCTTTGTGGGAACATCTATAGGAGGGTTGAAAGTTGAAATTACTGATGGCATTCTAATGTTCAAGCCAAAATCCTTGAAGGAAGCAATCAGCCTAGCCAGAATGAGAGACAAACAAATAACTCGACAAAAGAGAGTTACCCAACCAAATACTCTACCACAGACTTCTTCTCCAATAAAAAATGAGTCGAAGACTCCAATATGACAGTTGACTTGGGAAGAGATGCAGAAGAGACGTGCGCACGGACTCTGCTTCAATTGTGATGAGAAATTTACTCCTGGACATCGTTGTAAAGGGACTCAACTTCTTTTGTTAGATGGTGGTGACGATTGTTCAGAAGAAGAAGCTTAGTGATTCAATTATTACTGGTAAGGAGCAGCCGCCCATAGCCGACGATGGTGAACTAGTTCTGGAATCTGAAGCTATATTGGATACATGCTAGGTCAAGAAGGGGGTCCACGTTTGTGGAGCAAAGTTTAATCAAATGGAAAAGCTTACTTATTGAAGATGTTACATCGGAAGACTCTCAAGAAATCAAAGACAAGTTCCTTAATGTCAACCTTGAGGATAAGGTTGCTGTCAAAGAAGGGGGTATTGATAAGTCACGAAGGTCACAGAGGACACCTAAGAAGAATTTCAAGTATTTTGACTAAATTAGAATAAGATAAACGTGGTCATTGAGTGTTTGCTTAGAAATAGGACTAGTTGTTATTTAGTTTGATTAATTCTCTGTGTTGCATAGTATTAGTTTCACTTTTTAGAGTCGTGTCCTAAGAAGTAGGAAAAAGTGGTTATTTTCGTGTGTATTTAAGTTTGGTTTAGTCATCAATAGAAGGCAAGCAATATTTGAACAACAACCTACTGGTTTATTCTCACCAAAAGTAGAATATTACTTTCTAAACTTGTAGCTTTGACTTGGACCTATCAAAGACAGTCTTAAAGACACTTGCATGTTATTCTATATACACAATGCATGCGACGTGTGTTAAGAATAAAAGAAAATATCTGCTTCTCTTTAGAGTATGGAAGATCAAATAATGTCATACATAATGTTGGACTTACACTAAGATAGGAATGGCTTTTCCTTTTTTCTCACCACCATCAACATTGATTGGGACAAACTCAAAATCAATGTCATGCTCAAACAGATAGGCAATCCCCATTAACGTGTATGGTGAATTGAGGTTTCCATACACTTTTCTGATAGCCATCACCTGACAAACCTGTTATTGGTTCGATCGATATACTATTAAGCACCTGCTATTAGTTTTAAAATGGATCTGACTTATTTTATGGATAGTTCTGTAATTTGATACTATAATAAATAAGTAATTTATTTAGTACAAAACTCTTAAAGTAACTTCTATGGTCACAGCTCTGTCTTCATCTTTTTTATATTTAAGCTTGTATATTTATCTTCTTTTTTCATTAAAGATAGGAGCAAAATTTGACAGAGATTTATAAAAATGGGTAACTTTCTCTTATTGTTTTATCCTCCTCTCCATATTCCTATTAAGTTGTTTCGAGATGATATATTGGTTATAAAAACAATTTTATGAGCATTTCTCTCATTTTTTGTACCTTTACTTTTAGCTCTTTCTTGTTCAATAATGTTATTATATTGATAGCTTCCCTCTCGATGCTGTCTATTATGTATAACTTATAGCGGACTATTTTTTCTTCAATATATTTTAACCTTCAAAAAAAGTTTTCTGGGCATTTTCAATATTAATGGTAATGGATTACTCCTATTTATGCTAAAACTTTTCTTCTTATTTCTATTTCCAAGTAAAAATATTTCCTTTATTTTTATCTTAAAATAGAAATTGAGGATTTACGTACTTGTTCTATTTAATGTCTAAAAGAATTGTGAAATGTCTAAGAGTGTTGCAAAAAAGTAGTTCTTGTCTTTAAAAAAAAGACAATGTAGTAACTAGGATCATTCTCATGAACTATATGTTTTCCTAACATTTTGTATCTTTATAATTCATAAATAATGGTAATGTAGTGCTGCATAAAATAATTTTTTTGTTGGAGTGGTATGAAGAGGATATGTGTTTAGAATATTTATATATACATAGTATTTGACATTTTTTTCTTTATTCTTAGATTCCATAAAAGAGGTAAAAAAAATTATTATGAAATCACCATCTCTGCAACAAAGAGAGAACAATGACATAAAGGTAAAAAGGAAGGTGATCAATATCAATATTAGAATGGATATTTACAATGTACATGAAAATTTATTCAACAATAATTTCATGTTAATTTGATTTTAAATTTTAATTTAGAGGTCAAAGATAATTCTGTTGCTAGCGACACAAGTCAACGAAATCACTATAAAAATAATGACGTAAAAAATTTTGGACTTATTTTAACAAAAATACAAAAAAAAATTCACAAAATATGAACATATTTGGCTATTAACCAGATTATTTGAATATTTGCAGACTTGTCAAATGAAATGTTATTAACCAGATTAGAGCAAATCAATTGGTTGACCAACTTAGGATTTAGTGAACTTAGAGAGATGGAGAGGTTTTAACTAAAGAGGAACATTACCGTCTAATTGTGTCTTTATATTGATCTGGAAGACCTTTCATTGAAAATTAAGGAGAATCAAGTGGAGTAGATATGTAGAGACATTATGGCGTGAATCCATGGTATTCCGAATAGAACTGGATAAGAAAGAAAAAAATTGATGAAGCTAAGGTATGGAGACTTCATGAGGAGTAAAACGTCAATGATTAATAAATTGTTATTCAATGTGTACTCGACAAAGTTAAGGGTGCATAAATAGAGGAAAAATTTTTATGGAACTTCTTTTTTTTATATATTTGGTATGTTTCTGTTCCTAAAAACTAATTAAAATATCAATGTATAGGCTATAACTATTTGAAAACCTAATCAATGTGGATTGCTATGAGTAGTTAGATTGGGGAAATTTTGTTCTAAACAACATTTGCAAGCATGCTTGTAGATTCCACCAAGTTGTAGAGGTCCAAGATATTGCATTTTGCATGGGGGATGAGTAGTTATCTTAAAGGTAATTTTATCTTCTAGCAATTTGAAATTATTAGTAGATATTTAGTCCAACAAAATGTGTATTTGTAATATATGACTTCAAATTTTTTTTGTTGCAAATTTTTTATCATGACAGGCTATGTGTGAACTATCTCTTCAAGTGGATAAGATGATGAAGATTATATCGTAGGATGACATTAGCATCAATGAGGCATTGGATGCTAATTACTAAGGTATTGAAAAACGAGTATAGAAAGCTTAAAGTAATGTTATTTTATCTGTAAATAATGGTAATATTGGGAAATATTATTTTCCAACAATTAAATGGATTAATAACTTAACTAATCAAAAAAAATGGAGGCTTTAATTAGAACAAAGAAGTTATCGTAGGAGTCAGAAAAAACAACAAAATTTTTGTTCACCTGTTTGTCTAAAATTTTTGATATATATATGAATAGTTGTTGACATTTTATTTGAATGGAAGGAGAAATAATAAATCCCAAGGCATCAAGAGATTCTAATAATAAAGAAGGTAAAGACAACTGATTTGGAGATGTGAGGCGACGCTAACGATAAACAGAAAGAAAAAGATATCAGACATGAAAAAATGCCAATGATGGAGAAGAATAAGTATAATGTTATCTCAAGGTAGACGTCAGTGATAGAGAAAACCATATAGAATAGGTTGAGTGTTATATCCTAGAAAAGCGTTTAATATCATCAAAATTCACAAACCAAATTAATATGTCCTTAGGTTGTTTTGATTAGAAAGAGATTGTAGGGACTGTATTGCTCGAAAGAGAATATAGTTGTAACTTAGAAATTTATATTGGTCCAAATAGTTAGGATTAATCATTAAATTAGGATTAATTCAAACATACTAAAGTCATAGGGTGATTATACTTCTAAATCTATTCTATATATTTACAATCTTGGATGATTATCTCTTATTTGTTATTTTAGTTTTGATTATTTCTTCTTTTAATCTAAACAATCATTATATTATATTAGTTAATAGAAAGATAATCATTACTAGTAGTTACAATCCCAATAGGATTGACATTCTGACACTCCTAAATTATATTATAAGAAACAATATATGAAGGTGAAAAATAAGAATTTCTATGGTTGTTTTATGGACTATAAATGATTTCTCAGCTTATGATAATTTGTTTGGATGGAGTATTAAAGTGTATATGGTATGTCCTATATGTAACCATCAAACTCATTCAATGGTGCTACAAAGTAAAATATGTTATATGGGACATTGTTGTTATTTAGACCATGGGCATAGATGGAGGAGAAGTAAATTGTTTAATGCAAAGTATAACATAATGAAGCTCCATTTCACTTTTTAGGTGATGATGTACTTGATCAACTATGACAATTACAAGAGTTTATACTTAGAAAACACCCAAGTAATAGAAAGCAAAAGTGAACTTATAATTATCTTAATTGGAAATTTAAAAAAAAAAGTATATTTTTCAGTTGTTCATATTGGAAGGAATTGCTATTGAGTTATAATCTTGTTGTCATGCAAAATGAAAAAAAACATTTGTGAGAATATTTAGGTACTTTGATGGGGATTGATGGCAAATCAAAAGACACAATTAAGGCTAGATTAAAATTGAAAGACATGAATAAAAGAAAAGACTTTCATTTGAAAAGGAGAGATGTTGGGTCATATATGATTCCACATGCATGTTTCACTATCTTAAAATGAAGGAACAAACTTTTTGTCAATTTCATAAATCAATTAAGTTTCCTTACGGGTATGCCTCTAACATAGCCCATTATGCTAATGCTAATGAGGAAAAAGTTTCTAGGATGAAAAGTCATGATTGTCATGTAATTTTACAACGATTACTTCCTGTTGGAATACATGGGTGTTTTTTTAAAGGATATGTCCATAACTTTCGCACAATTGGGTGATTTTTTAAGAAATTATTTTTTAAGACACAGAAATTAAAAGAGCTTAAAAATGGAAAAAGACATAGCTTTGATTCTATATAAGCTTGAACTAGTCTTCCTGCCATCATTTTTTAATGTTATGGTACATTTGGCAATTCACTTGCTATATGAGGCAAGTTATGAATTAGTTCAATTTTGATAGATGTTTTAAATTGTAAGGTAATTTTTATTTTCTTCTACATTTTTTGTCTTCTAGTATTATTTATTAACAAACGCTAATGTTTTATACTTTTTTAGGTTTTTAGGCTCTCTTATGCACTACGTGCATAATAGAGCTTAACTTGAAGGCCCTATTGTAGAGGCTTATATATCGAATGACTATTTAATATTTTATTTTATGTACTTAAACATCGTGGAGACATTATTTGATAGAGAAAAGCGTAATTTCAATTTTGATCAAAATAGTAGCTTGTCAGTTTTCTTCCAAAAAGTAAGGCTACTTGAAATAGAAAAATATGTGGAGTTAACTAAAAAGGATATTGAAATTAGCCATTAGTACATTTTGAACAACTGTGAAGAAGTCAATTTAAATGTGGAGTATGTATATTACTTCTCATTCATTATTTCATATTAAAATTCGCCATCTAACCTTTTTTTCTTACATCAATGTAATTTTTAAATAGAGAGCACAAAGGTGAGATTAAAAGCAAAGGTGAGGTTAATGTTGAAGAAAGGCATAAAATAAGCTTCTCATCATGGTCTAAAACACGAGTAAGTTATTCATGTAATATTATGAAAAATGAATATTGTAAGTGAGATTACAATATTAACTTTTAGTTTTTTTTTTTCCTTGACAAATGATAATGTTACATAACTATAAATTGTCAGAACCAAAGACAGCATTAAATGATTTAGCATGCCGGCCTCATATGTGTGGGAAACAATATACAGATTACATTGTTATTGGAGTTAGATTTCAATGGTGTGATAGTCACTTTAGAAGCCAAAATTGTGAGTTTATTACTGAGGGATAACACAAGGATGATTTTATAGACTTCTACAGTGCTATCTTTGAAATAATTGAGTTACTTTACATCAAGGATTAAAAAAAGGTACTTTTATTTAAGTGAAAATGGTTTAACCTTGGTGATAAAGGGATTAACATAAAATTACATGAAAAACTACTAGCATCAATATTCGCAACACATGGTATAAAAATAAACCATTTTTGCTTACAAGTCAAACGAAACAAGCATTCGATCTTAATGACACTATATTAGGCAACAATTAGAAAGTTGTACAAAAGTTTCAAAACCAAAATCTTTTTGATATCTGTAAAAGGAAAATGGTCCAATGGGTAAAGATGGTGATGAAGTATATCAAGAGATTGAATATCAACTAAATAATGTAGCCCTTAAAATTGAAGATAAGGATATATTATCTGGTTAGGTCGGCCATGCTAGGCCCAGTCCTAGGCTCAGGCATTGACGGCCCATTCGTAGGTGGTAACCTCCCATGCATACATAAAGACCTACATAAAAACCTAAACCTAGCAGCTATTCCTTATATAAGGTATTACTTTACCATGATACAGGTACGCATTAGAACCCTATTATTCTTTATTTTCTCGCGGCCAAAACCCTTACAAAGAGACTAACTTGAGCGTCGTAGGGGCCTACCGGAAGTCAACCCCTTGTGTGCCTTTATTGTTTTGCAGGTATCTCAAAGCCGAAATCTACCAACACCATAGATCCAAGTAGCAACGTCCAGCCCTTTCAGAATCAGACAGAACCAGTTGGCGCCTACCGCGAGGCCCGGCGTCAGGGCACCACGTCCAGAAACACTCAGATCAGTCAAGCGGCAGCAGCCAATCCTGATATAGCCGCCATCGCGACACTTGCACTACAACGAATAGGTTTGCAATTACCTGCCACTCTCCCGCCAACACATCACGAATCCCATACACAATCTTCGCACCCGAATGATCAACCGCAACCTCAACACCAAGATCAAGAAGAACAAAGCGTAGCCCTGGAGGACAACGCCGCAACTAATTCACAAAGCACACATCCTCCGATACCACCACAAACCTCCCTCACCCCAAGGCAAATAGAAGAAGCGGCCAATTTATTGATTCGCCAAATTCTACAATCTCAGCCAGAACAACAACAGACACCCGCTCGGCAGATTGGTGTGATGGCCGATCGCTATTCTGCTGAAGCCCTAGAAAAAATCGTAGACGATCGAATCAATATGGCCATGAATTCCCGTCCGGCTCCTCCATCAACGCAGTACAGCTCTCCTTTCATCCTGGCAATCCTGGAAAGCCTCCCTGCGGTCGGTACCAAAATACCGACGCCTGAAAAATATACTGAAAAGACCGATCTCCTAGACTATCTGCAGCACTTCCAGTCGATGATGAACCTACATTGCATTCCGGATGCCATTCAATGTAAGGCATTCTGTACCGCCTTTCAAGAAGGAGCTCGGCGATGGTTCAATAGTCTACCC
>JAOQMQ010000004.1:5020185-5031333 GCA_027563845.1 Erythroxylum subrotundum
ATCAATAATGTTACAGGCAAGACTTGGGTTTCTTATTAAAAACAAAAATTAAGGTGCTAGAAACCTTTTGAAGATTTTATGCCATAGTGGAAAGGGAGACAGAGAGGAAGCTATAGTGTCTCTGAACTGATAATAAAGGCAAGTATACCTCCAACGAGTTTCAAAGAGTATTGTGCAAGATACGACATAAGACATGAGAAGATAGAACCTGGTACTCAACAACACAATGGTGTTACCGAAAGGATGAATATAACCATTATAAAGAAGGTTCAGTGTGTGCTTCGAATGTCAAAACTACCAAAGTCCTTTTAGGTTGAGGTGATCAAAACCACTATATACGTGATCAACAGAACTCTTATAGTCCCTTTGGAGATTGACATTTTAGAGAGACTATGAAAAGGGAAGGATTTAAGATATTTGTATTTGATGGTTGTTCGAAGCTAGGCTTTATAGCACATGCTAAAAGAGTAAATATCAAAATTAAATTCAAAGATTGCCCTTTATATATTTGTTGGATACAGTGATGAGGAGTTTGGCTATAGTCTCTATAACCTGAAAAACGAAAGGTTGTTAGAAGTAAAAACTTAGTCTTCTATGAACATGAATTAGATGCAAATCTCATTAATGAAGACAAGATTACATCCAACAATTCATCATTTGGTATTGTGAATTTTATCCTTGTTTCAACTTTTGATGATCAACCTACAAGTGAAGAAGGAAAATATGAGCTAGCACAGGATGATAATGATCAGGGGCAATATAATAGTGATGAGTCACATAAGACACATCATGTGGGTAATGTGAAAGAGGACCATAAGCATTATGAGCAAGGGAAACAACTCGTTCAAATGTTAAAAGATGTCCAATTAGAGAGAAGAAGCCTTCAATAAGATATCCTAGTTTAGAATATCTCCTAGTCACTATCAAAGAGGAGCCAGAGAATCTTTAAAAAATTCAATCACTTGAAGTCAAGGGAAAAGAGCCTTGGTGTGAAAGTTGAAGAAGAAATTTTAGGAACTTAAACATGCTGCTAAGAAGTGGTACAAGAATAGCGCCGACAAGCTGAGAAAGATGGTTCTCAAGAGTAAGCTTGAGCTTTATAGTAAGCTCATCAGGATGACATTTAAGTGATTTTTTTTTGGTGGCATATTTCTCCTCCAAAATAGGTTGAAGGAGGAGATTGTTGTGAATCTAGCCCCATTTTACGGATAGTTACTTGGCTAGTTCCACTAAATCTAAACTTTAGATGTCTTAAATATCTCATTAGATTAAAAGGAGTATGTGATAAATCTTATCCTTTTGAAGATTTGAAGATAGTAGTTGAATAATACAAAAACACTCAATAAGAGAAATGTTTTAGAGTTCAAATAACTTTGTTCAACTCTAGTTTTATTAAAGTTTGATTTCTAAAATTTGTTTATAAGTAGTATTAGTATATATGTTTATGTGTGTGTGTACACACACAAAGTCAATGTACCCAGTGCATAAGGCTCTTTGCTTTGCGGAAT
Organism: Erythroxylum subrotundum; assembly: GCA_027563845.1. NCBI lineage: Eukaryota > Viridiplantae > Streptophyta > Magnoliopsida > Malpighiales > Erythroxylaceae > Erythroxylum > Erythroxylum subrotundum. The sequence goes on from JAOQMQ010000004.1 coordinate 5,021,694, forward strand.
CTAGAGAGGGTCATAATGTACACAACTTTCCCTTTATATTTTTACAAATAGATTGTTTCCGTGACTTAAACCTATCACCTTATGGACACAAAGGAGCAACTTTATTAGTTGCTCCAAAGTTCACCTTCAGTCTCTCTCACAGACACACACGCACCCACGTATGCGCGCGCGCGCACACGCACACATGTTAATATATAATACTCAATTCTTAAGGTGGTCAGCACAATTCTTTTGAGAGAGTTTCAGGAAAAGCTAAAAGAGATAGATTAGTTGTAGTTAGCTTATAAGGTGTTCTAAATGAGAGAGCTCGAAAACTTTATTGTTTACATCTTATTATTTGATTTAATAGATTATATTGTCAATTTGTCCCGTAATTTTAATTCTACACTAAAGAGTTTTCCATGATAAAATGAAAAGTTTTCGACGTTGAAATTTTATGTTTGTAATTTTTAGTCATTTTTATTGTTTGAATAATTTGTTACTAGTTGAGTAATCTTAGATGTCTTGTGAGTGTTATTTATTTAGAGCCCTAACAAATAGTATCAAAGCCCAACAAGTGATATCTGAGTGCAATACTAATATGGATAAACAGATTCTACTATTTGGTATTGTTTTCTTTTTTTTTGGTCTTTTCTATTTCCTTATACGAAGCAGATAATTATGCAGCTCAGTCCTGAACTGAAATGTAAACGCATTTGGAAAAGCAGGATCAAGTTAAATGGCATCCAGAAAAACCATTGAGGCTGATGTGTTAATTTCTGTCCCCGTTCGATATAGCGATGGAGAAGGCCCAAGGTCTGTAGTTCTGGGCTGACACAAAAATGCTATTTACCCATTATGTTGATCTTCTGCTACTCAAACGGAAAGGGCATTTGCCTGGGTCCTCATTTCTTTTAAATCAGATTCAAGTTTCCTAAAAGGAAAAAACAAGCTTCATCTTTTGAGTCTCTAAGACTCTAACACAAGACCATCAACTAATATTTAGTAATCTGAAACTCTGTATGGATGTGACTCCAGTGGCGTCAAGGTATAGAACAGGGGATTCCCATAGCTAGTGGTAATCAAGGCCCTGGAAGGACAAGCGTGTCTACTATAGTGTTATCCCAATTTAGACGCAACTGTCTCCTTACTAATTAAAGTAGCCAATGTTGATGTTTTGTCGCTTTTTTAAGATCACACCACCCCCATCACCATGGAAAAGCATCACAACTTGTCAGAAGGGAATAAGTTTCCTTTAAAGAACTACAGATGTGATCCTAAATTGCGTCATGTTCCTAGACCCTATATTTGTGGAGCAAACAAGCAACATCTGAGATTAGCAAAATACAGAATTAGTAAAGAGGAGAAAATGGCAATCCTAAATTCAAGTCCTTATTCTGAAACAGATGCAGGAGGAAACTTGTGCTTTACAAGTTACAATTATCTGAATTTCACTTGAAAACTTCGACTTTACAAAGGAAAAAGTTACCTTCATGAGCTACTGATAAAGCTTGGATTTTATGGCCCTATCATCGGCATTTTCCCTGGTAGGACCTTTAACAGGGAACAATTCTACTTTGATAATTTGCCATTGGCTCCACCAATCAGCTTATGTTCATTTGTAACAGCATCCTGTTATTACAGTTGAAGTTCGTATCAAAGAACTGATGATAGTGAGCATTTCTGTTTCCACAGGATCAACGATCAATCCAGAATTTAAATATGATTGCCACACAAGAGTATTAACAAAGCAAGACGCCATTGACATGAAATATCCATCTCAAGACATCAAAATGAAATGCTAATGTCCTACAACATCCTCAGACTTAACCTTCAGGCCACCATGTAATGCAAAAAGCATGTCTTACTCTTTTACTTTTTTCGGTATAACAGAGTCCATTTAGGCCAAGGATTTTCCTTCCTAATTTGAACTCTAGTAGATGAGAAAACGTTATTACCATGTTATCAGTTAGACTAATCCCTAATAGCTGGTAATGTGTACTCTTTTATCCAAGAGACTAGAGGATATGCGACTTCTGAAATTAAACGATAAGAACAGGAGCAACAATCCATGAATATGGGCACTTGGTCTCTGTTGATAGCTCAACCAAAACTATGAAACTAAACACCCTTATTAATTACAGTAGAAAACCAGAAACTGACTATGAGGTTGAATTAGCATCCACAGGGTTAGATAAAGAGCATGCAAGTTTCTTGACTAACGCCAAAATAGAATAAACTGAAAGCTGTAGAGCTTTAGACCCAAATCTCCTAAGAACCAGACAGAGGACAATGCTGCCAGGATGAAAGCTTTGAAATGGAAAATTTTCTTTTGGTTATTATCAGTCAATTAGATAAATTAACAATGGATTCGAGGAATGATCCTAGATAGTTCATAGAAACTACCAAACAGTTGAATTTTGTAAGATAAAATTAGGTCACTGCACGACACATAAGAATTGTTACCGCTTCTTCCTCGGGCCTGCTACTGGCCATGGAAGACAAAGATATCTTCGGACAAAAGAGAACTAAAATTTTGTGACATTCTTTAGGCAGGAATGATCCAATACTAACCAAAAACGTTCATGGAAACATGATAGGACAGGCGAGACAAACGACAAGAGAAATCAAATCAAACTAATGAGCAGGTATGATATGCTTTCCAATTCGTATCCAGAGAAATTAGCACATACTTGTGATCTTCTTCGGTCCAAGAACAGGGTTGTCCACAGTCCACTTGCAGAAGACTCTCAGGTTCTTCTCCAACAAGTGCATGGTCCAATTTGCCAGACTCAATACGTTGCAAATCCTCCAAAAGAATTACATAATGTTTTCTAACATCCTCTGCACTCTTGTTGCCTCCAACCATGCTTGCAACGACCCCCCATCGATCCGGGTCGTCTTCATCAACCACAGCAAGAGCCATCTCAAACTGCTTGTTCTCTTCCCAGCTCCACCCATAAGACCCTTCACCAAAATCGCCCATGTCAACAAGAACAATAACCAAACTGGGAAACAATCCTTTTCTTTAGTCTTGAAAACTTTTCTTACGACTCTTTGGAGGAACTAAGGGTGACCCGGTTGGTCATTTAGATTATAATATTCATCGAAGAAGTGTGCGAATCTCGTCCTCCAGTTTGTTTGATTCCCTTGACTAGATTCTAACACCCCTGAGTTTTGGGGAGTGTGTCAGATTGTGTGTTAATGAACTGCAAAAATCTTCTCTTTTTGTTTACCTTCTGAGAGACGGCCTGCGGCTGTGTCAGAGACAATTGGCGTTGCTTAGTTTTGATCTATAGGCGTAAGCAACTGATAAACCGAACATAGAAACTAACAACATAACTCTCTTTACCTTGAGGTCCAATTCCAAATACGGAACCCAATAATCAGATGGAGACAAAACTTTAACACTTCATTAACCATACGTTGCAACTCTTAAAAGACCCAGAATCTCATTGTTTCCAAAGTCTTGCATTGGATTCCAATTGTTGTTAGATCCGGAACTACTGGCGTCACATGTAAACTTTTGTTTAATACATCTTTTAATTCTTTTAACCAATAGTGGAAAAGAACCAACAGATTTCATCCCCAAGCCAATCACCAAAGTTCTATTTCTTTCACATTTTCCAAACTTCTACCTTGCAAGTAAAGAAAGAGACTTTTGCGGGTAGGATTACCCAATACATGATTTTTTGCGATTTCCAAGCAATCCCATTTCGCGACTGGTCATTTTCGTAGACCTTTTATATTTGAAGAGGACTTGGGTGCAATTTTTGTTGAACCAAAATGCTCAAATAAAGGAAACCGGAAAAAGCTTTCATCTTTTTCTCTATTTGTATTATGTTACGTTGACAGAAACTAAGCGAAACCCGCTTTTTCATCCATCTTGTGTCGAAGGTAGGCGTTGCTCGAGTTAGATTGGTTCACCTGTCTCCTTCAGTCCGGACAATACTGGACCCCCCAGGATTTGCGCTGCATCTTCAGGCATTGCCCATCGCCTTACAAGATTTTCATCGTCTTTGTATGGACGAGAAACCATATTACGAAGTTATAAATATTTGAAAATGTTTATTTAGAATCTATATATATATATATATCTATATATATATTTAAAAATTATTCATTTCGCACAAGCAAAATATGGTATTCTATTCTTGCTTGGTAAAAGAAAGATAAGAGGAGATGTTTTGTTTTAAAAATGTTATTTGTACAATGATCACATCTGGTCCTCTGGGTTATTTTCTTTCATGATTAGACATTTAAGCTTTCTTCGTACTGGCTGGGGTCGGAGTAAATTCCTGACTTTCGCTGTCCAATTAAGTGCGGGGGGTCATCCACAAACCTTTTGATTAGGTGACGGTGTGGGGTCAAACTCAAAATTATTGCCTGTACATCTCAAATTCTGCTGCATATCAATGTTACAAAAACTTCTCCTATTACCAAGACCTCAAGGTCAAGGTACAATAACATTTCTGTCAAACAGCTGTTTATTGGGTGTAACATTGCAATCTGGAACAGATTTTAGAAGCCTACAAGGTGTACAGCAAGAAAAACAATAACATTTCTGTCAACCAGCTGTGTATTGGGTTTTACATTCCAATCTGGAATTGATTTCGGATGCCTACAAGGTGTACGGCAAAAAAAAACATGACAGCTTATATCAGGTTTTTATTCAAAGAAAGGCAGTAATAAGTAAAACATCTACCACTGCTAGGCACTCAAAACAGGCCAGGAGTAGAATGAAAAAGTTCAGTCAAGGGTACTGAATGATGCAATTGCATCCATTTCCTGCTGCAGAAGAAGAGCATCAATGAATACGTCCAGGCTCTCTCCTTGCATCATGTCATCTATTGCATGATGAGTTATACCGATACGATGATCGGTTACACGACCTTGAGGAAAATTGTATGTTCTGATGCGTTCAGATCTGTCTCCACTACCAATCTATTAAAATGACAAGTTACTTGAGTCATTCTGAGAATAAAGACAGCATGTTAGCTCTTGACTTGACAGAAGTTATCTTAAACATTGTTTTACCTGCTCTGACCGAAGTTTTGATCGACTCATTTGTAGTCTTAACCTTTCAATTTCGTATAGCCTTGCACATAGCACTTTCAGGGCTTTTGCCTTGTTCTAAAACAATCAGAAGAAAAACTAGCACAAGTGAATCAACCATCATATGGCCTGTCATATTGCTAAGTTTGCCATAACAACATCATGCAAAGTGATAATGAACAATTAAGTCACCGTGGTATGTAAACCACATCACTACAACCAGAAAAAAGAAAAAATAATTTTCTAGTAGATTCTTATCTTTTATCAAGCTGACTCGTTGTCAAATATTTTTATATCTTATAGTTTTCGATTGGCATGCCTGTCATACATCAGTTTAAGAAAAGAAATGCAACCCTGCGTGCAAGTCAGCTGCAATATCCAACAATATATGACTTATATGGCCAAAGTTATCCAGCTTTTGTACATCACAGTGCTTCAACAACACCCCGTTATAATCTGCGATTACATCATTTACAGCTAGTTACAACAAAAAGTACTGTTAAAATCGGGTAACACTTATACTACCACTTCGCAATCCTTGTGTATAGCAAGTGAGATATTTGAAATTCAGAGGACAATTCCAATCTAAAGTTACAAATCACTTGGAAAGCAAAATGACAGAAACTATTGTAAATTTACCATATGCTGTGATCGTTCATCTTGTATGGATACCGTTATCCCAGTTGGGAGGTGTGTCATTCGAACAGCACTATTAGTAGTATTTGCATGCTGACCACCTGAACCACCAGATCTATACGTGTCAATTCTCAAATCTTCATTCCTCAATTGAACATCTACCTGCAGAAGCTCCAAATAAACTGTGTCACTGCAAGGGAAATGGCTCTTCATGCCCTTTATTTGTTGTCCTAATTGGACTTTTTGTGAATCTTATAATGTCACAATTTCATAGCAGAAAATAAACTCTCATGATTAAATTTAGCACCTCTCCCAAAGATAACTCTCGAAGATAAACAAAACGCCCCAAAATATTAATTCAAACATTCCAAATGATGTATCTAATGACTTTAGAATGTAATGACTAACACCTCATCAGCTTGGGGAAGAATAGCAACAGAGACTGCACTAGTATGGATACGGCCAGACTTCTCAGTGGCAGGAATTCGCTGCCACAAGAATAATATATGATTTTAAACAGCTATATCTTCCATAAGTGACGCATGCTTGAGATAATGAGCAGAAAAAAACCTGCACTCTGTGAATTCCACTCTCAAATTTAAGTTTCCCAAAAACACCAACCCCTGAAATTGCTGCGCTGGCTTCCTGAACGGGAGATCAAAAAGTTTACGAACAAGAAAACAATCAAAAAAATTAGCTCCGCATCAAATTCTAGGGCTTCAAATATAATCTATTGTCAGTGATGAACAATCAGGAACAACAGTTTAAGAGATGGCAAATCAGAAACTAGCAAAATAGTATTTAACAAGCAGTGAAAGTAAACCTTGTATCCGCTCATATCAGACTCCGTAATTTCAACCACTTCAAATTTCCAACCTTTCTTCTGTGAATATCTCTCATACCTGTTATAGTTTATACAAGATCACCGTTTTCAAAATAAGACTCTCATAATATAATCCGTGTATGACGATGCAGCTAAAAATGTTCAGAGTCTTACATTTTGAATACGTCCACTGCAAACAGAGAAGCTTCTTCCCCTCCGGTTCCTGATCCAAAACTTTGTCAAATTCAGAACTGTAAAAATCAAATTAAAAAGGAACAAGAAAAGGAATACTGATAATAGAAACAAGAGGATAAATAGAAAATAGAACTCTACTTTTGATACTAATCTCCAAGGGTATTTACCTGCTCTCACTTCCAGAATGCAGTCCCTCTCATCAGCATCATCTTTTGGAAGTAAAGACTTGAGAAGCAAATGCTGAATTCTTTTCTCTTCTTCAGTAGCCTGACTCAGTTCCTCATTTGCCATTTCAAACATGTCTCTGTCTTCGGTACATTCAACCATTAGTGACTTCAAACCATCAATCTCCTACATAGTGAGATGAGAAAAACTTTAACGAGCATTTAAAGGATGACAAACCCTTATGAATCAAATAAGTTGTCAACTACATTTCCATTGAAAAGGAGATGCAATCAACAAAGTACCTTCTGCGTCGTCCTCAGCTCACTTATAAGTTCCATTGAGTCGCGTAGTTTGCTGAGCTCTTTATTAGCCTTTGAATACTCAGCTGGCGAGGCTTCTGGCTTTAAGCAACAACAGACTATGCGACATTACTTAATACTCTTATATGAAAAGAAGTTGAAGAAACGACTTTAAAAATAGAATACGCAAGAAACAAAGAAAAAAAATTATGGATCAATCAGAATAACCCAAATGACCTTGTTTAAGAAATTCTCAAGGCAAGCACCTCTGTGCTCAATAGCCGATAACCTCCCCTCCATGATCCTGATGAGGTCATGTGATAACTCTGAATGCAACTCTGGTATTAACACAGAAAACAGTACCAGAACAAACATATTAAGAAGTGATTAAATTTTACGACTTTACAAAAATTTGGAACAGTTACATAAACACAAGCATGGTACCAGTAGAATAGGAGCGGAAAACGGACATAGAAGCATAATCCGCGATGTGGGATTGGAGAAAGGTGGTTGCTTTAATAGGAGTTGGATGCGAAACTGCAGAGGCAGATTGAAGTTGGTTGTTTAAAGAACGCAACATAACACTGAGACCCAATTTGAAAACTCCTCCATGTCTAGTCATAGTGGTCAGTTCAGGCAGAGTCTGGTAACGGAGAAAGGAGGCAGCGCCGCCTATGTTCTTGCTTTTAGCTTCCAATTTGCACTGGTTTCGCAATTTCTCTTACCTGATGGTAAAGCAACGTCGTTTCATAATCTCACACTGAAATGGTACTGACCAATAACAGCGTAAAATTATTTTTCAGAAAAATAACAGCGTAAAATCACTATTATGAGAGAAGATCAACGGTTAAAGAGTAACGAACGTGGCATGAGTTCAACGCTGTATTAATGGCACCCGTCCATACAAAAATGACCGGTACAACATTGTAATTTAGTAACTGTAAGAAGTACTTGAGTTCAGGTGAGGAAAAGCAACAACGGGAACTGAGTTACAGTAAATTTTCTGGTATAGGGATTGGATTGGATTGTTGTCTGTGTGTCAAGGATAGTACAACATTCGGTAAACAAATTTGTGTTCTTCTTTTTCTTTTTCTTTTTTCCTCATTTTAACATTTATATTATTAGAATATAAGAAGAGGGCGAAAGTATAAGGCACAAGTAAGGAGAAATTTGAAGGAGATGCAGGGCGATGAGGCGAGGGTGTTACTAGGCTTGCCTCCCGACTCCCACCCTAGCACTTCTCAGGTATGTATGTAATCACCCTTTCCCTTAATTTCTTCCAAAACCCACCTAACTTTTTGTCTCTCCTTCTTTCTTTTCTTTCTCAAGTTTCATCTTTTCTTACCCATGATATGCTGTTTTATCCTATCCACTATTTTTCTCTCTAGTCTAACAGCTGCTAGCTCCAGGGTAATGCCTTATGTCAATCATCAAGTATTTTTATTCACGAGCTCATCTTTGTTGGTACTGAAGTTCATTGGTTGAATTGGCTGTCTTTCTAGATCATCTGGTTTATTCAGTTGATTAAAGCTTTGCTCTCCTTTTTATTCAATTACAGCTTTTGTTAACTGTTCCTAGTCAATCCGGTGTTTCAACAACTCGCCATAGATGTTGTTTGTATAAAATGTAGACTCTCTTTCTCGCGTTTTCTTGTTCTGTCACTAAATTGAAATGGGTGTTGCAGGTTAAAGCTGCTTATAAAAAGAAGGTATGGGAATGTCATCCTGATCTGTTTCCTACCCATGAAAAGGCTCGTGCCGAGTCACACTTCAAGCTGGTAAGCTTCATCAATTTCCTTTTTTATTCTTTATATCATGTAAGAACTCGATTACGAGTTTGATAAATTTGATTCTACAAGTACTCCTTTGTGACACTGGCTTCAAAGAATCCAGTCTTCACATCAGGATAAATGTAGCTATAGTTGTCTCATTGGAGCAATACGTTGCCTATTCCCCGACTAGCGACAGCTGTCTCTGAGCATTTTAATTTGGTTCTGGATTGTACACGATAAAGTTTATGTTTTCTTGACGCCCAATTCATCTAATCTAATGATGCACTCATCTACAGGTTTCAGAAGCTTACAGTTTCCTGCTTCCAGGTGATTCTCCTTTCTACATTAGATGAAGGGTATGCCTTAAACGATCATGGTTTGCAAACTCTCAAATGGTCTACCTTAGCCTATTAGATGAACTTGGAGTTTTGGACTAACACCTGAATGCTTTTGACTTTTGGACTTTTTAATGCCCCATAGTTCAATATTGCAATATTGATATGACTTGGGGAGAGGTTTTGTTGTGTTAAAAAGGTAAACTATGTATTAGGGTTGTTTCCTCCTCTTGTCCGGTGCACAATATTGGCCTCAATATATTGCTCTATAATATACTGTAATTAGGGTTGTTTGGTAAATTATGTAATTAGTTTCATCCTTGTGTCTGGTAAACGACATAATTAGGGTTGTGTCCTCCTCGTGTCTGGTGCACATTATTGG
>JAOQMQ010000004.1:5045651-5058251 GCA_027563845.1 Erythroxylum subrotundum
TTCAGGTTCAGGTTCGTGAAATTGCTGAACCTGATATTCAGGTTCAGGTTCAGGTTATTTATGAACGGGTCAGGTTACCCTACCATGAACACCCCTAAGTGTGATGACGACGACGACGTTGACGATGAGTTAACCGTATAATTAAAAATAAAAATAAAATGATAAAATCAAATATATTTTTATTTTTAATTTTATTATAAATCTTAACTTTTAATTTTTTATTATAAAATTTAATCAAATATTTTTATTTTTAAACAAAAAATTAAAAATAAATTTTTTTTGTAGAGGGATTATTATTATGTCGATGCTCGATTCATCTAGCCATAGGAGATCTTTACATATATATATAAGAATCAGTTAGTTACTTAGACTATCCCTAAAAGACCTGACCATCAAAATACTTTACGGATTGCTTTATGTCAATCATATTAATGTTATGACCTCCACTTTTTAACATTTTCCGATTTCTGGCTTTTACGTTCTATCTGAATTAACAAAGTCATTGACATTGATTCACTCATAATAATGACAATTGAGAAAGCTAAGCTACTATAAAAATATTATTTTATTATCCTTAAGTTTGGTTTACTGGATGAAGAATCCTTTTGGTTCTTCTCCTACATATAAAGTGGTAATTCGACCTCTGCTCATTCATTGCCTAAATCCTAAAACGTAAGTATTGCCTATTTACGAGTTTACTACAAAAGGTAACAGTTATAAGACTTAGAAACTGCAACCTTTATCTGAATAACTAAAAACATAAAACAGAGATTTATAGAAACTACAAGGATCTTTTTTAGAACCGTCCTTTGTCTGAATAACTAAAAACACAAAATAGAGATTTATATGTCCTATCTAATTTAAAATAAAAAGTTTTAATACCAAAATTGTTAATACATGCAATTAATTTTGAATTATAAAGATTTATTTCATAGTAGTCTAAAAAGTGTTTCGAATTATTGCTATTTGACTTGGACCTGTTCTAAAAATAAAAAAAGTCGAAACATTTCGAATTGTTTGTTGACACGAACAAAGTCAAGAAAAACTTCTGAAATTATTTCAATATTAAACCTTGGACATATAATAGTTTCGAATCGAATCTCTTTAGAAAGAAAATCTTTAGGTGATCTGTAAACTTTTGTTGCTCTTCTCGGCGCCTTTGGACTAATAGGGTTTATGTTATGTTAATTCGAACTTTTCATTGGGTTTGGGTAGAGACCAAAGGTCTTGAGCAACCGATTTAACAGAACAACTCAAAAGATAAAGAAGTATCGTTAATTTTTTCAGACTCGTTCCAAGTTTGAAGTATCATTTGTTACATAATTTCTTCTCGTATAGATAGATATAGGATCTACGGGCAATTAGCCTCTTCTTATAAAATGAATAATCATGATAACACAAACACAAGATTACAAAAATGTACGATTTCGATATCACCACACCTATTGTTACGTTATTCTATTTCGATGAATAAATATAAAAGACAAGGTGGGGATGGGGAGTTGGGGACTGGGGAAGCCATCTTTATTCTTTGACTCATCGCAAGTGCGAGAAAAACACGGGGGGTGTGATTGGACCCACCATTTTGGTGTTGGGTGTAGGTGTACTATGCAAAAACTCACACTTTCTTTCCTTCCTTTCCACACAACTTATTTATTCTCGTATATATATAAAAAAAGAGATTTATATTTTATGTTTGTATTGTGATTGTGTGTACCAAGCCTCACCTTACCACACTCTCTCTTAAAACAAAAACACGTTCACATCATCATCAGCAGCAGCATCATCATCGTACCATCACCATTCTATGCATCATCACCATACATCCATATCATTACCGTCTTTGCCCCGAACCTTTCGCCCACTTGTCTCTCGGCTTACCTGCACTTTCCGGCAACGATCTCATCTGGGTTTATTAGCGACAAAGATTCTGCCGAGTAAAAGGGTTCTCTCTTCTTGCTGTTTGTTTTAGTAGTTTGGCCTTTTTTTTTTAATCATGAATTGATTTAGTTGTTGTTGGGGGAGTTAAGTTCTTCATGTAGCGGTTGATGCCCACCTTTGGTCTTTGTTCAAGTGAGTTGTTTGAAAGGACAGGTATTTGATTGAGGGTTATTTGGGATATGGGTTGCTCGTAATTGGAACCATGGTTGTGTTCTGTTTTTGGACTTGTCGGGAAGGAGTGAAGCTGATTAGTTTTAGTTTTTGGGTTCGTTTATTATTTGGGGATTAAAGCTCTGATCTTTTGGTGGAACTGGTTTCTAGTTTATCTCCTTTCGTTTTTTGTCTTTTGTTTGAGATTTCTTAATTTACTGTTGGTTTAGCTGGTGATAGATTTTGGATCTTTTGGTTATTTGGGCTTAATTTATGGAGGCTAGATTTGGAGGTGAGGCTCATCGTTTCTATGGTATGGGTATGACGGATCTGCGTGCAGTGGGGAAGAGAAGCTTAGAATGGGATTTGAATGATTGGAAATGGGATGGAGATCTTTTTATTGCCAGACCTTTGAATCCAGTGCCATCTACTAGCACAAGTAGGCAGTTTTTCCCTCTTGGTACAGCAATTCCCGCTACTGGCAATACCTCAAATAGCTCTTCCTCATGCTCTGATGATGTGAATTTGGGAAACGAGAAAGGTAAAAGGGACTTGGAGAAAAAGAGAAGAGTTATTGTCGTTGAAGATGACAATCTGAATGATGAGGAGGTTGGTAGCCTCAGTTTAAAGCTAGGTGGGCATGGGCAACCTATTCCTGGAAAGGAGGTGCAGAATTGGGAGGGAAATATTGGAAAGAAGAGTAAGGTGATAGGAAGTGGTGCAAGCCGTGCAGTTTGTCAAGTTGAGGACTGTGGTGCTGATCTGAGCCACGCAAAGGATTATCATCGTCGTCATAAGGTCTGTGAGATGCATTCCAAGGCCAGCAAGGCCCTTGTTGGTAATGTGATGCAGCGGTTTTGTCAGCAATGCAGCAGGTTTGCATTCATCTATTGATGCTTTGGATTTTTATTGACTGCTATGTCCGTGTTAATTAGTACTGTGATTTAGCTATATGTCTCATTAATTGATACCTAGGTGTGTCCGTCGTTGCCTTATGGTAGGTTTCATGTCCTGCAAGAGTTTGATGAAGGGAAGAGAAGTTGCCGAAGGCGTTTAGCTGGTCATAATAAAAGAAGAAGAAAGACAAATCCTGAACCTACTGGCAGCGGAAATGCATTAAACGATGACCAGACTAGTGGTTATCTATTAATAAGTCTATTGAGGATACTTTCTAACATTCATTGTGAGTACCGTCCAGTTCTGCAGCTGCATTCTCAACAGTTCTTGTTCTGCTGTTTCACAGTTCCATTCTTTTTTCAGCAGTCAGCAAAATTTTTTATTTTTGTTTTTTTGACTTGCATGTATCAAATTGCAGCCAATAGATCTGACCAGGCAACTGACCAAGATCTATTATCTCATCTTTTACGGAGCCTTGCCAACCATACTGTCGAACAAGGTGGAAGAAACATATCAGGACTGTTGCAGGAACATCGAGATTTGCTGAATGATACAAATTTGTCCAGAAATTCTGAGGTATTCCGAACTTTGATCTTAAATGACGGAGGCATTCAACGTGTTTAAACAATACCTGAAGCAGTTTCTAATTTAATGCTGCAGCAAGTTGTACGTATGTGTGATGCTAATGTTGCAAATGTACAAGCAAGTTCATCTCTGGAACCCAGTGTACCAAAGGAGTATCCAGTATATAGGGAAGTGCAAGACACTCATGCAGGGCAGGTTAAAATGAACAACTTTGATTTGAATGATGTATATATTGACTTGGATGATGGTGCTGAAGATGTTGAGAGATCACCGGCTACTGCAAATTTCGGTACAAGCTCCCTTGAGTGTCCTTCATGGGTACAACAAGACTCACATCAGTCAAGTCCACCCCCGACGAGTGGAAATTCAGATTCAGCATCTGCCCAGTCGCCTTCTAGTTCGAGTGGTGATACCCAGGTATTATTGTATTGCAGCAACAAATCTGATTCCTTGCATATGTTGAATGTGGGATACTTTCTTGGTAGATCTTCGAAGTCCACTCAAATATGGATCTTCAATAGTGAGTATGATTATCTTGTTTAATTACCTGGCTGGATCAATTTGATCTTGCCTATAATTATATTGGAAGGAATGCCACTCCTTTTGTAGCTTGGTGATTGGTATACAGAGGAATTAAAAGATCCACCAATATCTTGGATATGCAACTGTGAGGGTGCAAAATTTTGTGCTAGGGAATAACTACAAAATCATTGATGGTATAGTGTTGTCAACTGTTCTGTGCCCTTTATGTCCCCTCTGTATTGGTTTCAACTAGGGTTCATCACTTATGCTAAAAGCATATTGTTGATTTCTCGCACTTAAGAGTTGCCGGTTGTCTCTTTGATTTGTCCCAATCTAAGCTTCTCATTTCTAACTTCTATGCTACTCTTATGGGGTTTAGCAGTTGACATCTATTTTCTTATGCAACCATTTCAGAGCCGCACAGACAGAATTGTTTTCAAGCTATTTGGAAAAGAACCAAATGACTTGCCTCTTGTCTTACGAAGCCAGGTATGTTCTATTGAGCATAAAGTTGGTGCTACACTTTTACTTTTTCTTTTTCTGTGCATATACTCTTGAGATGTTTTAACTTGCAGATTCTGAGTTGGCTGTCCCATAGTCCTACTGATATTGAGAGTTACATTAGGCCCGGTTGTGTCATCTTGACCATTTATCTTCATCAGCCTGCGGCGGCATGGGATGGGGTAAGCTTCTGGTGCATTGTGACTTTTTTTTTTCCTTCCTGAACTTTTCCACAAAAGAAATTGCTGGGCTGACAATCGAGTTTTCTTCTGTGCAGCTTTGTTATGATCTCAGCTCCAGTTTGAGTAAGCTACTGGATGTATCAGATGACATTTTCTGGAGAACTGGATGGTTGTACGTTAGGGTGCAGCATCAAATAGCATTTGTCTGCAATGGTCTGTTGCCTTCAGCTTTTTAGGTTTTAAATTTCATTGCCAAGGGAAAAAAGACTTCTCATTGAGTTATTTGGCATACTCTGTTTTGCAGGTCAGATAGTTGTGGATGCTTCTTTACCTATCAGAAGTAGCAACTACAGTAAAATTTTAAGTGTCAAGCCAATTGCAGTATCTGCCTCTGCAAAAGTTAAATTTTCAATTAAAGGCATTAACCTTTCTCGGCCAACCACAAGGTAATTATTCTTGATATATGCATGTAAATGTGGAGCTAAATTTGAGATTTAGGATAATCTTGTGCTTCTTATGTTGGTTTTATAAGCTTCTAAGTTACTTATTTCTGTCTCCATTTATTTTTCTGCTTTTCAGGTTATTATGTGCAGTTGAAGGGAACTATATGGATCATGAAAGTTCTGATGATATGATGGAAAGCGTTGATAGCTTCAGAGGGCATGATGAGCTACTACGTGTGAACTTTTGTTGCTCAATTCCCACAGCTATTGGGAGGGGGTTTATTGAGGTGCTGTTGACTTCAGTATCCTACAGCGCTATCTTTTTCATTACCTGCACATTCTCTCCATAATGCACCTTATGCATTATCAATCATGGATGGATTTTGTAGAAGGCCTTTTAAATATTTCATATAATGTATGCTGAGTTTAATTCTTGTTTTGCCAGATTGAGGATCATGGTTTCAGCAGCAGTTTCTTTCCTTTCATAGTTGCAGAAGAAGATGTTTGTTCAGAGATACGTATGCTTGAGAGTGCTTTGGAGTTTGATGAAGCAAATGCTGATACTCAAGGAACTGGAGAAATGGAAGCAAAAAATCAAGCAATTGATTTTATTCATGAAATGGGTTGGCTTCTTCATAGAAGTCAAGTAAAATCTAGATTGTGCAGTTTGGATCCTAATGTGGATCTCTTCCCTTTGAAGCGATTCAAGTGGCTCATGGAGTTTTCAGTGGACCATGAGTGGTGTGCTGTAGTGAAAAAACTATTGAACATACTGCTCAATGGCTTTGTTGGTAAAGGAGAGTTCTCATCACTTAACCTAGCATTGTCAGAAATGAGCCTTCTTCACAGAGCTGTGAGGAGGAACTGTAGGTCTCTTGTGGAGCTGCTTTTAAGATATGTCCCTGAGGAATTAGGATCTGAAAACAAGGTGCTACTCGGTGGAAGCCAGAAGAACTTTTTCTTTACGCCGGATGCTTCAGGCCCTGCAGGTTTGACACCTCTCCACATAGCAGCTGGCAAAGACGGTTCTGAAAATGTACTGGATGCATTAACAGATGACCCTGGAATGGTAATATTTTCTTAAATTATTTGTTTTTGGACTTGCAAAGAAGGAAATTCTGTTTAAAATATGCTTTTCATCCGTTCATATTATGAAACGATTCCAATCTGGAAGTAGTTTCCTCTTTTTGGAATGATCATCTGGGGATATAAACTATGTATTTGTTTGTTTTAGGTGGGAGTTGAAGCTTGGAAGAATTGTAGAGATAGCACAGGGTTTGCCCCTGAAGATTATGCACGGTTGCGAGGCCATTACTCTTACATCCACTTGATACAGAGGAAAATCAACAAGCGACCAGCCGTGAACCAAGTTGCGCTCGAGGTTCTTGAATCTCATCCGGACACCAATATAAACAAGAAACAAAATGAAGGGTTAACCAGCAGCTTTGAGATGGGGCATGCAATATTTAGACCAACGCAGTCTCAGTGCAAGCTTTGCCATAAAAAACTTGCTTGTAAATCATCCAGCAGGTCTATGGTTTATAAGCCTGCAATGCTTTCGATGGTGGCCATTGCTGCGGTCTGTGTGTGTGTTGCTCTCTTTTTCAAGAGTTGTCCTGACGTGGGGTACGTGTCAAATCCTTTCAGGTGGGAAATGTTGGATTACGGTACAAGATGATGTCCATTGACTGTCAACCTGATGACATATAATAGGTTGTACCTGTACTGTATTATTACTTTGTATGCAACTTAATCGACTGTAAAGTTGAGATTTCAGTATAACCGATACTTCAGACAGGATAAGTGTCAGATTCAGCAACCTTATCGACATATTTATTCCCTTTTTAAGTGTAATTTTCAGCTCTTATATTCATTATAACCACCAGCGGGCCCCTTAATTTTGACTTTGCTTGTCCTAACTTAAGCTTGTGAGTGAATGCATGGATCTGGCATACTGAATATTCTCAGCATCCTAATTCTAATCCTAATCCTATTCCTATTCTGCCCAATATTAAACTTAATGGAGGCATTGACCTGTACTAGTTAACGTTATCTTCATGTGATTGTTTACTAGTAGACCACAAAGAACAAAGCTTAGTCGTCCAGTCCAATGCAACAGGTTAATAACAAACAAGCCAGAAGACGTCGGAACAAACACTGTTGATAGATAGTCCATCTTCACGCTTATTTATTTGTCTTTCAATTTATTTATTTTAAAAACTTTCATTATTAAACGATAATATCATCAACTAGTACGCTTTTCAGTGATTAAGTATTACTCATAAAAAAGAAGCGACCCAATTGGATCGGCTTCATCAACTCTAAAACTATCAAGCCCAAATAGGATTATTAAAACGTAGCCCTCAGCTTAAAGAAAGCCTACATTCATGTTTCTTATACCCAACAAAGTCAATACAGCCTTCACTATCAGAATCTTGAGTTGAAGGTGTTCCAGCTTGCATGGAGCCAGGCCTTAACAAAAGCATATACAAAAGAAAGGGGGTTCTGTGTGATGGAAGAAAAAGCTGAAGTCGCAACCCTGAAGTTTGGATCCACGCACTTGACTACAGTGCATGAATCGCAAAGCAGCGATCATAGCCTGTGCTCATTACACCTTTTCTTTTTCTTGTGCTAATAGTACTTCTTCCACCAGAAGCTAACCCCATTTGGGACCTTCGTTTCATTCCAATGCTATTTCAAAACTCACTATTGAGTGCCTTTTTCACACGCTTAAATGGTTAGGTTTATCTGTTTCCCATTTTCAGTTTACTCGGACGTATAAACCCTCTCCTTTCAGGTAATTTACATTCTCATTAACAACCTTGTCCTCTCCCTACTCTCCTCCTTACACTCTCATTGCATTCTTAGGTTTTAATTCTTTTTAAAGCTGCACTACCACATTGCTCTATTATCTATCATTGATGTAACATCACATATTCAATATGATATCTTCCATTTCCATAATGCTTGAACTATTATTTTGGTGTTGTTTCAGATGTTTCCTTCATATTGATTTAGCACGCATGTATCCCAAAGAAGATAATGGTTACCAAGTGAATTGGATAATAGTTAATTGTCATTTTTTCTTTTGTTTGACCTTTTAGTTTTTCACATTTTAAAATTACTTTACAAATCTTACTAAAAAGCCATGTTTTGGCATTGTTAACAACCTCATTCTTTCCTAGTTATGTTAGTGTCCTCTATTATGTTAATAACCTCATTCTTCCTTGTAATTAGTTAATAACCTCATTAACCAAAATCTCATCAATAACTCAATTGAATAAGTGATTCTTAGGAATAAGCAATTCAAGAAACAATTTCTCCTAGCTATATTTTATCCCATGTAGAGGTTGTCAAATTAATATTGATCTAAAGATATATACTTAGCTTGTTAATGACTTGCATTGCTTGCAGAATGGTTGAAGAATTTGTAAAATATGTGTAATGGTGAGAAAATAAGGTAATGCTTCCATGTATCCTTTAACTTGTCTTTCCTTAAAACAAAAAATTAATAAAACAAGGTATTATTAAATATCAACATCATTTTCTTAGCTAATATCATCATTGTTCGACTGTCAAACGAGGTCGCTTTTGGTAACTTTTTCTACTTTTATCATGTTAATATGTTTTATTGAAATCTAATGCTATAATTATATGTAATGCAAATGTTGGTGAATTTTGAATTTCATTATGGTGGGATGTTGGATAAAAATGACAACAACAAACATGGTGGGGTAAGATCAAAAGGAAGAATAATATGGGTGTTGATAAACTCATCATACTAGTTTTAAAAGGAGTGCTAGAAGATAACGAACATAGTATTCTCTATGTTTTACAAATTTCCTAAAGAGTAGATGAAATGATTAAAAAATTTAAGCTGACACCATGATAAGGACATGTTATCAATGATGAGCTGCATGCAAGAATTGAACTACTATAATGTTAAAAGTCTATCACAAGCATGGTTATAAGACTTTTTGCAATAGATGGCGAAGAATCTACTTTTGATGTTGGCAATTACTGTGAAACTAATACACAATATAAGCCTTTGATTGTTCATTCTTCGAATGACTCTAACGAAGAAAAATTCTTTCCGACTAAAAAAGAGACTACCCCAATCTTCCCATTCATTCCCAGTGGATCAGTTGAGTCACAAATTGCATTTGAAGCGATTGATTCGAGCACAACAAGCAATTCTTTTTTTGAAGTGGATTATCCACTCCTACCATAGATGATGAAACTAGTTGGAAGATGGAAACTCTATCCACCATCGATAACTGGAGGAAAGCAGTGGAGATTTGATGAGAATAAAGTGTCGAGATTTAAGAAGGAGGGATTATTAGAGCCACAGCCAGCCTAGGAACATCCATCTATACCTCCTACCCACGACTAGCCGTGATGGGAAGATAATGTGAGTATGAATGAAAAAGAGTTTTTTCCAAGTTCAAGTGGAGCAAGATGATTAAGATTTCATGGTTATGTAGATATGGGAATATGGAGATTATTCATTTAAAGATGAGATATATGCAACTGGTGATGAAGAATATGTTATTATCAGATGGCATGTAGTTGAATTGAATGCGATGATGTTGTGGATGAGGTTAGAAGCAGCGGAAAAGATTGCAATGAAGAGGCTACTTATACAAATTCACAAAGATAAGAAGGGAGTTCGTATGGTTGATGTAATGAATATAAGGATAGTGATACAAAAGTTCAATCATCAATTGATAGTGATGATGGATGGTGTAAAGTATCTATCAAAAGGAAGAAGCATATTATGTTTAATTCAAACGTGGATATGAAGGATTTTCTGTTTGAAATTGGCATGAATTTTAATGACGAGATGCAATTTAGGGAAGCAATTATAAATTGTGCAATCACAAATGGATATAATGTTTAAATGACAAGATTTGATATGAGAATGAATTTTGTTTATGAGCCATAATGTCCATTTAGGGTTTATGCTATCTAGATTGAAAATGAAAAATATTTATTATAAAGATATTAAAAATAAACATAGTTGTAGGAGACTTCAAAGAAACAAACAAGCTAACAGGAAATGGATAACAATGAATTTTTATATAAGTTTAGGAGGAATCTAAATTGGCCAAATAGTGCAAGTATGGTTTATAGGTAGCTAAATCCTAACGTTATAAGGCCAAATGAGAGGATATTGTGATACTATAAGGGTCTACAGAAGGTGTCATTAAGCAAAACTTTGATCTTATTGACAAAAGTTACGTCGGTCTGACAAAGATAGGTAATTCATTATTCAAATTGAACTTGATGAAAAGCCTATACAACCAATGTTTAAGAGGTTTGAAGTACAATTTAGTGCTTTGAAGTATGATTTTCTTGGTGGTTGTAAAAAAAAAAGGATGTTTTTTGAAAATATTGCTTGAAGGTGTTTTATTAGTTGCAATTGATTGTGATGGAAATAGTTAGATGTTTCCTATATCTTAAGTTGTTATTAAGGGAAAGATAATGTATATATTTTCAAAATAATAGATGGAAAATTTTGCACATGGAAGAAGAAGCATAGACGGAAGATAAAATGTCAACTTAATAGGTAAATAATGCTTTGATCAACTTATAATGCATAGCTCTGAACAATTCAAAAACATTTACTGTAATTGTAAAAAAATCTGAGACTAGTTACTAAGCAAGTCAAATGAGCTAAGAAGGAAAAATGGACTTTGTTTATTGACTTTAAAAGGGATGCATATGTCCATCGTTGATATTAATAAACTATCATATTAATAATATTTTATTAATATATTATATTAAAATAAAAATCAATAACAATATATTTTATTATAATATATCGTTGTTAATAAAAATATTAGCATATATCTCTAGCAAATTGATCTCAAAATTTCCCTTTTTTTTAGGTCTAATGTGCATGTATGTGTATCTATCATCTTTTAACTTACGTAAATATACACATCTGAATTGTTCTTTTCTTTTTCATAACAAAATTGAAATAGAATTGTTAGACCGCCTAATTCATGGTTAAGACTGAACTCTTTTTTAGCTATATTAAATAACACTGGAAATTTAGAATATAAAACTCAACTACAAATTTTTTCTTTGGTATATATAAACATCTTGAAGTAGATTTATTGACTTTTCAATTTCTACCCTTTTCAATGAATAGATTTATTAATTTTCAACTTTTTTAATAAATAGCCCCCTGTAAATCTGGCCTGGCTGCTTCCTCTTTCCAACATACTTGCATAAGTCCTCTTCTTAATGCACACCTCTATGTATTATTCTGTCATATATGAATTTAATAATAAATAAATGACCTTACATCACTTTGGCCTATACCTAATTAATTGGTATCTTTTGTAAGCTTTAACTATATTTCTTTCTCTAAACTTGTATAAATATTATAATCACAAGTAAATGATTAGGAAATAATATTCAGATATTGAAGAATATGCCATTCTTTCTTAACTATATCTTTGGACATTTGGAAGCTAGTCATATGAAGTAGAACCTTCATCTTCGTAAAAATTTAATGCATTGCATATAGTACAATGATCTTCCTTTGTTTTTCATAATCTAAATACAAACTTAGCTATCACAACTCCAAAATTCTATTGAACATATGAAAACATGTCAATATTGGAGCCAAGTACATTAAACACCCAAGATATGTAGTTACATGAGACCTATAAGATAAAGACAAAAAATAAAAATATTACATTTATGTCAAATTTATATTATTTAAATGAATTAATTTATAAACTTATTTGTTGTGAGTAAACAATAAATCTTGTAAATAAGACTCCTAAACCAATGCACATAAGATATCTAACACAATTTTTTTATAGTAATAAACCTTCAACTTGTTATCCACTACTAAATATCTACAAAATACTTGCAATTTGAGTGCTCATTAAAGATTGTATAAAATTGTCATTTTTAAAAATATAATTAAAATACTAACTTTCGTATTAATGCATTGATAAAAAGTTAACTAATATTAGGTTAGTATAACACCCAAATACCCCCTGGGAGGATATGTGAATGCCACCCAAGACAGTACAATCAAATCAGACTAGTTCACATACAACATCTCAAACAGTGTTTTTGCAGAGTTAAATTGTTTGTTTGTTCGATTTAAGATTGATTTTGTTGAGATTAGGAATTCTTGATGACTAAAGATAACTTGACTTGTTTATGCTTTTAAAAGAATTACAACATTGGAGTCTTATTTTTGTGGAGACTCAAGCATAAGAGGAAAAGTATGCATAGGAAATAAAAAGGAGATTTTGATGAATGTAGTATTAACGCCAAAAGTTAATTTTGGAAAGCCGTTGAAATATGCGAGAAATCAATATGAAGGAGCAGATAATAGAATAAGCCAATGT
>JAOQMQ010000004.1:5064089-5074780 GCA_027563845.1 Erythroxylum subrotundum
ACATCCACGGCATCCCCCACACATTTTCACCATATGTTATATTTATAAGATGTTCTACCTTAATGGGTAGAATGAGACTAATTGTTTCATTTCATAGATGTGTTGAGTTATGGTTTAATGGGTTAACCTATAGTTATTAGGGTATTACCATGTGTCTTAAATGCAATTAGTAAATTATTAACCATCCCATTATGGTTATTAAACATACATTGAACAATTCAATTAATAGTTGTGAATATGGAATTAATGTTGTGATTATATTAGTCCATATATTTTAGTCCATATATTTCTAACATGTAGACATGTATGGTTAGCTTTAATCGTATTTAATATTAAGTATAATACTAAATAATAAAAATTCAGAATTTATTAAAAATAACGTGGGCACACCACATATAACGCATATGCTAATTTTTTCAGGAATTAATAGTTAGGTTACTCACATTTCTCAATTAACTTTGACGAACAAAGACAAATAAGTGTTTTAACTAGATGTCGTTGGTGCAACAACGTGTGGCAGTGCAGCGGTGAAGCTTTTTTTTTTGGATACAATGGACAAGAAAAATCAAAACATCCTAACTATCGCAGCGATCTGCGATACAAAAGACCATGCTGGTCACGGTGAAGCTGAACCCTGATAAGTTGCGGGGGTTCTTGCAGAAGATGCAGTCCAGGCCGTGAGAGCGCGGCAAGGGAGGCCAAACTGTCCGCACACTGATTTCCTTCCCTATACACATGTTGGATCTTCACTTCTCACGTCCGGTGGATGAGCTCACGGGTACCTGTCACCAAAACAGAGAGGTCATTAGAAGGTGTAAATGCTGAAGAAAGGATATTGATAACCTCTAACGAGTCCACGTCGGCGATCACGCGTCGATAGCCCAGGGTCCAGGCCATGCTTTGTCCTGAATGGACCCCCTAGAGTTCAGCAGTTAAGGGCGATGTGCTGCCAATGTGATGTAGGAATCCCCCTTGCCATTGCCCATGGCAATCTCTAAGCAACCCGCCAGCTGCCGCTACACTAAGATTCTGTTTGACCGCCCCGTCGGTACTAAGCTTGATCCATCCCTCCATCGGTTTGGTCCAACCCGTAAGCTGTCCAGCGGGTAAACCCTGGTCACGATAAACATAATTTTCAGCTAAATGTGCTCGAACGATCCATTTGGCATAGTCTAGGATAATCTTAGCCCCGTCTGATGGCCACTCAAACTCAGTCTCAAAGATGCTTTTGTTACGCCAACGCCATAAGACCCAACAGGCAACACTAAATATTATGGCCTAAGGGATTTGTTGCAACTACGATTGCTTCTGAAGATTGACTGTGACCCACCACTCGATATCGTGATGGAAAAATTCCGTGTCAACCACAATTGAGGGGAACTTGCACAGAAATTGCGCACGCGCCGGTAGTCTCGAATAGCATGTAAGGTGGTTTCCTCAGTCCCGCAAAAATAACAACTGCTATCTGCTGTGAGATGCCGAACCACCCGCTGGTGGTTTGTTAATAGTTTTTGCTTAACCATAAGCCAAAGGAAGGCTCGAATCCGCTGAGGCCCTGACCATTTCCAGATAGAATCCCAGTAGCTACGAGAGACAGTCGCTGTAAGTCCTTTAATTAAATAATAGGCCAAAGCTGTGGAAAATCTCCCATGAGTGGTTTGGCCCCAAATCATCTCATCTAGCACTGTGCTTGCTGGGGTGAGTTGAAGCGCCGCTATGTCCAGGCAGACTGTGGAAGGGAGGTAGTGTTGGAATAGGTGCCATCGCCAATGCCCGTCAACATCCGTGTACTCCTCAACAGTGGCTGAAAGAACGTGATCGGGGAGGGGAGCGAGCACTACAGAAACAAGGGCCCCCCAATCTTTAACCCAATTATCCAACCAGAAAAGCACCCTTCGCCCATTCCCTACTTTCCACCGAATGCCTTGGCGTACAAAACGTCACATAGCTGCAATACCCCGCCAGGTTCCCGAAGCCCCCAGACGAGCAATCTGGGGTTGGATAAAGGTATCGTCGAGACGATACTTTGCACGTAAGATCCGGACCCAGAGAGCTATAGGCTTTGTAAGTAAGTCCCACCCTAGCTTCGTGAGCAGAGCATCGTTGGTCGAGCGAAGTCGTTTAAGACCGAGTGCTCCAGATTTCTTGGTGACACACATGCTCCCACTTAACCAGATGCATCTTTTTATTGTCGCCCGTCGATCCCCAAATAAAATCTCTCATGGTTCGCTCCAAGTCATAACATAGTTGGCGTGGGAGGCGAACGATTTGCATAGTGAAAATAGGGAGAGCCGAAATAACAGATTGAGATAGAGTAACCCGCCCAGCAAGCGACAGACACTTTTCCTGCCATCCGGAAAGTTTTTTACGTGCACTATCCAGGATATACTGATAGGTAATCCTCGTGGTACGCTCATGGACCAGAGGAACATCGAGATACTTCCCAAGATTCGAGGTACGAGCGAAGTTAAGGAGTTGGCTTAGTCTCTGTGCCACAGAAGGGGAGACATTGGCAGAGAAGAAAATACGAGTTTTGGTGATGTTCACCTTTTGCCCCGAAGATTGGCAAAAAACGTCCAACGTGTGCGTTATGGTCCGCGTTTGGGCCTCTGTGGCTTCCGCGAAAAGCACCAAATCATCGGCAAAAAATAAATGAGAGATAGGCGGGCCGTTAGGGCTTAGGTGAATCGGTTTCCAGAAGCCTTGTGCTACCTGTTGCTTGATCAAATGACCCAACCTCTCCATGCACAACACAAAGAGGTAAGGAGATAAAGGATCTCCTTGGCGAAGTCCTCTGGAAGGCTGAAAAGGGTCCGTAAGAGTACCTTGCCAATTAACGTGCATTGTGACAGTAGTAACACACCGCATGATGACCGTGAGAAGGCACTCGGGGATCCCAATGTCAATAAGGGTATCTTGAATAAAGTCCCATTTGAGGCGATCATAGGCCTTTTCCAAGTCTACCTTGATAGCAAGAAACTCCTTTTGCCCCTTCTTCTTGCGCATTGAGTGGATTGCTTTCTGAGCGATGATGATATTATCGGTAATATGCCTGCCTAGAATGAAGCTGCATTGGGTCTCCTCAACCAGCTGCTCCATATGATTCTTAAGCCGATTTACGATGACCTTCGAAACTATCTTATAAAGCCACTGTACAAAGACTAATCAAACGGAAGTGAGCCATGGTAGTAGGGGTGGGAATTTTAGGAATAAGAACCAGAATGGAATGGTTCGAGGCTGCGTCCCACCGCTCGGAAGTAAACACCTCTTGAATGTACGCTACTACATCAGGCCCAACCTGCCGCCATTGTTTTTGAAAAAAAAGAGCGTTGAAGCCATCAATTCCTGGAGCATTATTCGTATTCATGTCGAAGACTGCCTTTTGTACCTCCATCTCGTGGATCGGACGATGTAGGCTATGAAGGCCCTCCTCAAAGAGTTAAGGGAAGGCTCCCGAGATTGGATAAGAAGGCAGAGGACCGTCCTCATCAGAATACAGGTGCACAAAATATCCCCTGACTAGCGCTCCCAGTTGTACTAGGTCGGATATCTGGCAACCCTGAGGGTATAGTAGGTACTCAATCTTGTTCCTCCTTCTTTTAGTAAGAGTAAGAGTATAGTATCTCGTATTCCGATCCCCTTTCGAAATCCAGTCACAGCGGGCTCGCTGTTGCCAAAAAATTTCTTCTTCGCAGAGAACCTGGGCCAGTTCTTCACTCAGCTTATCCTCTAGACCCAAAAGATCATCCATGGTGTTGGTAGCAAGAGCCCGCTGGATACCCTTTAGGCGCGCAAAGATGTGCTCTTTCCTGTGAAAAAGATTTCCGAATTTCGCTTTATTCCAGTGCGAAAGGGATTTGGAGAGCGTACTTAACGAGTGGCTGAGTGTCTCTTCAGTAGGGTTCCAGGGCTGCGTGACCACCTCCTCAAAGCCCGGATGGTTGAGCCAAATATTCTGGAATCTAAAACCCAAAGAGCCTGGTTGGCGAGTTCCCTGCGGGCATAAATGGAGTAGCATGGGTCGATGATCGGAGCCCAGGAGAGGTAAATGATGGTTTTCCATGTGAGGAAACACCCGAATCCAGGAAGAAGAGCCAAAAACGCGATCCAGTCTGGCTTGGATCATACCTCGTCTCCACGTAAACTTAGAACCTATATATCCCAGATCATAGAGCCCACAGCCATGTACCCATTCTTGGAAGGGTGTGTTGACCTCACGCGTGGAACGGGCTCCAGCACGTTTATCCGTATGGTCGAGTTTGTCATTAAAGTCCCCGCCGACCAACCAAGGGCCGCGAATCGAGGTACTAAGCCAACATAAGACTGGCCAAAGGAATTTTTGATGAGTCATTTGAGGACTAGCATAAACTGCCGTAAATTCGAATTCACTAGAGTCATGTTTGATGATGGTATGAACGAATTGTCTATAAGCGACCACCACTGTTAACTCAAAATATGCTTTCCATAACAGCCAGATCCCGCCCGAGAAGTCCACCGCTTCAACTCGAAACGAGAAATCAAAACCTAAATTACGAACCACCGTGGAGGCCCTAGGATTGCTAATCCGAGGTTCAAGTAAGACTAAAAGCCTAGGTCGATACATACGCAAATAATTACGCAGGATGGTTAAAAATCGAGTTCCCCTTGCGCCTTGGCAATTCCATATGATAATCGACATAACGAAACTCTAGACCAAAAGAGCTGGAAAACTACTGGGGGCTAGAGGTACCTGCGCCGAGATTGTCTCGAGTACCTATATCCAGTGTAGTCGAAACATGTTCAGCAGCCGGGTGATGTTGGTTCAACCCCTCCGAGGTGTCCATCGTGGATCCTTGGTCTGGTTGGCCAAGAGAGGCGGTACTAGGTCCCTCGGCAGGAATGCCATTCACCACCTGAGCCTCTATTCTGTCCATAACTTGGATACTCTCGTTGACCCTCGGTTCGCTAGTGGTAACTAGCTGGGAATCGCAAACCATTTCTGTGTGTGAGGGAATTTCAATAGCTATGTGTTGATCCGACGGGGAAGGCTGAAGCGGAGTTGTGGAAAAACTGGTCGGCCCATTGTTTGATGATTTGTGGGCTTAGGGAGCTGCGCGTATGGGAAGTGTGTTGGGTCCGTTGGTGGGCTTCTTGGACTGGCGCTTGGAGCCAGTGGCTTCGAACACATAGCTCACCTGTGGGCTCTTACCTTTAGTCGTCGCTGTGGGCACACTAAAACGCTGAGCTCACATGTGTTCATTTTGTTATCTGGTTTTATTTTTTGTTCATTTTGTTATCTGGTTTTATTTTTCTTCCAAACTATGACAGTGGAACGTAACGACACTTTAAAAGGGAACTTTGGCACGCATCTTACTGAGTTAATAATTATAATTATTTAGGCCAGTGCAATTTACATTTGGTTAAATACTTTTTATAACAAAATTCAAGCAAACGATGTGGCTTAAAATGTAACAATTTGCTATTTCCAAAAGCCACAAGTATACATTTTTACTCCCTGTTACAAGGCAGCTTAGTACTTCCAGTTTCATAAATTCTCACAAATGACACTGGTAATATAATTGATGTGAAAAAAACCGGAAAAGGAAGTTTCAAAAAAGACCAAAAAATTACAATTGAATAGGATATGTTGGGGTATGAGACTAGACACTGGAGAACTGCATAGGGTTACATTGAGCAGCAGAAACAAACAAGCCCATGAAATTATTGTTCAAACTACTACCAATAAAGCAAGCATAAGCAGCAATAACCTGAAAGATCGCTCTTTCAAGTCTTAAGCTTGAGGCTTCTCCCACTTGAGGGGCTTAACAACCTCCCAGGTGAAGTCTGAGTCATCCCTTCCAAAGTGACCGTATGCAGCTGTCTTCAAGAACCTGCTGTTGCCACCCCTCTTGAGATCAAGGTTGATGGTGATCATTCCAGGCCTGAAATCGAAGTTCTCCTTCACAATCTTCAGAATCTCCCTGTCTGGAATCTTACCAGTTCCGTATGATTCCACGAAGACAGACAAAGGCTCAGGAACACCAATGGCATAGGAAACTTGCACAAGGCACCTTCGGGCAAGACCGTTTGCAACAATGCTCTTGGCAGCTTGCCTAACAATATAGGCACCGCTTCTGTCCACCTTGGTTGGATCCTTTCCAGAGAAAGCACCGCCACCATGAGCTCCCCAGCCACCGTATGTGTCAATGATGATCTTGCGGCCTGTGAGACCAGCATCACCATGAGGACCACCAATGACAAATCGTCCTGATGGGTTGAGGTGGAAGATGGTCTTCTCATCGAGGTATTTCTCAGGGATAACAGGCTTGATGACATGCTCCTTGAGGTCTGCGGCAATTTCATCATTCGTGACAGTCTCATCGTGCTGAGTGGAGATGAGGACAGTGTGAACACGGACAGGTACCATGGCACCATTTTCATTGAAGTACTCAACTGTAACCTGAGTCTTACCATCAGGTCTTAGCCAGGGGCAGGTTCCATTCTTCCTTACCTCAGTAAGACGAGCACCAAGCTTGGTGGCTAGAACATGGCTCAAAGGCATAAATTCAGGTGTCTCATCTGTGGCATAACCAAACATATGACCCTGGTCACCAGCTCCAATCTCTTCCGGGCGCTTGGTGAAGTGGCCATGGACACCCTGAGCAATATCAGGGCTCTGCTGTTCAATGTTGACCAGAACCTTGCAATGGTCGGCATCGAGACCAACGTCGTCAGATATGAAACCGATGTTACGGCATGTGTCACGAACTATCTTCTCGTAATCAACCTTGGCCTTGGTGGTAATCTCCCCAAAGACCATGACCATGTTGGTCTTGGTGCATGTCTCACATGCAACCTTGCTATCGGGATCCTGCTCAAGGCAAGCATCAAGCACAGCATCTGAGATCTGGTCGCAGAGTTTGTCAGGGTGACCCTCGTTGACTGATTCAGAGGTGAATAGGAATGTCTCCATTTTAATTGATCTGCACACCAAAGAATCAAGAAGAAATCTTTATACACCGAAAACACAATATCATGCTTGATGGATACAGACAGGTGAAAAGCCTTAAGGATGCGTAAAGAATATATACAGATACATAGGAAACCAACAAGAAGATGTATGTTAAAGATTGATTGATATTCTCTAAGATATAAAGTTTGAGCACATTTACAAACGGATAGAACCTGGGCTCCAAGAATATGCCTTAGTGATTAAAGAAAAATTTAGATTCCAAAAGAGAGAAAATAACAGAGAGAACAAAAGTTAACTATATTCTTGTAGCACTGAAATGGGATAAAGTGGTTCAGAATCTAAAACCCAATAACTTCAGATCTCCCACTCGTAAACTCATCAACTAGCTTGACTATATCTGCAGCAGTGAAAGCAATTTACTACAAGCCTAATAGTTAATAAATAGGACCGTAATCACCAGATCTAGTCCAAAGACGCTTAATCGCTAAGCGAACATTACCCTTTGAGACGTCAAATTGACCACACATTACCATATTCAATACGAAAGTACGAAGCGCAATCTTTTGCAACCAAACCAAGTATATGCAAGTCTAAACTTTTATCACCTACCGCATTAGCATCAAATCTTCCAGTAAGCCATAATATTCAAACAGAAAGGGATTGAAAAATCATATCAAACAGCAAAGACCAGAAAACAGCGCTAACATGGACTTCAACTACAAAAAAGCTGAAGAAAGCAACACTATAAGACCCACAAACACCAGATCTGAGAGTAACTAAGCAGATTTGCAAAACACTAAGCATATCACTTGCAGGACCCATAACCGAACGAAGTATGACAAAAGATTGAACCCAGAAAGACTCGATCTTTTAGATTGCAAAAACACGGAGATTCGATTTTTAAGATGCATCAATGAGACTGAGAAAGACCTACAGCGTGATGGAGCCTACGAACAAAATGGACTCGAAAAACAGACGTGGGGTACCTTTGAACAAAGAGTCTCCGAACAGATCTAGAGCTACGTGCTTAATGCTTTAGTCTCTTCACAGACGCCAAATCAAGAAACACTCAAAATCAAGGCGAGGATTTAGTTACTTGACGCGCTCTATTTATAGAGAAAGAACCACCCATTTTGACCGGTTACCGGATGGTTCGGTTGGATTCTGGTTTTAATCGAATAGCCGACAAAATGTAGCCGTTGGATGGGAAATTTGAGAGGTCAGGATTGATTTAGGTTGGTGCGAAGAGAGAGGGGTTGTTTTTGAAAGTGATCACTTAGCCGACGGGATGTTTTTAGGTAGGGGGTATATGTTTAATTTGAAAATATTACCGGGAATAGGCGGTCATTCACCAACCTCAATTTTAGGTAGGGGCTGTATCCGGTAACGCGCCATTACCGAGAATAAATGTATGTATGTTCACACGAGCTCTATTTCAATTTCAATGTCCTAAATTTAGTTGAGCATTAATTATAGGAAATTTATAATTTTTTATAGAAACTATTTCGGATTCTTTATTCTTTAACTAAAAAATTTGCTAATGTTAATAGATAATAAACATGATAATAGTATAAAAGGGCTACTTTTCTTTTACTATTTAATATTGTGAAATTTGTAATAAGTCTACGGGTTCACACGAGAAGGAAAGTTATACCATACACAAACTCAAGTGAGGTATCATTCTAAAGTTAATTGGCAATAGGTAGAGTAACCCACTAGGCTTATATGTTAGCCTTCTTTTCCCTCTTTTTTTCAATATAGGACACCTATATGTGGGTATTATCAACACTCTTCCTCAAGTGTAACTGAGATTAGATATCTAGACGAACAATTGAGAAATTAATAATCCGGACCAAACCTGCTCTGATACCATGTAAAATTTTACAATGAACCTACGGGTCCATACGAGAAGGAAAGTTAGACCACACACAAGTTCAATTAAGGTTCCATTATAAAACTAATTGACAATAAGTGGAGTAGCCCACTAGATTAATATGTTGGTCTTATTTTCTCTCTTTTTTCAATATAGGACACTTACATGTAGGCATTATCAACAAATATAGTATAGTTATATCAAATTAAACTTAAATATGTAAAATAATATGATTACGTGTGATGTTGGTGTGCTTTTAATATTTGTATGGCACATGTAATGTCTGATTATAGTAATTAAAAATAAAATTTTTCTTGAAGTCCATAATTATTTGTGTAATGGGCACGTAATAAATGATGATATTTTAAATCATATAACAAAAAGTTACTAAAATGATTTTCAATTTTGACATGTAAATAAAAATGAATCGTATTTAGATTGTTTCTTAACACGTGTTTTAACGTAAAATAATGCAAGATAAGAAGACATGG
Organism: Erythroxylum subrotundum; assembly: GCA_027563845.1. Classification (NCBI taxonomy): domain Eukaryota; kingdom Viridiplantae; phylum Streptophyta; class Magnoliopsida; order Malpighiales; family Erythroxylaceae; genus Erythroxylum; species Erythroxylum subrotundum. The sequence continues at coordinate 5,073,406 of JAOQMQ010000004.1, forward strand.
GGGTTGGTGAGTCTTAAACATCAACTTGAAGAGTCCCTGTGGAAAATGTGTTATGAGAAGAATTGACTTTTAAGGATTGAACGGAGAAGAGTGGCGTTTGGTGAGCAAACCATTACAATGACATGAACGACTATCCTACATACATACTTCGATTCTATTTAAGGCACCATCGCTATCCTTACTTACCCTCTTAGTTTTGGGTCCAAGTGGCCGCTAAGCCTAAACTAAACCAAACCAATGAACGACGTGGCAGCAACTAAGGTAGAAGAAAAAAAAAAAGGCAGCAGGGATATGTTAAGGGGTGAGTCAGTGGGTGCAAAAGAAAAGAAAAGAATCATTACACGAGTCTCCCAAAAGCTTGGGGAATGGGATGACCGGCACGTACCAGTGCGTTGAGTTTGGTAGTGCTGACTGACACAATGACAATTGAAATGGGGTTGGTGTTGGAGGAGAGTCAGAATCTTCTGTTCATTTTATCTGTTCTCTTATAAATTTCAGTCATTTATTTATATAAAACCTAAAAGAAAAGAAAAGAATCATTACACTAATCTCCCAAAAGCTTGGGGAATGGGATGACCGGCACGTACCAGTCCGTTGAGTTTGGTAGTGCTGACTAACACAATGACATTTGAAATGGGGTTAGTGTTGGGGGAGGAGTCAGGATCCTTTGTCAATTTTATCCTATTTCTATCCTGTCTTATGAATCTCAGCTATTTATTTTCATGGGACCTACATAAATAAATGCGGGTCTCACATAAATAGATGACTGAGATTTATGGGACAAGATAAAGACATTATAAAATGGACAGAAGATCCGTTTTGTTAGGGGCCATGTTTTGAAAACCGGACTGGACCGGTCAGTTCGATCGGTGATCGGTCGGCTATTCGGTCCGGTTCACTCTTAAAAACCGATTCTCAATTGAACTAGTGAGAACCGGTCAAAACTGGTCAATTGACCGGTCGTCCGGTCCGACCACTGGTTCAATAAATTTTTTATTTTTTTATTTTTTATATTATTTGGTATATTTTTGTATTTTTTAATATTATTAATATTATATATAATAAAAATATAATTATTGCATAATTATGGTCTTGTTTGGCAAGCAGCTGATTGTATTAGCTGTTAGCTGATTCTATCAGCTGTTAGCTAATAGCTGATTCTATCAGCTGATTTGACCAGCGGATTGCATTAGCTGTTTGTTAGAGATGTTTGGTAAAATTAGTTGCTTAGTATTAGCTGTTTATGTGTTAAATGACTTATAAGGACATAACTTTAAAAAATTATAAGGGTATAAATTTTATATATCTTAATATTTCGTTGAATATTCTTATAGGAATTTAAATTTTAGATATTTAATTCTACAAAAATTAAGTT
>JAOQMQ010000004.1:5074880-5089193 GCA_027563845.1 Erythroxylum subrotundum
GATCACGATGGGCGATTAAACGCCCATGGATGACGCAGCAGACGAAGCGATGGGAAGCGACGATGGAGACCAGTCGGCAACAGGGAGGAGAAAAACATAGATAAATATAACGAGGGCAAAACGAAGATTTGGCTGAAAAAATATCAGCTGATCGGATAAAACGCTCCTAAGAGCAGCTAATTTTCAACCAGCTGGTTGGGTTGAATCAGCCAACCCAACCAGCTCTTTACCAAACAAATTTATGAGTTTTTTCTTAAAGTCAATAAGCTAAAGAGAGTTGACCAGCTAAAAAAGAGCTGAATAGCTCTTTACCAAACATGGCCTATGACTTCATACTGATTCAAACCGGTGATTAATAAGATCTCCGATTTAATGTTCGGTCCAAATTTTAAAATACTGACGAGGGGAGATTTCATTTTAGAAAATTAAAAAGTAATGCCCATTTTTAATGATTTATTTACAAGAGTGAAACAGTACACTGACACAATAAATTAAAACCTCGTGATTCATGCCCATGAAAGGATGGTTCCTTGACCCTTTTCTGCAATTTGGTATTTTACGTTATCTCCTTCTCTGTTCCTGACTCTTGGCTTATTGTGTAACCCTATACCATTGAAGGGTTTCAATGTTTGACCTGGAAAGATCTTGGAAGGACAAAATGGTCTGCCTAATTACTGTGGTCGTACAGGCTTGGAAGTCAGCAACCATAAAAAAATTGAAGATTGTATTACGAACCTGGACGGGAAAGCAGACTTTGGGAGAAGGGAATTTACGAGGAAGAGCATTTATCAGGTTCTTATCATTTATGGAAACTCTTAAGTTCATACAAAATTGACGGTCCACCTTTTCAGCCACCATAACAGTTGATAAGGTTAGGTAATTGATAGTTTTTTTTAATACTAAAATTAAAAAAAATCCAGGGAAATTTTAGCACATGCAAGTGACAGTTGTCACACGAGTGCTCATTTTCAAAAACTGTGGACGAAAGCACTCCTTAACGTAATACGAGTGAAAGTCAACCGGACATCAGAATAAGTCGCAATTACTGTGTTCTTAGCTAATATTGGCCTATAAAATTAATAAGAAAAGGTGTCTTTCGCCTCAATTTTATGAGCTTTGATTTGAATTATCAAGTTATAAGATTATTTTTGTATATTAAATATTTTAATATTTAGCACTTTCTGGAAATTGACTATGATATTTTGTTAATTTTGTCAAATAATTGAAAAATGACAGAGACAAATATTTTTTAAAATTTGGATTTTCCTTTTTTCTTATAAATTGTCTTTAATTGTTATTCCTAGAAGATCTGAAAATCTTGAGACATTTAATACGAGTAACGCTTAGCTCAACAAAGTAACTCATCTTTTGGCGTTCTATATAGCCATTCCAAGCCTTAAAAAGACATGACGACAAACACCAACAGTTCGTTGAGCGGTCCAGAAGGAGTAAAGTAACGAAACCAAGTTTCTGGTCTGATTCAGCCTTTATAAATATCTTGAAACATGTGTCCACAACATGTATCTGACGACTGCGCTTCTGCTCGTGTTCCAAATTCCAATCGTTTAAAAATATGCACACAATAAAAGAGACTACGAGGAAACGTTCAAGGTTACGTAATTTGGTATCTTAATACACCATGTTTGCTTGATTGATATCTCTATCTTAGATTCTTGAATTTAATGGAGGATTGAAAAAGAAAAAGAAAAGGAAGAAAGGGGCAGCCCTAGCAACTGTAAGTTCTACATTGAAATTTAAGATAGGAAGTCTAGGCACTAAAGGGCCATCGACCGGAGAATTGGTCCGACCCTCATCCAACCTGTTCTCCTCCAGTCCAGCTGATTCAATGTTATACAAAGGAATGGTGTTAAATTTACGGAGATATCCTAATTCTAGCTCTTGAGCTCTCTCACTAAAACAGGTCTCAGTACTGAGTAACAGGACATGCCTAACAAGATGGGAGATTCTAAAATGCAGTTGATATTTGCTTCCGCACTTGTCGTCTGCATTATAAATTGCCAGAGTTACTCGTATCTCTCATATCCATGCCTCATCACCTACAGTATAAATTGTCAGTACTACTGGTATCTTTCATATCCATGCCTCTTGAATCTTGAGCAGAAAATTCAATCATTTGCATCCCCCTTCCACCCACCACAATTTGGTACATGTTCCTGATTAATCAACAAAAACAGCAGTATAGAAATGAAATGTTTTTTTTTCTTCAAAGATTAAATAAGACTCATCAACTGACGTGTGTAAATTTTTGCATCTATGATCACCTGCCACAGGCTCTTGCATGCAGTGTCTCAGGTTCTGGGACGCAGACAATCAAACAACATTTCTCAATAAGTTTGTAGTGTTCCTTAAGAAGCCAGCATCTAACACGCTGGTCAAGACCTGTAGAAAACACCCAAGTGCCATCTGTCCAAATACCTTCATGGAACCAAACAAAGTTATCTGTAAGTTGTCAGAAAAGAAAAAGACCAGCAGTTCCCTTTAAAGTTTTACTTCCCCTTAAAAATTTTCCCTTCCAGAAAGTGACATACAAGGATTTCTAAGAGTGAAGTAGATCATATCCTAGGAGACAATTTAAGATCCTTGCACGTAGACCTAAAAATACTCTCATTTTTTGAATAATTTTTGCCACAGATAGATCCACATGGGTCTAGTAAACCAATGGATCGTTTATAAAATCAATTACCAACCACTTTCAAAAGTGAAAGGAAAATTGGTTTCAATGAGGTTTTTAAGGAAAATGCTGGTTGAAAACAACAAACCAAATGCATATGGGAGAACTTTATGACTTTCTAATAAAAGGAACAACACTATTTCACCTTTTACAGCAGAACCATGAGCCGAGGGGACTCTGTCGTGATATACCAATTTGATCCCAGGCACCTTCATTTGCTTTTGCTGAGAATGAACAAAGTTATCTTTACTCTCCCATGTAGCTATGTCAGTAGAATTTGGCAAACCTACTACTGAATCTCTGCCACACTGACACGATGCTGAATAGAGGAACTTCAGGCAGTGAAGTGCTTGATCATCACCACCACTTATTACACTGAACATGAGAGTATCACCAGAACTCTGACTATCTTTTATGTCTGAAACATATAGACAGTTGACGCCAGATTGGTGAACATGAGTGAAAACATTTAGAGGTTGTATTTCAGATATCTGCAGAGAAACACTGTATGTTTCTGGCTCACATGAATCTTCAGAAATGGCTTCTGAATAACCAGCTGTGCAGCTTTCAGTATCACATTTTGCTGCTCTACCTTTGCTATCATTTACCAAAATGGGATTAGTCCTATCTTCAGTTTCAGAAATAACTGAAGCACTTGATGTCTTCTTATACATGCTACTCAATGATCTCCACCATCGCCCACCCTGACTTCCTCTTCCAGTGCGGGGACGTGTTCGGCAATTTATCAACTTCCCCACATCTAGGGCTGACAATCGCTGCAAAAAAGCTTCAACATTCTCGGTGAGGTCCCATAGGGCAATACTTCCATCAGTAGCTCCACTAACCACAAGATATACATTTCCCATCTGCCTGTTACCTGTGAATGTTCATACAAAAGAGAATGAATAAAACTCAAGGGGAAATTAATTTCCATTTGCATTCTAGTCAACAAATCCCATAAGTTCCAACAAAGAATATAATCAATTTTTATCATCACCTCCAGCAAGCAGATGCATGGGAATAATGATATTCTGCACTGTCAAGACTGGGGATGATAATGGAACCAATAAAGCAACATCGAACCTGCAAGGAGGTATGTAGTTTAAGTGAATACGGGACAATGATCTTAAAAGTTTGTTAGGTTGCTCTAGTGATAAAAAATTTATGCCTTGATCAATACCATAAACGATGTGGTAGAACAAGAGCTCGTAATGCTAGTGTCGCATCTGAACAAGCAACAACCACAAAACAGACAATCAACCTGAAAAGAAGAAAAAGTTTATGTTATTAGCTTACTAGGTAAATAAGTCAACAACAAGAGAAGATTTTTGCAAATGATGGAGAATTTGTCTTTATTTTACCTGGAACAAGGACACTTCACAAGAAAAGCTGTGACTGCTAGGTATCTCCAATCATCTTCATGCTTGTCTTCATGATGACTTGATGAATCTGATACACTATCAAGTAAACAAGAAGTAAATTTTGCATTACTTTTCATGTCAGAAACAGTTCCAGATGCTTCTCCATTTTTTCGGGCTATTTTAGCCTTCGAACAGAAACTGGAATTTTTAACAGGCATGTCAGTGGATAGCCATTTAAATGACATTGATGAGGAGTCTCCCAAAGAGGGAAAATATTCTGTGTCATCTATGCTTTGTTCTTCCTCGATTTGTGTCTTTTCCTTTTCCTCTAACTTCCTATCCCTCAGTAGCCAAGCAGTTAGGACTCGCTTGGCACCTACTGAGATCAGTAGACGGGGATTCTCTACAGAAGCAGTTAGTCCACTTCCCCAATCATGTATGTTCATCAAATCTAGAGAACTCGTGTGCATCTTTGAAACATAACAAATTGCTCTCACTGCAGATCCACCAACATGCTCCCCAAGCAGCTTTGAAGTAAACCAACTATTAACTCCAGGAGTAAACCTATGCCAAAAAAAAGTAGGTGTAGATGAATCATATCAGTCATGAGTTTGGAAACATGAACACACAGAACAGTAAGGGTTGGACAGGAAGCATGGAATGAAGCTACCACAAGATAATTGTGACGGTAAACATAAAACAGATGACCCTTGGTCCACAACCACAGCACACTAGATATTAAATGTGAATCATTGTTTAGAATGAGCACAAGTGATGCCATACCCAGTCAATCTTACAGTTCCATCTTCACAACCAGTAGCAATCCAACTAGTTTTATGAACAGATCCGTGCTTTCCATCTTCTTCCAGAAACAAACTTTCAGAAACAAAGCATAACGAATGCATTTCTCTCCCATGGAACTGAATATGTAAATTCAAAGGAAATATCTTCCCCTCTCTTTCTGGCACCCAATTTTGATAAACATATATTATTTCATCCTGAAAAGGAAATGAAAAAGGAAAAGAAAATTGAGCAAGAAAATGTAGACAAAGAACAATCATAAAGATTAAAATCAGACCAATTAAAAGTGAACAACGAAAAAGTGGCTTAAGTCCATGGATGTACAAACCCCAAACCATGATCAACTTAATAACAAGTTTCTGTTTTAGTTTGGTCTGCATACAAACTCATTAATGATCCTAACAGTACATATGCTTCTATGCTGATGCTCCATTTATTGTGTGTCAAATGAAATAACTTGTTTGCCCAAGAAATCTATTAATTACAAAACTAAAACATAATGGCTACCATTTACTTTCAATTTGAATATAGTGTAACCTACCAACTAAAGCCAAAAGGTACCTTGACATATGCAAAGCAATTTTTCATCTCAGGTACATCACCGAGATAATAACAATGAGGACGTCGCCATCCACCACAGGGAATTTGTACTACCTGCTCCAAGCATATTAAACATCAGGGAACTGATCATCAAACTCACAATACATGAGAAAAAGTGAGATCTCATACCTTTGTCTCAGTTATTAAGTTCCAAATTATGAAGTCTGTTGATGCAAAACCAACAGCATATCCGCAGTTAGCCTTCTCATCAGGGGAATCTTTAACAGCTGAGACAGACCGAACCAAACTCAATTCTTTTACTTGTTTCATCCCTGTAAATTCTAAACTTTGTTGAACTGCGTCATACTCAAAGTAGCAAATGCAACCATCTGCGCCAGTCTGAGCAAAGCAAACAGGAAAATAACAAGGAAGCCATCACCCACACATCAACAAAACAACATCTAAAGAGAGCAAATGCACATGATTCAAATGTCTCTGTCACTGCAGTAACATATTAATCAATTCTGACCCAGGCCAATAATTGCAGTTCTGTTGCTCTTAGATAGAAGTGCAAATAGTCAACGCACTTCTATTCATTATGGGGTATCATATATAATATATAACACCACATGGGAGGCATGCACATAGTGCCAAAATGATTTCACATCAACTCAATATTTTATTTGCAATTATTAAACATGAATATACAACTTGAACATACCGAACATATCTCAATTTCATCAAAACTAGATTTAGCAACAGAAATGCTGGAGACACTTGATATGCCGTGAGCCCCTTTAAAGTAAATTAATTGAGATATTTTCAATGCGGGTAAGTGAGGTGTGCGCAGCAACAAATCCTTTGGTAATGGAAATAGGACCAGATTACCACGTAGATCCCCGCATATCAGTACCTGGATATTTTTAACAATAATGAGCATCAAGATAGCAATAATAGATCGAAAATAAATGAAATCTACGATTGGATTCCTGAATAGTTTTAACAACAATGAGAATGTTAAGTACTAGCAAAGAATTGAATGACATATGTAGAAACATTTTAACTGCTGAACTAATATGGATTAAACAAAAGAGATAGGAAGAGCAGATGTGATGAAAGATACCTCATCCTCAAATAATGCATCTAAACACATTATCCGAATTCCAAAACATGATGTGAATTCTGCTATATGGGACACATTAAAAGTAGTTGCAGAAATGTGAGAAACAGGCAGTTCTGGATCACATAGTCTCCACAAGTTCAAATTTCCTCTTGGGTCAGCAGTAAAGATGAACCTGCATCTCAGCAATTTGATGACCTTCTAATCAAATAACAATAAAGCAAGAGGCTTAAGATATCACCCAGCTTCCAATGTGAGAACAAAACCATGAGAAATAGAAGAGTATCATATGTATAAGAACAGTCATTCATATTAAAAATCAGACAAAAGAATCTAGACAGTCTGGGCTTGGAGTACTTATAATAGTAAAGGAATGGGACACCATTCTCCTTGCATTTGTGGATCTGTTGCTCAGGAAGAATAAAATTGTAGATCACTGTATCATAACATGTTAAACAAGCAATTCAATGATTTTACCTATATCCTAATGTGTTACTCCAATAGGTTCCTAACAGTTGTCTTTCTTTTCCAGCTGACCAAGCAAAGGTGAAGTCCACTTCTGGAGTACAAATATCACCCTTAACTCTCACAACCATCAAGTTTCCTTTACCATCTCCTAAAGCAACCCAGTCATCAACAAGAGAGGAATGTTTGGGCAAGTTTTTGGACAGCAAATCCATACAAATAATTGGTACTTCTTCACTGACCTGGACAAGTTTAGTCCATTTTACATCCTGTGGAGAAAATTTAGCATGGTAGAGACACCCATGATTTGTGGAAACATAAAGTGTATCTTCACATCTGAAGCGCAAACATCGAACATATTCACTTTTGCTGCAGTAGAAGAGCAACGGTACCAGTAAATGCTTACGTCATATAGCATGACAAGAATATCAATTAAAAAAAGGTGTGAGAAAAAAGGATATTAAGAACTTCTCAAGGAACCCTAAGAACTTAATTACGAGAAATAACCTGTCCATGAGACCTAAATGCTCTGAAAAATTTGGGATTTGAGCAGTATGTATCTTCAGTCTGTCATTAAGCAGTTTACCCTCATCTTTTTCTCTTAAGCTCCATGGCAAAGAAGCAGGCACCTTATGCAATTTGATTGCAGAGTCGAATCCAGCAGTAACAAGAAGTGAGGAGTTTGGATCATATAGACATCGCCATATACCCCGCCCTCTGCAATTACAATAGAAACTCTTAACCTTTTGATATTCTATTAACTGCTGGTTTCTGGGATAAAAGATGAATTGAGACTCATTTGACCTTCACTCTTTGATTAATATAAAAAATGATAATCTTTAGACACTATTACGTTATGTGGGAGTCCAAACATTATGGAGGCTTGGACTCCAATTTCCAACTTAAAACCCAAAAATACTAGAAGCTGAACTCTTCAGCTTTCAACAAATAGCAACAAAACACAAATATGCAAGAATTTCGGACATCCATCGCTAAAGATCACCTTTTTCTTTCCATCATTAAACTCAAATCAATAAATAAGGTATCTGTAAGCACCTGTGTGACTTTGTTACCAACACATTTGAAATGAACAAAATGTTATCAGATATTGTTACATTCACGTATGAACAACGGTTCAAAGTTGTCCATATTCTAAGTAAAAGTGTTTGCAATGCAAAATGTATGAAGTTACACAAGTACTCGAGATAATAGTCAGGAATTTCAGAAAAGGGAACCCAACAAGCAACTTACATATGCTCTTTGATCACCTTAAGCTGCTTGCCGTCCAATCCCCATACTCGGCAAGTACAGTCCTCACTAGCAGTGAGAATTAACTATAGATATGACGAAAAAAGTGTCAGATCAAAACCTCGTTATTTGTCAAAACTCTAGAGTGGTATTCATCCATAGCAACATTTGATCAGTATTATCCATTTTGCACAGTTAGGTGACGTGAATATTGAAACCAGCTAGAAGAATCTTATTATGCTTGCACTCCCACAATTCAAAGCTGAATAAATTACAACAGCATTACATAACCCTAAACGAATATTGTCATGCAAGCAACTGTTCCTACAACTCAGAACTTACAGAATTCGAGATACAGCAGTCCCAAACTCTAGCATCATGACCATATAAAACATGGTCAGCAGCCTGCTCATGCTCACCTAAATCTTCATCTTTTGTATTGATTGACCAGATACGAGCACTGTACCAATGTCAACAGGATAGTCTCAATAAACATCTATAAATATGCATGATAATAAATATAGGAACTTAACAGCACCTTCACCTGCGATCATCAGAGACCGAAACCAGTTTGGAAGCATCAGAGGACCATGTTATCCTAAATATTGAACCTTCATGACCTATAAGTCTGCTAATATGCGACACTTGAAAGTAGTTGTAATAGTTGGAAAATGAGCCGCTCAAGCACATGCCATTGTCCAAGGGGCTTGTCAAAGGTTCAGCACAATGTTGAGAAACCAATCTCCAAACTATGATCTGTTCTAAACCAATTAAAGATGAAAACTGAGTTCATTGGATGCAACAATTGCAATGTCAAGTATGGAATTTCCAGAGAATCAACCACCTCATTGTATATGGTACCAGAAGCAATCCGTAGAGTATCCAGAGTGTCACCCGACAACCGCATAGAATACAAAAGACACCTGTCTACATTCCAAAATTAAAGAAACGCATAAATAACATGAGAAAAGACGGTGAGCAGAGCAAAAAGACATCCAATAACCTGGAGATTGAACTTCGAATATAACGCAAGACTGCGATGTATCCCAGATGCGGACAGAGTTATCGCTGAACCCAATTGCAAGAAACCGGCTTGATAAATTGTCGCACTACAAACAGGGAAATCAAACTGGTTAAATAAAAAAATGTGTACCTGTAGATAAAACAAAACAACTAAGCCTAATGTTTACCTTCAAGAACGAAACATCCAAAACCCAACTACAAAATCTCGGCAACGAATTAGCTAAACGCAAACCAACCAACAATTGCAAATCGTTATGGGATACCGACGCAGCTTCTATAGTCAAGTTAAAGAGCTTCACTCTCTTTTCACCAAAAACAGCGACGTCAAAGGTAAATCTAGTACGAGAAGATTCTCTTATGCAATCAATAACAATGCCATGCACCCGAATTCCATCAAACACTTGAAACGACTCTACTATCCTCTCTTCTTCTACATTGTAAAGCAGAAGTTGAGAACCCGTACCTGTTCGAACCACAAGCCACGTGATTACACATAACGTTTTTCAATCTAAGAAACTCTAAACCTAAAGTATGCTGATTGATTCGCTAGCAAAATTAGTTCTTTATTTTCTTTAATAATTAAGTGTAAAGAATTTGGTACCGGCGAGAAGAAGAGGAAATGAAGAGAAGGCAGAGGGAAGGTGAAGGAAATAGAGAGCTGAGACTTCGCCGAGGTATTGCCCACCGACTAGTCGGCAGTTGCTCTCTTGCCGACGTGTCATGGTTACCAGCTACACCACAGCCGCCGCTTTGCAGTGAGAGTGCAGACTTTGGGAGGTTTTGAATTCAGACTAGGCTCCTCCTGGAGGGCAGGTCTTGATTCTTCAAGCTGTCTAAGACTAATGAATTAGGCCTAATTTAGTAATTTAAAGCACCAACTCTAAAGAAAAAGATCTACGAAAAGACAAATTTGCCCAAAAGAATGTTGAATTCGGAACTATAAAAGAGTATGCGGTGAGCGTGGATCGAACACGCGACCTTCAGATCTTCAGTCTGACGCTCTCCCAACTGAGCTATCCCCGCTTCTTGATATTAAGTTCATTAGCAAACGTTATCATATAGTTTTGGAATTATAAATTACGCTATCGTCTAATTCTTTTCTTTCACTGCAAATCCAACTTTCCTTGGTTTATCCGTTTTGGGGAGTATCTTCTTCTTAATCCGCAAATAATTTCTGAGATTGAGGTATCTGGACTGAAACTTTGAAGCAGAGGGGAGGAGAAAAAGATGGGCAAATCAGTACCGTTCAAGAAGGAATTTACTTTCGGTTTGCGTCTTCCTGAGACCCCTTTTCTTTTCGCCTTCTGTTTCTGACGATTTTCTCCTAATATACAAACATTCATCATCCTCTTTTGCAGAGCAAAGATTGGAAGAGTCTCGCGATATCCTTGCCAAATATCCCGATCGTGTCCCTGTAAGTTTGTCGCTTCTTTCTCTATTTTTCTTTTTCCTTGTACACTTTTTTCTTCCCTTTAATTGCAATTCGAGCATCAAGTTGTATTATTTCACCCCTTGATCGAGGTTTTCTCTTTCCCTTTTGAGTCTAAATTTCTTTTTGGTGAAAAGGGTTAGTTGAATTTCGGGTAAAAGTTTCAAACTTCCCCATTATCCACGGTTGCTATTGGCGTGCAGGTAATCGTTGAAAGGTATTGGAGAACTGACCTTCCGGAGATGGAAAAGAAAAAGTGAGTTCTGTTTATTTTGTTTTACTCTTTCCCATGTTTTCTTGAGTTTAGTCACGTTTTGCAAGTCTAGTACCATATAACAGAAGGGTGTCTTGATATGAAAATAAGATTCCCTTTCAAAGTATGAATATGTGGTGAATATTACGATCAAGTTTCTTGAAGAATCCTACTCTTCTAGGCAAAAAAAAGATTAGAGATGTCCATTAGCTGATCCTATTTTTGGTTTTAGATATCTGATTCCTCGAGATATGTCCATTGGTCAATTCATTCACGTGTTGAGCAGCAGGCTTCATTTGCCACCCGGAAAAGCTTTATTTGTTTTTGTTAAGAATACCTTACCTCAAACAGGTAACTTGTTTGTAGGCCCTTCTCTTTGCTCTGCTATTTGGACACTACAACTTTCTATTGCAATCTGCTAAAGGTACATTGACTGTTTATCTGCAGCTAGCTTGGTGGAATCTGTCTATGAATCCTACAAGGACGACGATGGATTTTTGTACATGTGTTACAGCAGTGAGAAGACATTTGGTTCTACTGGTATTTGGAGTTGTGAAAACTAAAACCAGTTTGTACGGGTGCACTATCATCTACTTGTTACGTATTTAATTCTAATATATAAATATATATATATAGCGTCATTCATTCTGTAAGTACATGCCTCTGGACATATGCTCTTATGCAGTATGCACCAATGAAATTCATCTTTCATCTGAACCCATTCCCGCGTATCACTTGATTGTTTCCAGAGTGTATGAACTAGTTGTGTAGATGGATATAGCGTTTCTCTCTTCAAACAGCTTTCTTTGTCCCTTGGCATTAGGGATGAGATCCTCCATTCTCTAGATGGCACAAAGTAGAAAGAGGAGATATAACTGAGGATCTCGTCCCTTGTAATTATAACTGTTTGGTAACAGTAAACCTGTTATAAACGGCAAGGCACTCAAGTCTTTTTAACGAGATCCATAATTCAAAAATGCCAAAATGGTTGGACATTCACGAACTGCTTTTCTGCAACTGGGTTGTAATAGGAGTGCGGACTGGCTCGCAAAATTTACAGGACAGTTGTCTCTAGAGATCACTACTTTTGAGCACCCACCGAGGGGTTGCATATCTCTTCTAGCAGAGGATGAGTCAGGGTCAGTCACCCACGACCCAGCATGTAATTTGTCTTGTTACTTTCCATTTTATAAAAAAAAAAAACCAAAAAGGTCAGGTGATTAGCATAGGAGAACTTTAGTATTAAGCCAACAACTTGAGTGTTTCATTGTTCTTGCATGTGACAAGTGGTTTATATCCTACTACTCTGATTCGTTATGTTCTATTGAAGATGAGCACATTTTTCTATCAGTCGAGCATAAAACACAAGTTTTACAATTTTCCATAAATCAAACAAGCTTGATTCAAATTTCATGCCTACATCCAGTGCATCAACTAAATTGGGAATCGGCCAAAACAATCATATCGGCATGCCTGATTCAGATACGAGAGTGCAAACTTGGGAAACATTCCATGTATCTTTCTCACGTTAGTAGTGTCCGGAAATAGCCATCACCCAATACAATCACATCGATATTTCATGTGATCACACTATAACACAAAATTTTGAACATGGATAAATTTCTTGACCTGCAAAATTCGCTAGGACATTGAAAATTACATCCTGCAGCAAAATCTTGGCAGCCAAAGCAACTATTAAAAACTTCTTCCAACTACCCAATTTCAAGATAGCTGTTCACCCATTCCGTGAAACATTTGAATAAACATACTCATGAAAAGAGTTTATTGCCTCCTCCTTTTCGCCAAACACCTCGCACAGGTAATCCTCCGTTTCCATTACTGTTAATGTTATTATTATCTAATCCATCGTCTAAAGGACCTGGACTTGGATCAGGATCAGTATTATTAAAGAACGCTTCCACAGAGCCATCACCTAGCCTCACCCTATGAAACTTTGAAGTCTTCTTCTTTTGCTTACTACCACCGCCCCCATCCCTAGTTTTCTGACTAGATCCATCCCCAGCGTATGAAGAATTACTTTGCCCTCTCAATTCAACTGGCTGTTCATCAACCATGGCACTTGACTTGCCCTTAGTGCCTCGATATCCATCTTTAGATAGTACCTCCACCTCAACTTCCTGAGGCTTGTGATGTATTTGCAGCGTCCGAACTGTGCTTAGAATGCTATCTGCCAATCTGTCCTTTGAACCACTATCATCAGAAGCTAACCCCTTTCCCTTCTTAGAGCTACTACTGCCTTTTGCACGATTGCCACTACCAACCCAATCATTCTCTTGTGAAGAATCTCTTCTCAAACTAGCATTGTAAGTGTCAACTAGCTCCTTCTGCTTATGGGAATCAGGGCAAAGTCGAGCTAAATCAAGAATAAGGTGGGTTAAGCCATATTGGTGCACATAATCAAGATACACTCTTGTATCAATTGAACCTTGACGATATAATCCTGATATCTCCTTAAAAGAAGAATATTTTTCCTCATCATCCTTAAGTGCAGTGCGTATCTTCTCCACCAGTGATTTGTTTGCAGCTTGAACATCTACCGCCTGGAGTGAACCCTGAATGCTAGGGGAATTCTTGGATATATTTGCCGCAGAAACAGGAGGAAAATCTGTTATTGATTGTTTCAACGAACCTCCAGTTTTTGATATCAATGGTTGCAAAGTTCCGGTCCCAGAAAGATTTGGAGCTGATGCAGAGTTGCTGATCCGACTCTTATTAACCCAGCTACCCAGAGAACCAGCTGAGGCCGGTCCATGAACAAGAGACGGGGCAGCTTGAACCTGAACAGAATTTGCATTAGACAAGACTGGTAAACTTGAAGGAGTTCGTGACGATAAAGGTGCAGTATTTGGCAATGGTCTTTGGGGTATTGAAGAGCTAGATGCATGCACACGGGCTTCTGTTGATGGCCATGTTTGACCTGAATTGACAATTATTACGTTATTTCGGCGTCGGAGATGTGCTGCCATTGTATTATTAGGTAAAGATTCAGATTCATGCTTGTCTTTTTGCTGACTGTTGCTTGAAGCAATGGGGAGAGGAGGAAATGAAGATCCTTCCAAAGGTTTGCCCCAGGAACTTTGTCCGAGGGCATGAAGATATCTTGAAGAAGTTTCAGAATCTGTTGCACTTAATGATTCAAAAGGTTGGATAATTGAATCAACATCATTTATGTCTCCATGGTCAGTAACTGCTTGTGTGGTGGATGATGATGATGGATCGCAAAATGTGCCCTCTGACTGAGCTGTTTCAAGACTGGCTTGAATGGCTAAGGAGAGTTGAGTATCAGGTTGGTCTCGAAGGAATGTTCTTCTCCTTCCACGCCGATCTTGTTCACTACTCCGTCGATATTGAAAACTAGTT
>JAOQMQ010000004.1:5089491-5099835 GCA_027563845.1 Erythroxylum subrotundum
GAAGGTATACAGAAACAAAGATAAACCAACTACAGAAACAAACAAGTTAATTTTCAAAACCACCATCAGTCAGTAATATATATATATATATAACAGATTTAAAAGGGGAAAAGACCTTCATTTCTGCTTCAGTTTGGAATACTATAAACTTCTTTGCAAGACAGGCCTCATCTTCACATAGGAAATGATCTCGGCGGAAGTGCATCTGTGACAGACAATTGCATTCATTTGAAAATAGGTCGGGTCAACAACACCCATGAAGAAGTATTTAGTATCATAACGTAAAACAAATGAAGAAAATGAAAGCACAAGTAAGTTAGGTCTTGCCTCTAGGTCATCATAATTCTTGTAATATTCATATTGTCCAGGATGCTGCCTGAAATAAATGAACTATAGTCACCCGAGATGTAATTTGATCATTATGAGAAAATCATAGTTTTTGCAGACAAAGCCAATGTTTAGTTTCCAATCGTTAGGTGAACAGAATCTTATACATAAATCTGTTAATAAAAGAGTGGAAAAAGCTTCTATTGTGTCGATTAAGTAGATAGGAAGCAGTCTACATTCCCCAAATCTTCATATAGATGAGCAAATTTTAGCTTACAAATTAAATCCATCTCACAAGTACTAGCATTATTATAAACTATGGCCATACATCACCTTTGACATATATGGCAGGTATAGTGTTCTGTAGACATGTGTGAATACAGCTCATTATCCCCATAGAAAGGTGTTTTGCAGAACTCACACATGGGATGCCCCATGAAGCCGCCTCTTTCACTCTCATCCCCATCAACTTCTGAATCACCGGTGCTTATATGCTGATTCAATTGTGATCTACTGTATAGCTTTTGTTCACAAATAAATACCTATGGCATTTGAATCTGACAAATTTAGTTGTGTAACCAATAAAATGTAGAAAGAAGATGAAACTCATAATCCCAGTAGATAACTGAGTTTCATCAGAAAAGCCAGATTGATCAAGCAAATAATTGTCAAATCTATAAGTTGAATAAGCTCCCGTCCCAAAATAACTAAGCCAAAGGGATTTTCAAGTATAAAAGAAGGTAATAGATTATGCAGATTTCATTAATTTAAGATTCTCTAAAACTAGCTCTCCAAATACAAAGAAAAAGAGGAAGAAAACCCAACTAACTTTATCAAAGTGAACCTCATGTATACGCTCTCACCACAGATGACAAAAAGAAACAAGATAAATAATAGCACTCGTGCTGTTTG
This sequence comes from Erythroxylum subrotundum, assembly GCA_027563845.1. Lineage (NCBI taxonomy): Eukaryota > Viridiplantae > Streptophyta > Magnoliopsida > Malpighiales > Erythroxylaceae > Erythroxylum > Erythroxylum subrotundum. The sequence goes on from JAOQMQ010000004.1 coordinate 5,090,731, forward strand.
TTAAACATATATACTGTACCTTCCGGCCTTCCAAACATAAACTGCACATATGCAACTTATGACGATGAAACAAATGGCCCTTCAACTGCTCAATGCTCCTGAATCTTGTCCTACGCTTTGGGCCCTCATTTTCCTCCTCCATTTTGTCACATACACTACATGAAAGTCTGCACATAGCTTTAATCATCCTGTAATGGTCCACGTCATCAAAAAAGGCTTGTGTGTCCTCATGGTACCAATATGGTCCAACTCGCCCCTCCCTTGGTTCAGATGGCAACACCGTGAAGTCACTAATCATCCTAGTATAATCTCCTAAACCCTGCAAATAGGAAAAACCAGTATAAACAGAGTACAACCAGATTAACATCACCATTCATCTAATGCACTTTTTGGCACAAATTTCTAGCAAAATGAAACTTCCTTTTCAGCTTCATTCATTAAGGTTTAAGATTGCATAACCCAAGCACCAATTGCATAGAGGGCGTGGATTAGTATTAGAAGAAACAGAAAATTCCTAACCTTGGTGACAAAAACAACCGCGTTTGTGGTCTTGCAGATGCAGCAGCGGCGATCATCACAGATGAAGCGGAGGCGAGCGACGCACGTGGAGCAAACCTCCCGGTGGCCGCAGGCACCGTAGGCCACCCACTCAAGGGCATCAGCGCACACTGCACAATTGTCGTCCATTTCTCTCTAGAAATAAGAGAAAATTGCCTGATCGGGGAAAAAGAGATTTTTGTCCGTAAATCCGACGATCTAGGGTTAACAGGGCTTATGGAATTAGGAACTTTCAAGGGTCGCGAGTGGAAACAAAACTAGAAAAACCCAACCCTTTCGGAGCTTCGAGTGTCTGTTATGCACAATTTTACAGAGCTGTCATTTCGCGACTTTATTGTATATCCCGGAGCATCTACCGTATCCGAATCCGAATGGCTGTGGCATAACGGGGTAATGCTGTAATTTTAATAAGAACTGGTCAAATCTGGACGACTATAAATAAAAACCTTTAAAAAATCATACCATTTCATATTTATTCAATTTTAATTTTAAATTAATAAAAATATTAACAAAATTAAATTTTATCAATTAAATAACCATGTAATATTATAGGTCTCATATAAATAATGGAAATAAAAATATCAAATTAATATTAACGTGATCAAAATTTAATCTTATTAAGATTTCGATTTGTTTAAAAATTAAATTAAATAATTTTGAAATGATAAATTTTTTTAAATACCTTAAATATTAAAATCTAATTAATAATAGTATTACTATTAAATCTAAAAATATTTTTATTAATATAATAGCATGAGTGCTATTATTTACCTTAAAATAATGACTCACAATAAAAAAATTTGACATGCTAAGATTCAGGTGAAGGATTTCTCTTAAAGAGATCTTAACAGTCTTCTTTAATCTTATAACTCTCACTTCTTGTAATTAGAGTAAGAGGTAATTACTTATTATTATTATTATTATTATTATTATTATTATTATTATTATTATTATATTTATGATTATTAGTGTTATTATGATTATTATTATTAGTAAATATATATATTTTGGTTATTATTATTATTATTTATTTATTATATGTATTATTTTTTATTTTTTATTATTATTTGTATTTATTTCTTAACCAGTTTATTATATATTTTGTTATCATTTTTAATTAGTATTTTTCATTACTATTATTTATTTATTATTTACTATTTAATATATTTTTATTTTATTGTTTTATTTTTATTTTTATTTTTTGTTTTTCTTCAATTGGGTCATTTAAGAACATCTCTTTACTAGTTATGAGTAAGATTGCGTACTACTAAATCTCCTAAAATCCTGCGCCTTACTGAGATTCCTACTGAGTGTTGTTGTTTATTGTCGTATAAACAATTAATCAAATTATTAATAATATTAAGATCATTTTAAATTTTGATAAATAAAGTTGATTTTTAAAAAATTTTATAATTTAGCTCCTTATCTAGTAATTAAAAAATTATTTGTAACAATCTAAAGTAATTGAATTAATGTAATGATCCAAATTTTTGTTAAATTACTCATAATGGACCAATAAAGAGAGAAGCCTATAAAAGTATAAGTTGAGCTTAAGAAAACTTAAGTTCATTTCTTTCTTAAACCCTTTTCCTTATAGGTTACTATTCACTGTCAACTTCTGACACTCACAACTTCATCGTCCGATAACCATTTCCGGAGACCTAGGACTTTACGAACAGCTCTCGGGACGTTCTACCAAACTCCTAAACTTATTTCATCAAAAACGACCTGGGTTTGGAGGAATCACAACTGAAAATTTCTGTTCGTTTAGGTAAGTCACGGATCTCTTATTTCTAGTCATTTTTGGGCAAAACTAACACCACTATCGTGTCTATAGGTTACTATTCACTCAACTTTTGACACTCACACCTTCACCATCCGATAACCATTTCCGACAACCTAAGACTTTACGGAAAGCTTTTGGGACGCTCTACCAACCCCCCTAAACTTATTTAATAAAAAACAATCCAAATTTGGAGGAATCACAGCTGGAAATTTTGGTTCGTTTAAGTAAGTCACCGATCTCTTACTTCTAGTAATTTCTGGGCAAAATTAACACTACCATTGTGTCTAACAACCTTAAAAATATAGGAAAGGAGAGAAACCCGACACCAATCGACCCATTTCACATGTTAACAAAAATGGGTCACCTTTGAGCTTTAATCCTTCGATTCTTGCAAACCGGGAGGAGTTTCGTCACAAGACCAGTGTCATTGGATTCTTAAAGGTGAGCTCGTCATTTCTGGGTGGGTAGTGAAGGTCATTGCATCTCCAGCGCCTACACATGTACCCACATTCTATTGACCCTGGCGATTTTTTGACCAGTCCAGAATGATTGAAAATAACTTTAAAATTTCTAAAATATTATTTAGAGCAATTTTTATAAAAGAAACATGTTGAAATTCTTCATATTTTGTGAGATAAAAATTTAAAAAGGGCTATGTTTTTATAGAAATGCATGAATTTGATTAAATTGAGTTGTTATGGATTATAATTGACATTATCTGGATGTACTAAGTATAAATGAGGGTGTATAAGATATAAATTGGTATACTTGAACTATGATTGGATTTATTATAAATTTTTACGATGTAAATATGGATTCAATTAGGAATGGACATGTAGTTTGGAGGTCCAAATTGAGCTGTGGTTATAAAAGTATCTTTTCATTATAGGAATGACCATTCTTCTGGAAAAAGGGATGTCCGTTTTATAAGAAAAACTCTGTTGAATTTTCAATAAGATCCTCGTAAAATGTGACATTATCATTTTTAAATAGAAAATAAAGCTTCTTCATAATGAGTCATGGTCATATTCTCGAGGTATCTAAAATTGGTTTAGGTTTTAAATCCTAATGGTCATTTGTACTTTTCTTTCTATAGATCAATCAGGAGCAGAACTGTAACAACTCGTTCTCATACTAAGGGTTAGAACCCTAAAATTCGGTAAATGTGAGCTCAAAGAGAGATTAAGAAAATACATTTCACGCTCATGCATCATATTAGTATATATGCACATGAATTTGAATTTTTGCACACGTTAAAATGACTGTACATGCATTCGTTGGCATTTTGAGTATAATTGACTTATATGTGAAACATGATTATATTGAGAATTGGGGTTTAGTTGTGTTAAAAATGAATTTGAATGTATATTTACTGATTTAAAATTTTTGGTGAAATTTAGGAAATTTTTGAAAATTTTAAGGGTATATTGGACTAGGAAAAATGCTAAATGGCAGAATAATTGATGAATAGTGGTAGAAATAAATGTCAGATAGCAGTGGAAATTTTTATATGTGACATTATGATTTAATGACTTATATCATTGAAAATTGGGAGACAATTGGAGTAGAAAGTGGAGACAAAATGGACTAGTCATTAAAGTGGACCAAATGGAACCATGGGAAAGTGACATGTGGTAAGTGACATGTGTCACTTGCCACACCACTTGTTTTAAATCACAATACTCATTAAGTGAAAGACCCATCTTTGGTCTTTCAGTTGCTATTGTCTCTTATTTTCGTTAGCTTCATTTCTTCATCTTCTTCATTTACTTTCTTCTTCACTCACGACATCCCACCCTTACTCTCTCATATTGAAGTTTGTTCAACTCTTTCACTTTGCTTCTTCAAGATTCATTGTCTCCTTCTTCTTGTTGCTAAAAGATCCAACATATTCCACCTTAAAAAGGTGAAGATCGTGCATGTTGAAAGAGCTAGGGTTCCACGGTGATTTGAAGGTGTTTTGGAGCTAAACATGTAAGTTAAACTTTGTTCTTCTTGAATTGATGAATGAAACATGTTTTGATGATAGTTAAAAGTTAAATGTTCATAAAATGAGGATGGGTTCATGATGAAACGTGGATGAGAAATGGGGATAGATTCATGTCTTGCTTTTGTGTTTTGATGGATAATAGATTAAGGAATGACATAATGTTGGATTGGGTGAGTGAATGGTGTTTAATAGGTGCTGGAAAAATGTTGGCTGTAACATTGTCCATTTGATTATGCTTCAATCATTTAGTCATAACTTTTTTGCTAGTTATCCAAATGCGATAATTCTTGATTTCGAGTAAACTAGAGACATATGGCTACATTTTTTATGAGGAAGTAGAATTCAAATTCTATTTAGAAGAGTCTCAAAATTTGACCTGAAGTTGAAAAACTGGGTTTGCTTATGTGAAAACTCGTCGTGGCAAACTCTTCGCTTCGCTGCAGCGAACTTGAAGGATTTAGCTAGAATTTCTTTTGGGTAAAGTTCGCTACGGCAAACTCTAGGTTTTGCCGCGGCAAACTTGTGAAAATTTCACGAGAATTCCTCTCTGGAGGAGTTCACCTCGCCGTGGCGAACTTTTCTCTGCACTGAACATGTTTTGGTATTTTGGGCATATATTCTTCTTTATTTATCCAAATGAGATGATTTTTGATTTAGAGTAAACTTGAGATATAGGACTACAAATCATCTGAGGGAGTCGAATTTTGATTCAGTCTCTAAGACTTTCAATTTCTGGATGGAAGTTGAGTATAGTGTACGGTTTCAGTATAAGAACAGTCCAAAAATATTTGGAGTATAACTTTCAGATTATTGAACCAAACTGAATGTTTTTTGTGTCATTAGAAACTTAAGACAGTGGGAAACTTTTTTCTAGAAGAAAGTGTTATCATATTACTTCATTGATCTGATCAAAATTATCATAGAAAATTGACCCGAATGTTTGAAATTTTGGAGGTGATATTGGAAAGAATGAGAGTTTGGATATTGTATGATTATATAATGTTAGAATAACATTAGTGAATGAATTGTTGGTATTACAGTACCAAAGACATGTTTATAATGGAAATGAAGAGGTTCATATGATTATAGTTGTGATTCAAAGGAAATGAGTAATGGGTATTAAATAAAAGGTGAATGAGATTTGGATATTGTGAGAGCTAATAATGCTAGAAATAAAATGACGAGTAATTGAATTATGAATTTTTTATTCTAATAGTTTTATTGAGGTGTAACCTAAGTACAAATTATATTTAGGTGAGTTTTAGAATGTGATTGATAATGTGACGAATAATGGAAAGATACCCGAGATTATCATTGAGCATGCATTATACATATTCCATATTTGTGCATAAACGAATACTTATAATTGTGTAATTATTAATGTGTGTGCAACATGTGTATTGCATAATGTTGATGTGCAGGATACATGTCCGCATTCAAACGTTTCCAGATCATGGAAGCTGATGCTAATCTGGAGCGTACTGTGAGTAGACCTAGATAGTCTCATTTCAATGTTTGTTTTGTTTAAATTTTTTGTATTAATTGACTACTGAATGACTATATGAATGTGATTGATTGTGTTAGTTTCTGGACAGAAGGTCTAATGAATGTGATGTATGAATGAAATATTGAAGTGTTCATTGAATGTGAATTGGACGAAATAAGTGTTTTCTCGACATAAGTGTTGAATGTCGAACTAAGGTCCGATGACAATGTGAATGGGAATGTGATAATGGATATGATTGTGTGATATTGAGCACTTTCAATTGATTGAATATATGTGAGGCATTCCATTTCATGAATGCATAAAACATAATGACAGTTGTGACCTGAGTAGCCACCGATCAGAGCTTAAAGCTTAAAGTGTGAAAAGAGCCTCGAACTCAGAAAATAATTAAGAGCCTAAGGCTCACTATGTAAAATGAGCTATGTATCTTCATCGGATAAGGGATAGTTAGTAATGAGCCCGGTATCCAATGGATGCGGGACAGTTTAGGCACTCGGTCATAATAAAGTAACAAATAGAAAGTGGGTCTCATGTGCACTGCATATGCATAATATGAATGATTAAATTGTATTGAATGTGAAATGTGAAATGATGTAAATGTGAATTATGTGTTATGTGACTGGGTGAGCCATCGATGATGGTCACTCATTGAGTTCGCAAAACTCACCCAAAATTTGCAAATATTTTTCAGGATCAAAAGAATACCCCGTTAAGAAAACGGGAATATCCCTACAACATACAAGTAAGGGATAGAGGTCGGGATCAGTTGGCGTCTGCATTTGTATTTTCTTATTTTTGTATCAATTTGTATATTTTGAAATTTCTGTACAATGCGAATCTGAAACTATGACTACAAGTATTTTGTATTTGTAATGAGCCCGAATGGCTATTGAAATTCGGATGATTGTATTGCTACGATTGAAAAGTTTGTGAATAAAGTGGGCCCGTTATGATTTCTGAATTCTGTATACGTGATTGATTAAATTGAAAAAAAAGTATACTGAATTATTCGAGTGTTTGACGGTTCTAGTATGTCGCTCTTGCGGGGTACATACTCGAACATTACTCAAAATGTCGGGCACGTGTCTTGTGAGGATGGGGTGCTACAAGAATCCTCTACTTTGAGACATTAGGTTCAGCGCGAAGGAGTGCATTCTATTATTGAGTTAATATTCATAGTTATGAACATACATTAGAATTTTATATTCATCATGGAAATCGCCATCATTATCATATACACGCATGACATTCATTCATATGGATTGACATATGTATACATACTTTTGTTGTGCAATGTTGTGCTTGTCTTGATATGTGATGATGTGGAGGATTATTATGGTATGAGTTGTCTGGTGGGTATCACACTAGGCTATATGTACATTGAGTCAATTGGTTGGGTATAAATTTAGGTTAGTATTGGATCTATTGATTGAGATATAATGCGGTTGGGGCAGTTCGGTCAAGCTTGCTTTCGTATGCCAACCGATATATGGTACATAAGAGGTAGCATGATTATGACGGTTTGATCGAGTTTGCTCTTGGAAGACAATTATGTCGTAGTGAGATTGTGGTGATTCGGTTGATTGTGGCTCTCGGACGACAGTCCATTACATTGGACCAAGTGACCCGTGTAGAACAAGAGAACCCTTATGACTATAGTTTATGGGTAAGAGGAATGATATAGGGTCATTCGTCAATCCTCCACTATTAATTGTTATTTGTGATTATGATGATTATGTGACATGATATTAATATGAGAAATGCATGCATGTTTATGAACAAAATCATTATGTTATGAAATTGCATTTATGGATGTAATACCTTATAAATATATACACATATATATGTATCATTTGAAATCCTTAGAACTGCACAACATAACCATAGTATTAATTCAGTCAGTGAAGTCTGACTCCTCTCAAATATCTTTCAGGATCTTCTTTTCATAACTCTTTTAACAAGGTACTTCATCGGTCTTCTTCCTCTCTAACGATTTGATATATGTTTGTTGGTGACCTTTGACTTTAGAGCCGCAGTAGTCTTGTATATATCAGATTTCCCTTGTATTAACTATCTTAACATTGTAGCACATTGAGGATTGTATATTGTTAGAGTTGTTTGACTATTATTAGCATGAGTTTGATCATTTTAAAATCTCATATTTATTATGGATATAAGGATTTAACGACATTTTAGGCTTGCTAAGGGTCTAGTAAACCTTAAGGTTACTGTTCCTTTAGCGTCGGTCACAATCCAAGGTTAGGACGTGACAATTAAACTTTAATAAATTTTTACAAGAAGAATTATAATTTTACGAATAAAACTATAAATGTAAATGTTGATTGTTACCTTCCAAAGTTAGTTTTTAAGAAAGAAGCATAAACAAAAGGGTTAATTATAAAAGAAATCTTAAGAGTTACTTAAATTTACAATATTATCCTAAACTTTAAAAGATGACACTAAAATATTTAAACTTTTAATTTTTTGCAAAATAGTCCTAACGTTAGACACTTCGTGTTAATGTGGCTAGTCATGTCATTGATTTTTTTTTCAATGTTAATGATACGTGTATTATTAATTGCCACGTGTAAAATTTGATAATTTAAAATAAAAAATATCAAAATTCTTAATCACTTCTTCCCTAAGAAAATTTTTTCATCAATAGACTTTTCACCCACCTAACTTCCCCGCTCCACCCAACTTCATCGGACGCCTTACTCATGTTGATTAACGAATGCAATCTTACCAACTACATTGAGTTAAAGCCAGCACTGGCATAGAGCACCTATGTATGCAATCGCTAACTGATTCACAGACAAGAGTATTGTATATTCCCTGAAACCCATTTGCTTCTAGCTCCAATATTTAAATTTTCTCCAGTATCCAATTTCCCTGGTAACTCATGGTAGCTGACCAGCGAGGTGGATTATGGTTGCCATTCGATATATACTGATATATTGTCATGTCATCGCTAAGGTATTTCTAGATAATCTGATATACATTAACTATGGGATAAGTATCATGAAAGCTTGATATTTTTTTAAGAAAGCAAGACATTTCTTATCATGCTTCTTAGCTGGTGGTGAAATTTATTTAAAATATGTTATTAATAAAGTATTATGTAATTGATAACTTTTGATTATTTCGTAGATTTTTATGTTTCACTACAAGAAAATTTGGTTTCAGTAACCAAATTCTCAGCAACCATAGTAAAATGGTTGCTAATTATATACATTTTGCAACCAAAAATTATTTGGTTGCAAT
>JAOQMQ010000004.1:5100983-5116580 GCA_027563845.1 Erythroxylum subrotundum
CACACTAACTTGTTAATCAATTCCAACATAATTAATCTAGTAAGGCCCCCAAAACTTGTCTCATCATGCTTATAATAAAAAAAAAAATTTCAGGGGCCAACACTATGTCAGAGTTAAACCTCAAGTTCAAAGAACAACGAAACCATGGTCAAAATCACATTTCAACTTATGGAGTACTACAAGCGTTGGAGCTAGTGTGATATCTTGCCACGTAACTTTTCAATACAGGCAACCCTGCGGTGACCCAAATCTACAGTCCAAACTACAAGGTGATGGGGCAGCGGTGACCTAGATCTGTAGACTTGCGACCTAGACCTGGCGTGTAGCCAAACCTTTTGAATCTCCAGTCTTGTATCCCAGATCTAGAGTGTGAGTGACAGCAGCGAGTGACCACGACGTGTGAATGACAGTGGTGAGTGACGGTGGTGGGAGGGGAAGTAAGGGATAAAGGCGACAACGGATAGAAAGGGAGCAAGAGAGATTCCTCCCTTTCTTGCGACCTAAATACAACTTCAGATCTGGCGACCCAAATCCAAAGTTAAAGATCGAAGCAAGCAGCGACTAATCAACTTGCTACGGCTAGGCGAAGGCTCTCCCTCCAACCACACCCATGGAGCTTGGTTCACCCTCCCTTTCGAAAGTCGACTTTTTCGCACTCTCTAGAGAAGTGCTCCTCAGCTTTTTGGTTGGCAAGAAACTCAAAAAACTAGGTATGGTTGGGATAACTTCGACTGACTCCCAAAGTGAGGCTGCTTGGTGAAACAAGTTACGAACTCAACATCACAAGGTTACCTTTAAATATTATCAAAATGTTTTGAAGGATGAAGTATTAACGCCTTCGATTGAGCTTCTGAAGGTTGACATAAGCTTGGTCGTTTGGCCTTGATTGGATTTTTTTGGTTCAAATGATCAGCCTTCCCTACGGTGAATGCCTGGGCTATGGCCAGATGGGGTAAGAAAGGGTTGCAAAAAGTGATGCTACGTGAAGATGGTACGTTTTTATTCAAATTTTCTGACGATTCTTGCTTGAATCAGATTGTGGAACAGGGTCCATGGCATTTCGACAACTAACCATTGTTTATATAGAAGTGGTGGTTGGGAATGGAGATAGATCGGTGGCAGTTAGATGTTCTCCCCATGTGGGTTCACTTTCACAACTTACCGTTCGAGTTTTGGAAGGTGGAGGGTTAAGCTACTTAGCTAGTTTATTGGGGAAGCCGTCGTGTGTGGACACACAAACCACCTCCATGGAAAGGATCTGCTACGCGAAAATCTGTATTGAAATATCGAAGAATACTCCATTGCCAGATTGCCTTCCTGTTTTTTGGTTAGGAGAAAATGAAGAGTTAGAGAGAACTGAAATACAAATCAGCTATCCATGGAAGCCTAGCAATTCTGATCGGAAATGGGTTCCTATAGGTAGAATCTTCCAATCCGGGTGGCATGATGACCTTCCTAATACTGCCAAATTTGGTCCTCCAATGGAATATGCGAGTGCTGCAGAACCAGGCTCAAAACATGTCAAAGAAAATCATACAATATCCACTGAAGATCAAAGCAGCAATTTTGATGAAGACTAGACCATTCATGACGTAGTTATGGGGCAAAATATTCTGGGAGAACAAAATCAGGTGGAAAAAGTCAATTTAAATGCAACCAATAGTAAGAAAGGAGGGCAAGATGAACTAGTTGAATACAATGATAGACCAGAAACTCCTAATGAAGCAGAAGCATGCTTAATGGACGAAGAGATAGAAGATGAACATGGTTTACTGGATAATGATCCAACAAGTAACCTACTACTAATACAACCAGAGAATGACAAACTTATTGAGATAACAAAAAGATTTTATGAGAGTTTCTCTAAATCCAAAAGAAGATCAACTAGGTGGACAAACAAAAAGAAGAGGTATTCTCCTTAAATGATCATTCTAATATAAAATACAAGAGGGTTAAATGATACTTAGCCAAGGATTGAAAATCTGCTAGATGTTATAATCAATTAAAGTACTCTACCTTTGTAACTATTAGAAGGTCCTAAATTTGTTGGTAGATTCAGTGACTTATTGTAATGATGTCTGTAGCTTTTGCTAATATTAATATAATTCTTTTAATTTTAAAAAATATGTTTTGTAGATATCGTTAGAGGTCAGACATTTATACTACTATAGTACTTCAGATGAATCAATGTCAAAAATAATTAAAGGGAGACGACACTAAATTGATCAAGTTTCAAATAAGATATATATTATAAGTTATACTTTATTATATTTATTGTGTTATAAAATTTGAAGTGATCTTGACTTTCGAAAAATTAAATTAAAATGTTCTGTTATTATTTTGTTGTATACAAGATTAGATCTCACTCTATTTCCAATAAGATTTTCCTTTAATGTATATGGTTGGGTCGGCCATACAAGGCCCAATTCCAGGCCCAGACATCGACGGCCCAGTCATAAGTGATAATCTCCCATGCAAAAACCAAGACCTACGTAAAGACCTAAACCTAGCAATTATCCTATATATAAGGTACTATTTGGCCCTGATACAGGTACGACACAAGAAACCCTGCTCCACTTTGTTTTACGATTATCACAACCCTTACAAAAGACTAACTTGAGCGTCGGAGGGGCTTGCCGGAGACCAACCCCCGGCGCGCCTTCGTTGTTTTGCAGGTATTCAACAACATAGATTGCACCGAATCATGGATCCAAATAACAACATCCGACCTCAGCAGAATCAGGCAGAACCAGTATATATATTTCGTGTACGTTTTATTTGGTATTTCACGCGTTTTCCTAAGTACATGATTAGCTCAATTTCATGTACAATGAGATAACATAGAGAATCGGCCATTACACGACGAAATTGCAGCTTTTTTTTTTTTTCTGATATGAAAAACATCAATAATTTGTTTGACTTAACACAAATAAAATTACCAAACTTCTACAAATCAGTATGGCCTTGGCCGTCCCTAATCTGAATGGGTCTCTTTCCTTCAGCTAAAAAATGTGACTTCTTCCATGAATATTCATTGTTGTCTCATCCCTTTGTCCGTTTCAATATAAACTTCCATGAATCTTTCTACATTGGAAGGTATCATCTAGTAACAAAGTCAAATTAAGTCAAACAAAGTTGTCTGATGTCATACATATTACTTCCATTTAGAAGTAGCACCGATTTGGAACCTCCTTCAGGATTTGAAGAAAAACGGGTCCTGTATATAATCATGAAAGAAAGTTTATAATGATTTGGGGAAAAACATTGTTGAAGAACAAATCTTAAGTTCAATGGTATATTGGAATAAGGAATATAATGAGCAACAGTTAGAGTGGCAATTTTAAATGAAAAATGAAATTAAGAAGGGTTTAATTGGAGATCAACATCATTATAATTTAAACGAATATGCGCATATAATTAATTAATTAATTATCCATACAAGTTTACATAATTTTAAATTGTCTGAAAGCCAGATAATGGTTTATTAATCATTGAACTTTCTAATTGGTATGCCTAAGTCCATGAAAGAACACTTCAACCTGGGTCTACAGCTACTCACACGCGTTTGTGCTTTAAGTACCAACAACTCCGCTTTCTTTTACGAAATCGATTCATATTTTTCTCCACCTTTAAATGCCACCTCAAAGTCGGCATCGCATCATCCTCACCTACTATCCTCCACTTCCTTAGCTCGCGCACATCGATATACAGCTCAATTCACTATTCACTTTTGAGCTAGTCTCTTATAAGTTAGTAGTAAGTTCCTACTACTGCTAGTCCAATGTCTACTCTGTTGGTTATTCTTCTTGTATTTTGTTCAGTGAGTACGATGTCATCTGCATCCAAGCTGACAGTAGGTTTCTACAAGTCTTCTTGTCCGTCAGCAGAAGTTGTGAGGCAAATAGTGAACAAATATATCTATGCAGCTTTTTTGAAATCTCTATGGTCAAACATGTTTACAGTTATATAAACCAATTTTAGAATTTAAATTTCATGAATTATAATTCATACTTTAGTGTATTTTATGTATTAAGTGGTCTACAATAAGGTATAGATTATGATTCATTAGTGTATTTTATGTATTAATCATACTATAAAATTGAAGTGGTCTACTTAACTTTCAAAAAATTAAAAGAAAAAGTTGTCTTTATTCCGCTACGCGAGAGAGAACAGACATCACTATGCTAATGTTGCACGTCCCTTCCTATATATGACATAATTATCATCAAAGCCTAAGATTTTAAAAGTCTATAACAAAAATTTATTATGTGAAAGGTAAAATATACGAATTTTTAAGAACTCTAACAATGATTCTTTATTAATTTTTATTCAAGTTATATTAACAAAATCTTTATTCAAAACAAATTCGTTTTGAATAATCATACAAGTTTTGTCACATATGCATTAATCAATCATATAGCAATGTTTAACAAGATTTTTAAAAATTATTTTTAATACTACAATATATTTTCAATAGTTTTAAACAATAAAATTATTTTTTGAAATAGATATGTACGGTTAAATCTAATTGTCATACACTGTAATTGCGAATTGAAGCCGGCAACTCAACTCCCGGTGATATGAGAAGTGCCTGGCCTTAAACACAATAAACCAAGGCCATGCTAGTCAAATTTTGAATTCTCTGTCCAATTTTATGGTGTCTTATTTTGTTACATGAATCTTAACTATTTATTTATGTAGGTCTCACGTGAGTCCTGCTTAAATAAACACAAGATTTGCATAAATAAATGACTGAGATTCATAAGATAAAATAAGACGCCATAATATTGAACAGAAATTCTTGTCCGTCGAGTTACGGTTTTCCTTTTATTCGATATTCCACGCATTTTCGAAGGAATATCATGTACGTACTTTGCCCTCGATGCCCTCGATGAAATAATGTAGACAATCCGCTATTACAGGCGACGAAACGGTGCCAGTCAATTTTCAGAGATGAAGTTGACGTATTGGCAAGACCGCAACTTCATCAAACTTCTTCGTATAAGTTGGGCCATGGCCGACCCCCAAAAACCTTTGACGTACCAGAAAATTAAGAAATCACTGTGTTTGACGTGTCTTTTCCTTCTGATATTAAATTGCAGCGTCAGTTGTGAAGATTCATAGTTGTCTCATCCCTCTGTCCGTTTCTACGTTGGAAGCTGTCAGCTTGTAATAAAGTCAAATAAAGACAACCAGAGTTCCATCTATATTACTAACATTTGGAAGTAACGCCAATTTCTAATCTCCGTCAAGGTTTGAAGAAAAACGAACGTTAAAAGAAATTTAATTAAAAATTAAACTTAATGGTACACTGGAATGAGTTGACAACAGTGAGCAATTCCTTCACCCATAATAGAGGCTTCTTTTAGTGTTTAGAAAGATTTAAATGGAGATCAGCATCACTATAATTTAAACGGATATACCATAAAGTTTTACCTAATTTTAAATTGGCGGTGGGGAAAAGCCTAATTGGGATTAAAGAAAGTTGATGATCTGAAAGCCAGATAATGATTTGCTAATCATTGAATTTCCTAAATGGTATGCCTAAGTCAGAGGAAGAACACTTCAACCTGGGTGTACAGCAACTTACACGCGTTTCTGCTCCATGTAATACCAACTCCACTTTCTTTTACGAAACTTATTCATATGTTTCTCCACCTATTAATACCACCTCAAATTCAGCAACCTCTTCACCTCTCATCCTCCATTTCCTTAGCTAACACACATCGATATACACAGCTCAATTTACTGGTCACTTTTGAGCTAGTCTTTTATTAGTTTTAAGTTCCCACTACTGCTAATCGAACTTTGCTGCAATGTCGACTCTATTTGTTATTTTCCTTGTATTTTGTTCAGTGACTACTATGTCATCTGCATCCAAGCTGACAGTAGGTTTCTACAAGTCTTCTTGTCCATCAGCAGAAGCAATTGTGAGACAAACAGTGAACAAACATATCTCTAGCAATCCTGGCATAGGAGCTGGCATCATCAGGATGCATTTTCATGATTGCTTTGTCAGGGTATATATCTCACGATGCTAACTAGCTAGTACTGTAATACTCTAGTAATCAGCACTGTTTTTCGGTATCTAAATTGACTTATTGTGTTGCTTGTTTTACAGGGTTGTGATGCTTCTGTGCTACTAGACTCCACACCAGGCAATCCATCAGAGAGAACCCATCCAGCAAACGATCCGAGCTTGCGAGGTTTCGAGGTCATTAATGAAGCCAAGGCAAGACTTGAAGTTACATGCCCCCGTACAGTTTCATGTGCCGACATTATTGCTTTCGCAGCCCGTGACAGTTCCTGTCAACTTGGACGAATAGATTACGCTGTGCCCGCGGGACGCCGAGACGGTCGCGTCTCCATTAGCGACGAAGTCTCACAAAATCTGCCACCTTTCTCCTCCAATGCACAGCAACTCATTGAAAACTTCGCCCGAAAGGGATTGTCTGCAGATGAAATGGTGACACTATCAGGAGCACACTCCATTGGCGTCTCTCGCTGCTCTTCATTTACCAACCGTCTCTATTCCTTCAACAGCACTCATGCACAAGACCCGTCTTTGGTCCCTAGCTACGCAGCTTTTCTTAAAACTCTATGCCCATCACCAAACAGCAATAGCGGTACACTCATTCAACTTGACTCGACCCCAACTCGTTTAGATAACAGATACTACGTGGAGCTGACTAAGAAGCGGGGACTGCTATCTTCTGACCAGACATTATTTGACAGCGCCTCTACACAACAGATGGTGATCAACGATGCCAGCAATGCTGCAACTTGGGCTGCGAAGTATGCTCGTGCGATGGCGCACATGGGTTCCATTGATGTTCTTACTGGAACTCAAGGTGAAATCAGGAGGCGATGCAATGTTGTGAATTGAGAAATAATTACTTGCTTTTCATTACCCTTTCCGGGCTAAGGTTTTTCAGAGAGGGAGATTAAGAATCAACAAGGAGCTGATGTGTCATTTTGCACACAGAAATCCTGTGTAAGGTTCACATTCTATAATTCATTTAAAGAATAAAAAAGATGAAGTGATCGTAATTATCATAATCCTTATAGATTAACATATCCATGGATATAATAAAAGTCATTGCTAAAAGAAGCTGATTCGTAATTGACATTTCATTCTATTTTTTAGAATTGGGTTTCGCAAGCCTGATTTTTCTTCTTCTTTTATTATTTTGTTAGTTAGATAAAATATAATATATATGAAAAATAAGGAAGCAAAGAATATAAGAATTTATAAGCTAGGAAATAGATTTTTTTTCATTGCTATGAGAAAGACATACAAGGAGAAATATGCTCAAAATTACCATCGTATACAATTCTTATATAAAGTTACAAGTAAGAAGTCTAATTAAATTCAAACTTTATTCACATAGAATTCTAAAATCATTGATATTCCATTTTCAGAAACTTAAGATCACCAAAACTCTATTTCATTATAATCTTAAAGTTATTAAACTCTATTTCATCATATTACTAAGATCACTAAAATTCTCTTTCACTAGAATTTTAGGTATATCTCACAATTTCTCACTTTACCTTGAATTCTCCAATGTCTAATCAAGAATTATTCCTTCTCACTGAATTATTCCCTGTCACTCAAGCCCCCAAGGGCTTCAAGCCGTGTGAGTATTAATCAAGTTCAATCTTCACTTGAACTTCTCTATGGATAGTGACTTTATCATGTAAGCTGCATCCTCCAAGTGTGAACCTTTTTTTAACAAGACTTGACCAGATGCAGTTAATTTCTCAATCTTGTGAAATCTTACATCATTTATCATAGCCCCCATTCATCTATCTTTCACCTAACTTTCCATATTCCCTCGAAAGATATTTTCATCTCTATCTCCAATTATCAGAGCATAATGACCAACCATATCTCCTTGGATGCTTGACGGTCTTTCTCGCTTTATCCTTGGCTATACCATGGTGATGTTTTGAAGGTTAGCTAAACATTTTTGCCAAGCACACAAAACTTACAAAATTCTACCTTCTAGTGTTTGTCATCCTTCAATAAATTCCCCCTATAAAGTTCCATCATCTCTTACTCACTAAGATGACTCACCTGCATGTGTCATACCACAGTTCTTCCTTCCTTCTTTAAAGATTAAGATACAACTATTGATCCAATGATTGTCTTTTCTATTAAGATATAGATGTTATACTATAATTTTCCTCTCGTCACAGTTAACGCTGTTTATCATCACCATAAAATTTATGCCCTTGTCTATCAAGAGCATCCATAGAAATTAGATTTTTTCGAAGCTCAAGAACATATCAAACATCTAATGTTCTAACAATTTCATCATACATCTAAATATACACTTAACCACTACCTTTAATAGCACGATCATCTACTATGACAATATAATTCCATTCTTTAGAACAATAGAACCAGTCCCTATTAAAAGTTATATGATAAAAGACACTAGTGTCTATCACCTATCGATTTGCATAATTAAAATTACTCACTTTTAAAACCATATTACCTCTTCCATCCTATTTATCTGAACTCTTCTAGACTAAAAAAATACTTGCTTTTCCATCAATTTCTCTTTTCCATTGTTTCACAATGGACAATCCCTTTTAAAGTGTCCTTTAACTTTATAGTGAAAACATCAAACAACTTTAGCCTTTGATTTGGATCGTAACTTACTTATGTTTTCAGAATCCTTTTCCTATCGTGACTTACTCATGTTTTTAGAATCCCTTTCGTTATTCTCCTTTGTTGACAACCAATCTTATATATGATACATATTCATATGTGCCTTAAATTTTTTTCTTCAATGAAATTCTTTGGATCACAGAGCATCCTTCACATCATTTATAAAAATATTATTTTTACCATATAAGATGGTATCAACAGAATTCTCATATAAGGATCTTAGCTTGATCTTTATCCTTAATTTTAACCCTAAAACCTAATAATCCAAGATGATCCGATTAAAATTATTAATGAACATTTTTCATGTGTACTTTATGACATCCTTAATGTACAAAAATACTACTTTTCATATAAACAATTCATAAGTGATCTCTTTTGATACTTACTTTTAAGTTGTTTCCATAACGAAGCAACACTACTTTCATCAATCACTTCTCTCAAGACCTCGTTTCCTGGACTTAGTAGTATTGTGCTATATGACCTTGAAAAAAATATTTTCCTTCTTTGATGCCCTCAGATTCTGCAACAAATTTTCTTCTCCTTGTAATGATGTTGGGCATCCCTTCTGAACAAGAATCACTCTTTTCTTTACATTTTGTAAAGTTACATTATTTGATCTATTAAAATTTTCAATATCAAACTTTTGTAGAGATATCTTGACAATAAACCTTAGCTCTAATACCAATTGTTTACAAACAAAAGCAATATCTATGAAAAATAAGGAAATAAAGAATAAAGAATAAAAAATTTACAGACAAAGAAATATATTCTTTTGTTACTGTGAAACCATATAAGGAGAGTATACCAAAATTACTTCCTTATACAACTCTTAACAATTTATTTATAGAGTTACACTTAAGAAGTCTAATTAAAGTGAAATTTTATCACCATAGAATCTTAAGTTCACTGGTATTTTATTTCAAACTTTAAATCATTGAAACTTTATTTCATCGTAACCCTAAAGTCACCAAAACACTATTTCATCATAATCCTAAGGCTACTGAAATAGGCGCTTATGAAAATCTATTAAACACTTTGTTTTCTTTTTTTATCCTCTACTCTGTTCATAACATTTATAGTATTTGAGCCAAGTTTATTTACAATAAAAGTGTTCTTGAGAGAAACATTAATTGAGAGAAAAATACCTTAAGTGAGACACCCTTAGAGTGAGAAATTATTATAGTTGGAAATGAAACTGTATCAACCATATCACAACATTTTATTTTGATTTTCAATAGTGAAAAGTATGAATTCTGGAAAATTAAAATAAAGACTCTATTTAATTCTTAATAATTGTAGGATACGGTGGAGAATGTGTATAATGTTAGTAATGAGGAGATCCAGTTGAAGGAGAATATAATAAAGGACTTCAAAGCATTATTCTTTATCCACTAAGTTGTCTATAAGAGTGTTTTCTCAAGAATAACAATATTAACTACTTCACATAACACCTAAAAATTACAAATAAAATTTCAATGCTCATTAAAGTAAAATCCATGAAACTTCAAAATTTACAATAAGGTTTTGAAACACAATTAATGAAAAGAAATGAATCAATAGAAATTTATGTTACTAAAGTGTTTGGAATTGATAGTAAAATGTATTTATATGATGAAAATCCATCTAATCAAACTATTTTTTTCTAAGGTGTTGAGAAATTTGATTTTAAATTTAATCATGTGATGACTACAATTGAAGAGTCTAAAGACTTGTCCATTTTTTTTTCATTTTGCAAACTAAAATGCTCCTTAAAAGCTGATGAAGTCGATACTAACATATCACCTAAAAAACATAAAGGAAAAACTTTTCAAAATGAAAGGAGAATCATCAATCAGAAAGATTTTCTACTAAAGATGTGGATTTTAGGTCGAGGATTTGGTGGAGGTTGAGGTCAAGGATGATATGATGAACAAGCTAAACAAAGGTAACCCTCCAGTGAGCAACAAAGAAATAAGAGTAGTATTTAATACCATCATTATAAAAAGTACGTGCATGCAAAAGTAGATTGCTAGTTTAAGGAGAAACAAATAAATTATACAAAAAATAAGATGAGAAGGGAAGTAAGTCATTAATAGGCTATAGAGATACTATTGATATTTCATATGTTTCATTTATAAATAATGATAATTCAATCATATGAATGGAATGAAGGAAAAATTGAAAGAGCTTGATGAGTCCCACAAGATTAAGGTTTGGTTAGGTGACACCAAGGCAATTCAAGTTGAAGTGAAAGACATTATAGCAATAAAAACTAATTATGATAAAATGAAACTTATTTATGATGTTTATTTTGTTCCTAATTTGTCTTATAATTTATTAGGTGATGGGAAACTAATGGCTAGTGTATATTTAATAATATATGATGATGAATCATGATTTATTAAAGATAAGAAATCCAAACAAACTATTACAAATGTTCAAATGACAAAAAAATGTTTTCATTTGAAGTTTCAAATATGAAGAATAACACTTTTGTTACTGGTGCAAGAGATAAGTCAAAATTATTGCATTTATGGTATAGGCATCTCAATGTTAAGGGCTTAAAGGTGTAAAATCAAAAGGCTATGGTTCTTGGATTGTCTAAAATTAATTCGTTTGATTTTTATGAGGGTAGTATCATTGGTAAACAAACAAGGGTCTTAAAACTTTCTTTAGTTAATAGATATTATAGCCTTAAGAAAACAAAATCATTTAGTGGAAGTTAGTCCTTTCTATTGTTTACCATTAGGTATATTTCAAAAATATAAATAATTTTTTTACAATTTCAAAAAATTCAAGGCGTTTATTGAGAAGCAAATTGATGCCAACAAGAAAATTATCTAATAGATAGAGGTAGTGAGTTTTGTTCTAATGATTTTTATGAAACAAGTGGAATATGCAGAGACTTGATGACATCTTATACTCTTGAGCAAACTCCTATTGTGAAATCAAAAATTTGCACTAATGTTGAGATGACGAGAAGCTTTGCGAAGATTAAGGAGTTATTGAATAGTTATAGGGTAGAAGCTAGTACAAATGCTATGTACTTATTAAATATAACACGAGTGAAAGTTTTTCCTAATTGCACTCCACATGAAGCTTAGAGAGATACAAATTCATTTAGGATCCACTTAAAAGATTTTAGTTATATGACCTATATTTTAGTAAATTCTCAAAATCATCCTAAACTTGATGAAAAAATTCTTTAAATGTAATTTTATTTTGTATTGTTCTCAATCTAAAAAATATGGGTTATATAATCCTTTTAGTGGTAAAGTGATCATTAGTAGGAATATGATTTCAATAAAAATGCAAGCTAGAATTGACCAGGCAATTGTGATAATCCAAACATTCAAATTTTAGCAGCTCTTTATATAACATACCCTAGTCCTACAAATTTATCAAACACCATCTTTATAAATTCATCAAACACCAACCTTACAAATTCACTGAAAACTAACTTATCAACCACAAAATAGTCTTTCATCCATTGAAACACCTTTACAAAAATATAGATCTCTTAAAGAAATTTACGATACATGTACTTTTGCCTTATTAGTTTGAAATCCAATCAATTTTAAAGAAGTAGCAAGAAAGGAGGAATGTTGCTACTCATTGAAGGAAGAAATTATGGTAATTAAAAAAAACTTAGGTGCTTGTAGACTTCTTTAACGATAAAAATGTTAGTGGATTAAAATGGGTTCAAGATAAACTATAATACAAATGGTAGTGTATAAAAGTACAAGGCTCAATTGGTGGCTAAGGATATTCACAATAATAAATTATTGGCTTTGGGGATACATTTCTCTCTCGTTTCTTGTTTTTAAATAATAGAAAATTTTAAATTAGCTACATAATTCATTGGCATGTTTATCAATTTGATGTTAAGTCAACATTTATAAACAATGAATTAAGGGAGGAAATTTACATTATGCAACTAGAATAATTATTATTCAAGAAAAGAAAGATAATTTATATAAAATGAAAAAGGCATTGTAAATATTGAAGCAGGTTCTATAATGATGATCATGGTACAATAAAGTTGACTCAATTTTTAGGCAAAATAAGTTTAAAAGAAGAAACGATGAGTTTATCCTACATTTTAAAAAGGAAGGTAACTACAATTTAATACTTGTTAGCTTTTATAGTGATGATATAATTTATATAAGCTCATTTCATTCTCTTATTACTAAATTCAAAATGAGTGTGATAAAAAATTAACATATTTAATTTCGTTGCATTATTTTCTTAGGTTAAAAATTAAAAAGGGAGAAGATGGTATGTTTATCTCCCAAAGAAAATATGTAGAAGACCTTCTAAAACAATTTAGCATGTTTAATTGCAAAATAACAATGACATTAATGAACGTTAATGAAAAGTTGCATCTTAATGATGGTACAAAGAAAGCGGATGCAAAGAATTTTAGAAATTCAATTAGTTGTTTGATTTATCTAACTCGTACTCAAACCAATATTACATTTTTTGTTGGAATGGTTTTTAGGTTTATACATAATCTAAATAACATTTTACAACTGCTAAGAAAATTTTGTATGACATATATGGAATAATAGATTATGAAAGTCGGTGCTATATTATTTCTATTTTAAAATTAATTGGCATCACTGATAAATGTTGAGTTGGTGGATTGAAAGATAGAAGAAGCATCTCAAGATATGTTTTTAGTACTAGTTCAGGAGCCATCATATAGAGGTCAAAGAAGTAAGAAATTATAAAACTTCCTTTTTTAGATACAAAATATGTTACAACCACTTCTTTAGCTTGTCAAGTAATATGACTTAGAAAACTACTTGTTGACATGAATTAAGGAAAAAAGAAGGAGGAAACTAGGGATGGCAATAGGTTGGGCCGGGCCAGACTTGAGGTTCAATCGGGCTTGAGACAGCGAGCCACACCCCTGGCCTGATTGGGTCCGAGGTACCGCGGTCCTTGCCTGAGTTTGACTCAGCTCAATATGATTTCTTTTAAATAAAAAAATGCAAAAGTCACTTTGTTTTTAACAAAACAATTTTATTTTGTTTATAAAAGTCGGGCCTCAGGCCGAGTTGGGTCTGAGTAGCTCAAGACCTGACTTTTTTAAAAAGACTGGGTCCGAGGCCCAGTCAACCCACGAATGACCTGGGCCTTTTTACCATCCCTAGAGGCAATTGACACTTTTTTATGATAACTGATCAACTATTGCAATAACAAAAAATCTAACTTATGTACAATAAATCATATTCATATTTCATTTCATTTTTTTCAAAAATCAAATAATATTATTGACTAAAGCCAAGCTTTTATAGCACTACAATAATAATGAGCTTGCAAAAATGCAAACGTAATCCTTAGCTAAATGACTGAAAGTTAAGTATAATAGTCTCCAATTGTGTCCTTAACATCCTCTTAGCACCTTTATAAGCTTTATGTGTCTTCAGGCTTTCTCTCATCCAGCATATAATTCTATCAACCTAAACATGTAGTTCTAAGAGAACGTCAATGTGTTGTCTATCATTCATTTCCCTCTATATAGCATAAATGCAGTAGATGAAGGCAATTTGGAAAATCATATTATCCTGCTTTAATCCTTTAACAATACTAAAGGCCCATTCCAGAATCCTGAACCATTCTCTTTCACCATGTTGTTCATTACTCAATTGTTATATTTTAGACCAAATAGCCTAAGAGGAAATACATTCAAAGTACAAATGGTAATTGATTCTGGAGAATTTTTACATAAAGGGAAAATTTAATCAGGATTGTCATTACATCTATCTTTGTTTTAAACATGTTTTTAACTGCTAACCAAGAAATAAAGGAAGCTTTTGGAGCTAAAGTCCTTGATATCAGATCATAACAAAGGACTTTTTATGCATATGTTCTAAAAATTGGTAATAGGATCATCAGTGAAGAGTAAGGCTGAGTTACCAATCTAGAATAATTTGTCCTTTTTTGATGGATTAGGAGTATATGTGGACGTAGATTCACTTTAATTTCCTATACAACTTTTAAACTACAATTTTAATTTACTTCAGTGATGATGGAACACACCTTATAATGGTGGGGAATTCTACGAGCCAGATGGACTGGCCCCTCCCTCCTATATAAAGGCCCTAAATTAGTCTAATTATCATACCAAAACCAAGTTATGTTGCCATTACCAAGACAACTTTTAAATTAGGGCTGAATCTGCTCTCTGATTCTAATCATCTATACTAAGCTCCATGAATGCTCTCTGCTTTCCTTTAAATTCTAAAAGTTGACATTAACAAGATAGTAAGTATGCATCCACTTTATAGAGCTTCCTTGTCAGCGAACAACCTCTAGATTCTCCTTCCTAGAAGAACACATATCATAAATTCAATAAACGGAAGATCGAAGCCCCTTTCTTGTTTGGGAATACAAAGCTCACTATGCTTGACCTTAGCACCTTTATAATTATCTGCTTTTCCTAACCATAAGAAGTTTTTATGCTTCCCCCACCTCTTTAGTAATTCTTTTGGAAATGAATAGGCTTGCACTCAAGTAAATATGTAAGTTTCTCAACACTAAGATAATAATTTTTAATCTCCTCACATATAAAAAGAAACTTATATTGCCAAGCATTTATCATGCCTTTGATAAATTCCAACAAAGGAAAACAATCCTCATATTTCATCTTCTTTGAAGATACTGGAACACCAAGTTACTTGAATTGAGTTTGATGAATAAGTAGCCCAATATGAAAAAATAGTCTATCACTTTGAAGTATAGTAATATTTATAAACAATTGGAAGATATATTCACTAAGTCACGCTCTTATGAAAGTAATTTGGTCTATTATGAATTAATAGGGAGTGTTGAAAGAAAATAATTCATAATTGGCAGCTCATTTTATTCTTATAATTGGTTTTTAATAGTTTAAATTCTTATTTCTTAATTTTTTGATATTTTGTTAGACA
>JAOQMQ010000004.1:5116680-5128856 GCA_027563845.1 Erythroxylum subrotundum
AATATCAAAAAATTAAGAAATAAGAATTTAAACTATTAAAAACCAATTATAAGAATAAAATGAGCTGCCAATTATGAGTAAGTATTTTTAGTAATTTTTTGTATGTTCCCATGTTTAAATAAAGTCTTCGACAATACAATTTTTTATTTTATATTTTTCCTAATATTATATTAATCATGATGGCTATAAAAAATCACTAAACTAATGATAATGTAATTACTTCATTCATTTAATTATATTTAATTTTTTTAACTTGTGCTACTTGTCTTATTTACTCAATAATTTGAAACAAGATTTAATCCCATAGACAAAGAAAAGTTCTATGTATAATGCAATTGGCTAGTGAACTTGGAGGGTTATTTTATGAAAAAGTAGACCCTAGTTATAACTAGATAAGTATATCAAATCATTTTTATGTTTAAGTTGTTCTAAGAAGGCATTTGCATATCTTAAAACATTGTTTTTATAATTATTATTGTTAGTATTATCTAAAATATTCTTATATATTAACAAATAATTTTTGAGGTAATATTACTATAAGTCACCAATCAATAATAGGACTTCCACAGCGCTAACTTTGACTAAAAAAGAGACATGGTCAAACTTAGTATGCTCATCGAAGCTCGAATTATTCATTTTGCCCAAAACTAAAGACCTAAAGTGTTATTCCTTTTAAAATCATAACAAGTGAAGCCTAATTTAGTAATTTGATACCACTCATAACCTATATGAAACCCTAAAAATTTGAGGCCTTCAAAAATTCAGAGGAAAGCTAAACCCTAATAGAAGATGCAGATCTTCGTAAAAACCCTAACTGGCAAAACCATAACTCTCGAGTTAGAGTCCTTGGACAGAATCGACAATGTGAAGGCCAAGATTTAGGACAAGGAAGGGATCCCGCCAGACCAGCAACGTCTGACTTTTGGGGGAAAGCAGGTGGAGGATGGGCATATGCTCGCCGACTATAACATCCAGAAGGAGTCGACCCTGCATTTGGTATTTCGGCTGAGAGGAGGGTGATAAACTGAAGCATGCATCTTAAACACAAAATTCATTACGTATGATTAAACTATAAACATGCTATATGAATGAATATTCGGCAAGCAGAAGCATAACAAAAAAAATTAATATACCTCTGACCATTTTTTACAAGCTCTGTCTGGTAACATCTCATGACCGAAATGAGAATTTTTTTTGAATTTTCTAGCCTTTGATCTCCACAAGTCGATGGTGTCTTGTTTCGTTGCGTGAAGCTGAGGATATGGACCCTTCACTACCAAAAAAATATATTTTCATCGCTTCATCATCTCTGCCCGTCACAGAAGATGAAAAATGATGATGTATGGGCGTTTGTGTGATTAACTGGTTAAACCATTAAATAGACCATATTTTGAATAGCAGGATATCCCAAGATTTTGGAAAAAATCCTACATTCTTCCACTTGGTTCATTTAACCCAACATTAACATAGCAAGTAACAAAATATATGAATCATGGCAATAGGTCCTCATATAGCGAGTATTATCTTCCATGTATTACAATATATAAAGTCATTCATTACTAGCCCTTAAACTTAATGAATAAACCATATGTTTATTCTAGGTCCAAACTAAATGATATTTCTTAAAACAATCAAATATACGTGCACAAAATCATATGAGAAAACATTAAATTAAATAAGAGTTCCATTGAAGCAACAAATGTACAATGAAAATCACATTATGGAACCAAGTCCCATTTGCACTACGTGTTCTTTAAATTGCTTAGGTGGCATGCCTTTAGTTAAAGGATCCACAATCATCAACTCAGTGATAATGTGCTCAATGACAACTTTCCTTTCCTTAACATGTTCTCTTATGGCTAAATAATTAATATCGATATGCTTACTTTGACTTCCACTCTTGTTATTTTTAGCCATAAAGACCGTAGCTGAGTTGTCACAGTATAACTTTAATGGCTTAGAAATTGAATCGACAACTCTAAGCCTAGATATAAAACTCTTCAACCATACACCATACGAGGTGCCCTCAAAACATAATACGAACTCAGCCTCTATAGCAGAAGTAGCAATGCCAATGACAGAAGATGCCTCATCTATATCTTTCATATCAAAATTTTTTGAGAGAAATTGTTTCATCTCATATATCAAACCCTTATCATTAGTTGCAAGAAAAATATCGTCCACGTATAACACAAGAAGACAAGTCTTACTCCCACTGACCTTCTGTATAAACATTGGTCCATTATATTCTCTTCAAAATCGAATGAAGTGATAACCTCATAAAATTTTAAATACCACTGCCAGGAGGCTCGTTTCAATCCATATATGGATTTATTAAGCTTGCAGACTAAATACTCATCATCACTAGAGGAGAATCTTTCAGGTTGTTTAATGTAAACCTCTTCCTCTAGTTCACTATTGAGGAATGTCGTTTTCATATCCATTTGATATAACTCAAAATCAAAATGAGCTACCAATGCCATGATTACACGAAGAGAATCTTTCCTAGATATAGGAGAAAATGTCTCCATGCAGTCGATTCCTTACCTCTATGTGAACTATTTGGCAACAAGTAGCCTTATGTCTCTTAATGTTGCCTCATGAGTCTTTCTTTATCTTAATTACCCATTTACATCCAATGGATTTCACACCATTAGGCAACTCAATGAGATCCCAGACTTGGTTAGATGCCATAGAATCTATCTCTTCTTTTATGGCATTTTATCACAGGTCTAATTCCTTAGAACTCATGGCATGTGAAAATGTTTAGGAAC
Organism: Erythroxylum subrotundum; assembly: GCA_027563845.1. NCBI lineage: Eukaryota > Viridiplantae > Streptophyta > Magnoliopsida > Malpighiales > Erythroxylaceae > Erythroxylum > Erythroxylum subrotundum. The sequence goes on from JAOQMQ010000004.1 coordinate 5,119,455, forward strand.
ATTTTCAGCTACAATGTTATAGTCTGACTCTTATAGATACACTATATAATCACTAGGAATTGTTGATCTTCTAACTTTAGTATATCTCAATGTTGTATCATCATCCTCTTGAGAAACTTGTTGCTCAACCTATTTTTCAACCGGTTACTTAATAATTTCTTGTTGTTCCTCATTTACAACTTGATCTACTGGATTTGTATTAACAGCTTGTGGAACTTCAGTAACTGGTTGTCTAATACCCGTTTCAACTTGAGGGTGTAAATGACAATCAATCTATCACTTGAACCAGAGGGTTGAGCTTTATAATGGTCCTTTTCAAAAACTATGTCTTGAAATTGACCACTCCTACTGATTAAGACATTTTCAAGAAATTTTACATTTCTTAATTCCACAATCCTAGTGCTGTGAGATGGACAATAGAATCTATACCCCTTAGACCTTTCAACATATCCAATGAAATACCCGCTAATGGCCCTTGGGTCTAACTTCTTCTCTTGTGGGCTGTAAATTCTCACTTCAAGTGGGCAACCCTAAACGTGTATATCCCTCAAACTCGATTTCCAACCCTTAAATAATTCAAAGGACATCTTTGAGATAGCCTTGGTTGGAACTCTGCTTAATATATACCAAGTCATTTTTAGAGCTTCATTCCACAAGAACTGAGGAAGTTTTATGTTACTCCTCATACTTCTCACCATATCTATTAAGGTTCAATTTCTTCTTTTTGCCACACCATTGTACTCTAGAGAACCAGGCATGGTGTATTGGGTAACAATCTCATGTTCCTGAAGAAACTTCGCAAATGGACTAGGTGCTTGTCCATTCTCTGTGTATCTACCATAGTACTCTCCACCTTTATCTGACCTCACGATTTTAATTAGTTTTTCACATTGGTTCTCTACTTCATCCTTAAAAACTTTAAAGGCATCCAAAGTTTCGTCCTTAAAACGAAGTAAGTAGAGATACATATATCGTGAATAATCTTCTATGAAAGTGATAAAGTATTTTGGACTATCTGCATCCGTATTTGGACAACAAATATTTGTATGTATGATTTCTAATAGGTTTGTGCTCCTCTTTGTACCTCTTTTATACTTGTTAGTTTGCTTACCCTTAATGCAATCCACGCAAGTCGCAAAATCAGCAAAATCTAAAGTACTAGGTAGCCCTTCATTTACTAATCTCCTAATTCTCTCAATGGAGATGTTTCCTAATCTACGGTGCCATAACATAGAGGATTCTTCATTCACAACACATCGTTTTAACCCAGTAGTGACATGCATCAAATTATAGGCATAATCATTTTGTAACTGAATGGAATAAAGACCATCAGATAGTGTACCATAACCAATAACTTCAGATTCGTTACATAAACTGAAACCAGAATCCGAAAAATTAAAGGAAAAACCTAAAGGTACAAGTCTTGATACAGAAATCAAATTTCTAGAGAAATTTGGAACATAAAAAGTCGTTTTCAAACACAAAATAAAACCACTGCTTAAAACTAAACTGCAAGTGCCAACGGCTTCCACATGTGAACTTATTTTGCTTCTTAAATAGATGTATTGTTCACTTCCTACCGACTTCCTTAGGTTTTGCATACACTGCAAGGTATTTGAAACATGGATTGTAGAACCAAAATCAATCCAACATATGTTATAATTAACATTAACCATATTAGGTTCATAATAAACAAATGAAAATGGAGTAGTTTTCTTTTCTAGCGAATTCTTAAATTTAGCGTAATCTTTCTTCTTGTAGAAGAAACATTTTGGTCTTTTCTTTATATCGAAGTGAGGAGGAATTTTGCCTTTCCCTTGTTTTTGGCATCATCTTGTCTTTTCTTTCCTAAAACAGTCAAATTCACCCTTTTACCCTCTTCCATCAACAACCTTTCATCTTCTTGCACACACATGGTTAACAGTTCATTGATCGACCACCTGTCATGTGTGTTATAAGAGATTTTGAAAGGATAATATTGTTGGGGAAAAGTGCATAGAATGTAATGTACCAGGAAAGATTCCGATATGGTAACTTCCAAGGCTTTCAGCTGAGCCGCTGTGTCCCTCTTACACAAGATATGATCACATACACCCCTTATGCTAGTGAAATTTATGGATGACAACTGAATAATCAAGGTGCTGGCAAGGGCCTTATCAGATGTTGTAAATTTCTCATCAATAACCTTCAATAGATCCTTGACTTTATTATGTTGTTCGACAAAACTACGAATATCAGCAAAAATTTTGGCCTTTATGAATATCATGGAGAGGCGATTAGATCTCTCCCATTATTCATAAAGAGCAACAATATCCGAAGTTCTGGTTTTAATTATACTTGGTGGTTCATCTTTCTTAATAGCATAATCTATATCCATCCAACCCAAATAAAGTAGAATTCTCTCCTTCCACACCTTATAGTTGTCACTCCTCAATTCGAGAATTTCATACTTAATATCAGAAATATTTACAGTCTGAGTAACTACAAGTTCAAACATATATGCTTATTATTTATAATTTGAGACCAATAATAATTCATACTTTACCAATGTAAATCATGTTTTTAATATATGAATCTAGTGACATAAGACTTGTCTGTGGGCAAAAGTTCTACTCAATTAGATTTATCTATAACTTTATCACAAAACTATTGAATTATGTTCCTTTTCTTAATTTCTGTGGGAAAATTAAGAAATATAATATGATATTTCATCCTAATTAATCATACAAATACAACAAAATTCCTGTGGGTAGATTTTATCATATCACGTATGATTAATTACAATTAACATTTTAATGTGATCTTAAAACTAAATACATAATCCTAATTAATCAGAGATGTTGTGGCTACTCCCAATTAATTAAAATCATATATATCACTCACATTACTTTAAGCTTAAATAAAGGCTAAATATTTGCATCAAGTAATTAATAATACAAATAAATCAAATAACAATGCACAAAATTATTTAATCTAATTTTGCATGTATAATGATCATAAATTTATACATATAATTTTCAATTAATCATATATAATTTGTGTACATAGTTAAACAATTATAACTTGCATGTCAAATTTAATTCAAATATTAAACATACAAATTAAAAAATTAATATTCATAAAATATTAATACAAAAAATGATTTTATAATTAAAATCACAAACAAAATGGGTTAGGTGCTTAAGTAACCCAACTATTACTAACATTAATTGAATTAACTATTTTAAAAGGCAAAAACATCATCTTCAAGCTCCAGTAAGGTCGATGTGACCCGGCTTCAACCCAAAGCAACCAGGCACGCAACAGTCACAAGAAGGATGAGGAACGCAATGATGGGACGACGAAGATGAGCCGACGAGCATGACAGGCTAGAAAAACCAAATCATTTGAGGTTGCATGGTTAGCAACGTCCGAAGGCTACCATGCACCGTCATCGTCGTCCCTCCTCCCTTCACCGTCTTGTCACCATGGAGTGCCAAAACACAATTTCGATGTCCATCATGCACACAGACGTCGAGTTTTATCAACAACACACGGTAAACTCATGCTACAGAAATAAAAATGACAAAGGAGCATTTTCACAGACAACTTAGACGTAAGGCAGTGGCACGGTAGGCTCTAATACCAAATGATAAACTGAAGCATGCATCTTAAAGACAATTCATTACGTATGATTAAACTACATGCATGCTATATGAATGAATAATTGACAAGCGGAAGTATAACAAAAAAATTAATATACCTCCAGCCATTGCTTACAAGCTCTGTCTAGCAATGTCTCACGACTGAAATGAGAAAATTTTTGTTAAATCTTTTAGCCTCTGATCTCCACAAGCCGATGATGTTTTGTTTCATTGCGCGAAGCCAAGGATAAGGAGCCAAAAATATATGTTTTCATCGCTTCATCATCTCTTCCCATCATAGAAGATGAAAAATGATGATGTATGGGTGTTTGTGTGATTAATAGGTTAAACCATTAAATAGACCAGATTTTGAATAATAGGATATCCCAAAATTTTGGGAAAAAATCCTACAAAGGGGTTAGGAAGAGGAAGAAGAAGACATACATAAAGCCCAAGAAGATCATGCACAAAAAGAAGAAGGTGAAGCTCGCGATGCTGTAGTTTTAGAAGGTGGAAGATAGTGCGAAAGTGTAGAGGCTGAGGAAAGAGTCCCCTAACGGGGAGTGTGGGGCTAGGACTTTTATGGCCAGTCAATTTGATAGGCACTATTATGGTAAGTGTGGCCTCACCTATGTTTATCAAAAGGCTAGTGATGACTGATTTTAGGGATTTTTAACATTTATTGTGAGTTTTGGAAATAATTATGTTTATGGGACTTGATTGTTGAACTTGGTTTAAATGTTCCCTAAATTCTTATGCTGTTACGCAATTGGAAGGGATAATGCAGATTTTAAGATGTATAGCTATATTTGCCCTAGCTTTACTGTTTGCATTGTAGCAATTTTGCAATTTCTAGCCATGTTACTTTGATAGGCAGTGGGTAAGGTGGTTTTGTGTCGTGACCTAAAAATAATTAATGGTCTGAAGCCTGTTCAGTGGGAAAGTCGGTTTGGATCAGCATGTGAAAAAAATTTATCTACAGGTATAAACTACCAATCTATATACACTATAGTCTAAATTTGGAGGTGTAAGGCGTGCGGCGTATAATGGACCTAGATCTATGAGAGGCACGAGGCATGCGGTGTGACCCAAATTTACGAGGGACACGAGGCGTGACCTAGGACTCAGATCTAAAGGGAGCAAGAATCTGGGAGAGAGAGGTGACTAGGAAAGAACTGAGCAACAGGGAGCAAGAGTTTGCGAAACAAAACAAAGGTGACGTGACCCAGATTTGGCAACTTGTTCAATAAATAGGGCGTGAGGTGTGGTGACCTATCTCACTGCTACCCACACAAGCTCCATAGTAGCTCCATGGTGTTCTTCTTGACAGAGGGACCTCCTCCGTCGACTATGGAGATTAGGGAAGCCTCCCTCTTCAAAGATGAATTCTCAGTTCTCAGTTGAGAAGCCCTTCGAGGCTCCCCAGAGAGGCACACTAACGGGTCCCCAACAGAGGTGGAGGAAAATACGATGGATGGGTTATGGCATAAATTGAACCCTAAACACAACAAAGGGGCTCTACATCACTATCACAATGTTTTGAAAGATGGGGCCTTAACTCCTCCAATTGAACTTCTTAAGGCTAGAGCGAGAGCGTGGTCGTCGTCATTGGTCGGTTTCTTCTAGTCCAAAAGACTGGCCTTCCCGGCAGTTAATGTATGTTCTAAAGCCAGGTGGGGGAAGAAGGGGCTACAAAAGGCCATATTAATAGAAGATGGCTCAATTTTATTCAAATTTGTTGACGATTCCAGCTTGTCAGAGATAGTTGAACAGGGCCTTTGGCACTTCGGTGACTAGCTGCTGTTTTTTAAGAAATGAAGGCTAGGAATGGATATGAACTGAAGCCTATTCGAGGTCATCCCTATGTGGGTTCATTTCCACAACCTTTCAATAGAGTTCTGGACAGTTGCAGGTCTCAGTTATGTGGCTAGCTCCCTAGGTAAGCCGGATTTTATGGATTCGCAAACTATCTCTATGGAGAGGATAGGTTATGCGAAGTTATGTATAGAAATTCCTAAGTGTGCGGTTCTGCTTGATAGCCTCCCGATTCTTAGGCTAGGTGAGAATGGGGAGATGGAAAAAGTGGTGATTCCTATAAGCTATCCCTAGAACCCGAACAACACTATGAGGAAATGGCTTCCCACGGGCAGGGTTCTTCAGTTGGGATGACATGAGGACCTTAGCAAGGAAGTTAGATATGAAAAAGAGTCAGTGGGAGTCACTGATTTTTCTCATTATGATCCCTCAGAGAATGAGGGTAGTCTGCTGATTAATTCTGAGGAAAAGCATGTTATAGTTGACAAAGGAGAGGAATCGGCCCATGTGTTCTTCACTGTTGTTCGAGGATGGGCAGACAGTTAATAATAATTTGCTGGACCCATTTCAAAAAGATGGGATAGTTAATCATGTTGATGGCAAGAACTTTATATATTGTGAGGATCCAATTGTGCAATTAGGGTTGGGAATTTTAAGATGGTTGATTGTTCTGAGATATCTCCTGTCAAGTCCCCTACTAGTTTTGGATTGAAAAAATGTAATGTTATGCAGGAACCTTCGAACCATGAGGTGATTGAAAAATATAGTGATTCTCTAAATTGTGAGGAATCATGTGTGCAGTTGCATGTTGGGACATTTGAAGTTATTACAAGTAGTCTTCTTGCAGAGGATGAAACTACTAGTGTTGTTGCGGGTGTGCATATTGGTGCTGGCGATGTAGTTACTGGTGATGAAGACAATGGGAATCAAGTAGTTGGTGTGAGGATTAAACAAGTTGTCATATACATTTCTCAAGAAAAGACAACTCTGGACAATTCCACTGCAGAAAATGGGGAGAATCTAGACAGTAGCACGAATGAGTTCACTTCCAAATATTTGGAGCATTGTCCGATTGAGTGGGCCAACAAGCTGACTCCAGCTGCAACTGTTGGGCAAACTGAGAATCAAGAGACAGGGGATATAAAACAAACAGAGGACTATGATACCCTACTAGCTGTAGTCAATGTCCCAGATATCCCTGACGATTTTTGTGTGCAACTTAAATCTGCAAAAAGGAAATCTGCTAGGAAGAGAAAGTAAAATCCCAAATACCAGAAATGGTGAATGAGCTTTCCCACGAAGATGAAACTTCAATGGTGCCTACATTATTTCTTGTTGTTGTCTATTATGCAGATAGTCATATTATATCCCTTAGGAAGTTTTTGTTCTTAGGTCATATTGCAATACGATGGTAGACTTAAAGCCTTGAATTCGTTGTAATGTCGATTTAGTTTAAACTATAATAATATTCTTTTTAATTTTTCAAAAAAAATTCTAAAATTTCTACGATAGTTGGCATTTGATGACAATCATTTATAGTTACAATAGCTCAAATTGTTTTATATACAACATTTTCTGCAAATCTAACTTTCCTAGTTTATATATAATTTTAGAATTAGAGACGCGGGTAATACATGTGCATAACGAATCTCATCTCTTTATAATCATTAAACTCAAGGAGGTTTACTTGTACATGATGCTTAAACAAAAAAGGAATAGCTTCTTCAATGAAAGTGTGTAGACCACCGTTTCTGGAGGAATTAGATTATGAGTATTTTCCTCTTTGGTATGAACAAGCATAACAATAAAAAACTGACTGGGTAATCATGAAAACTAGTAAGACCTGACAAAAGCATGAGTAAATAGTTTGGGGAAAATTGAGTTCTTTGCATTAACAATCATGACATATAATCCATAACAGGGAATATGAGCGATCGCCAGCACAAAGTACCTGCAAGGTATCCACAAACATCAGAAAAGTAAATGATGTATGAGAATTCTGCCAACAATGGGATTTGGTTCATACCACAAAGGAGCCCACGGTATATCTATCTCGAGAAATGGGTATGGCCACCTGGAAGAGGTTCAGAATATGCGTTATTAGCTCTTAAAAAGTTAATAAAAAATCAGGTTGCTTACCATGTGAAACCATAGGCGTGAATCACCCATTGGAAAACAACATAAAAGCAGCTCCACTGCACGAAGTACGCAATCCGAAACCATGGAAATGGCTGAAAACAAGACAAAAATGAGGGAATCAGGTTACTTAATTTATATATATACGCTGTGCTTCAATATGTCCCAATTGCTGAAAGTGGTGGCACTTACAAGGTCGTTGAGAGCAGTGTCTATCAGAAGAAAAACTGCGTTTAGAGTGTGCATGCTACCCATCAACTACAAAACACATATCAACCACTCAAGCCTAAGCGATAATACTGTCGATTTGTTTATAAATCACTAACAAAGCATCACGTCATTTCATGGAAATAAAATGTAATTTACGAACGCAGAAAAAGAACACTTTGAGAGATGAGATCCAACATGAAAGCAAAGTTATAGGCAACGTGCGAGATACTGATTCTCACCAAATCCAGTTGAAGATGTTCATTGGATCCAAACGGGACTATAATACACCAAAAAACAAGATCTGTCAGGATCACCGCACCTGCACTAGTCTGTTACAGAAAGGGAAGGGAAATTTTTAACATTAAAAAAAAAAGGAAACATAACAAAAATACGTAAGGAAATCTGACATGTGTGGCCTATTTCCTTGTGGAAACAGGGCAGTATTAGATGATCAAGTCAGAAATGCCTCAGCTATGTAACAGGGTGCAATCAGAACAGAGGCATTCATAGAAGTAGTGAATTGGGTTAACCTGATATATACTCTGCATCAGATACCCCCAAAATCCAGCTCTTTGTCGAACAGCCTCCTCAGCATAGTGACTTTGCAATTTGACGGTACTCCTACTTTCCTTTGCTCTGTAGGTCATGGAACTCAATATTCCAATCTCTTCCACATCTCTTTCTGTTACCCCATTTTCAGAAGAAGGTTGCGAAGTAAACAGGAAACATCCGTAAGTAGATATCATAGTGCCCAGCTGTGCGCAAATATCCACTAGACGTCTTCAGGAACCAAAAAAGTAAGCTATATTGAACACTATATTGGGCACATCTATATACCAGCATCTGATTAAAAGGTTATAATAACTTTCGACTTACCGCGAAATACACCATAACCAATGTAAATGTCCACCTGCAGATCAACATTATATCCAAATTTGAGAGATCTAAGTACTCAGCATTCTCAAGTATAGTTTAAACATCACATCAGAAATGAAGTTTTTGGCAGAGGAGACAGTAACTAGCAATCATATTGCAAGGCATAACATTTTAGTTATCTCCTACTGATATTACTTATGTACAATTAATTAATTCAAGTCAAATTCTTAACATTGTCGATGTTGCCAAGTTTCTGAAGTAAAAGGTCAATGATGATGAGAGAAATATGACACATGATCTTACTGGGTGTAGAAATAGAAAGCAAAAGCTCCATCAATGGCCACGATCTCATAAAGCATAGGAGTCATGCAAATAAAAGCGACAAGTCTATAAAGGAGAAGCCAAAGAGGGTTTAAGCATCTCCATCGCGGTCTCCACAAGTCATTCAAATACACCGGCTCCGCTTTCAAATTCTTTACAGCATACAAGGCAAAAACAGCCGGCCCCAAGAAAATTAGAGCGCAAACCGGCACTTGCCAACGTAGCCAATACTCAATACCATTCCCTTCCGAACTTGACATGTATACTACACACCTAACCCAGTAGTATTGGTTTGAGAAATAAGAAGTCAGAAGTAAGAATCAGGAACGTTGACCTTTTCTGCCTCCATTTTACATTCTGCTATCGGCTAACCAGAAGCAGATGGTTGTTGCGGTCGTTGACTTGAAGGTTGGGCTCTTTT
>JAOQMQ010000004.1:5136249-5156397 GCA_027563845.1 Erythroxylum subrotundum
TTCTAACTTTCCCTCAATCTCTAATTAAGGACCAATGCTAAAAATGAAAATTATTCCAAGAAATAAACATAAATAATCAATTAAGCAATTAAGCAATTTGGAAAGAAGACAAGGTCTAACATACTGAACCACCACCTTCGACTTGATGGGAGAAACGTCGGTGGATGCAGCATAAGTGACCCACAAATTAGTCGATACAATAACAATGAGTTATGTACGACCCTATTTATAAATTGATTCTCCTTACTTGTGTAAACCTTCAAGAATTAATCAGGCAACAAAATAATCTAATGCAGTACACAATAAAATCAACACCATGATTTACGTGGAAGACCTCCTCGATGTGAGGAGTAAAAACCGTAGGATCGAAGTGCAAGCAAAATCTCCACTATCAACAAATAATTGGATATGATAAAAAAAAGGTGATAGTTGATAAATGTATGGAGTAATGGTTGATACTAGATTAATAAACTGGAAAAAGAGAAAAGGAAGGTGAGTTGTATTGATGATGAAAGGAAATAAAGATAACAGGTGACACCAGTAACATTTGAGAGGTTGCCTTCTCTCCTAAGACTCACTCAATAACAATAAATTCCTAATGATCATCATGCCTTTCCCATCCCACTATTAATAACAGACTCACTAACAACAAAAAATAGACAACTCAGTAAATAAGACAAAGCAGTGTAAGAACCCGCCGCACATGACCTACATACTCTATTAATATTCCATGACCAAATAACCAACATTCCCTGACCTCATACTAGCTTATTAATCCGAGCCAGCCCTTTTGTAACCATTATACGTCTTTCCCCCTTTCTTCATTTTTTACCCCACTCTCTTGGCTCTCTTACCATTACACGCCACTGTCGCCTCTCATCGTTGCACCTCACCACCATCTTCGTCGGCATCTTTCTTCTGCCAAAGCATTGATGGCAAAGCCCAAATGTCTAGTGTTTTCCCATCTTTTGGAGCAGTCATCGAAAACTTCTCCTTCACAAACTCATCCTGGCCCACCTCTCATAACTGAGCCACCTCACCGCTCAAGTCATCTACAACAGAACTCACCTTAAGCACTGCTGACTACCAATGCTGGGTCATCCTCGGTGGCCCCTAATGTGCATCCTGAGCCTCCATCCATTCAAGTGTTGCAATCTGATGATGCTAATGTTCAATGAGTTTTATCTCATTTTATTGCGGAATCATCTGTTGGTGATTCTTCATCTACTTTGCAGGATGTCAATGCCGATCCTACTAAACCACCACCTTCAACTTGATGGGAGAAACGTCGGTGGATGCAGCATAAGTGACCCACAAATTAGTTGATACAATAACAATGTGTTATGTACGACCCCATTTATAAATTGATTCTCCCTACTTGTGTAAACCTTCAAGAAATAATCAGGCAATAAAATAATCTAATGCAGTACACAATAAAATCAACACCGCGATTTAAGTGGAAGACCTCCTCGATGTGAGGAGTAAAAACCACAAGATCGAAGTGCAAGCAAAATCTCCACTATCAACAAATAATTGGATATGATCAAAAAGGTGATAGTTGATAAATGTATGGAGTAATGGTTGATACTAAATTAATAAACTGGAAATAGAGAGAAGGAAGGTGAGTTGTATTGATGATGAAAGGAAATAAAGATAATAACTGACACTAACAACATTTGAGAGGTTGCCTTCTTTCCTAAGACTCACTCAATAACAACAAATTCCTAATTATCATCACGCCTTTCCCTATCCCACTATCAATAACAGACTCACTAACAACAAAAAATAGACAAGTCAGTAGATAAGACAAAGCAGTGTAACAACCCGCCGCACATGACCCACATACTCTACTAATATTTCCTGACCAAATAACCAACATTCCTTGACCTCATACTAGCCTATTAATCCGAGCCAGCCTTTTTGTAACCATGATACTTCTTCCTTGCATAGACAAACTTAATTGGAGGCTTATTAGCAGTAGCAAACCTATCATTACTCCCCTCCTCTCATAATTGAGCCACCTCACTGCTCAAGTCATCTGTGATAGAACCCACCTTAAGCACCGTTGACTACCGGTGTTGGGTCATCCTCAGTGGCCCCTACTGTGCTTCCTGAGCCTCCATCCATTTAGGTGTTGCAAACTGATGATGCTAATGTTCAATGAGTTTTATCTCATCTTATTGCAGAATCATCTGTTGATGATTTTTCATCTACTTTACAGGATGTCAATGCCGAGCCTACTAAACCACCACCTTCAACTTGATGAGAGAAACGTCGGTGGATGCAGCATAAGTGACCCATAAATTAGTCGATACAATAACAATGTGTTATATACGATCCTATTTATAAATTGATTCTCCCTACTTGTGTAAACCTTCAAGAAATAATCAGGCAATAAAATAATCCAATGCAGTACACAATAAAATCAACACCGCGATTTACGTGGAAGACCTCCTCGATGTGAGGAGTAAAAAACACAAGATCGAAGTGCATGCAAAATTCCTACTATCAACAAATAATTGGATAAGATCAAAAAGGTGATAGTTGATAAATGTATGGAGTAATGGTTGATACTAGATTAATAAACTGGAAATAGAGAAAAAGAAGGTGTGTTGTATTAATGATGAAAGGAAATAATGATAACAGGTGACACCAGCAACATTTGAGAGGTTGCCTTCTCTCCTAAGACTCACTCAATAACAATAAATTCCTAATGATCATCACACCTTTCCCCATCCCACTATCAATAACAAACTCACTAACAACAAAAAATAGACAACTCATTAGATGAGACAAAGCAGTGTAACAACCCGCCGCATATGACCCACATACTCTACTAATATCCCTAACCAAATAACCAACATTCCCTGACCTCATACTAGCCTATTAATCCGAGCCAGCCTTTTTGTAACCATGGTACTTCTTCCTTGCGTAGACAAACTTAATTGGAGGCCTATTAGCAGTAGCAAACATATCATTACTCCCCTCCTCTCATAACTGAGCCACCTAACCGCTCAAGTCATCTGCGACAGAACTCACCTAAAGCACCGCTAACTACCGGTGCTGGGTCATCCTCGTTGGACCCTAATGTGCTTTCCGAGCCTCCATCCATTCAGGTGTTGCATTCTGATGATGCTAATGTTCAATGAGTTTTATCTCATCTTATTGCGGAATCATCTGTTGATGATTCTTCATCTACTTTGCAAGATGTCAATGCCGAGCCTACTAAACCACCACCTTCAACTTGATGGGAGAAACGTCGGTGGATGCAGCATAAGTGACCCACAAATTAGTCGATACAATAACAATGTGTTATGTACGACCCTTTTTATAAATTGATTCTCCCTACTTGTGTAAACCTTCAAGAAATAATCAGGCAATAAAATAATCTAATGCAGTACACAATAAAATCAACACCGCGATTTAAGTGGAAGACCTCCTCGATGTGAGGAGTAAAAACCACAAGATCGAAGTGCAAGCAAAATCTCCACTATCAACAAATAATTGGATATGATCAAAAAGGTGATAGTTGATAAATGTATGGAGTAATGGTTGATATTAGATTAATAAACTTGAAATAGAGAAAAGGAAGGTGAGTTGTATTGATGATGAAAGGAAATAAAGATAATAGGTGACACCAGCAACATTTGAGGGGTTGCCTTCTCTCCTAAGACTCACTCAATAGCAATAAATTCCTAATGATCATCACGTCTTTCCCCATCCCACTATCAATAACAGACTCACTAACAACAAAAAATAGACAACTCAGTAGATAAGACAAAGTAGTGTAACAACCCACCGCACATGACCCGCAGACTCTACTAATATTCCCTGGCCAAATAACCAACATTCCCTGACCTCATACTAGCCTATTAATCCTTGCGTAAACAAACTTAATTAGAGGCCTATTAGCAATAGCAAACCTATCATTACTCCCCTCCTCAACTTAGGAAATAGTTCTTGTATCAGCGGCAGAGGTTCCCAAGTGGCTTCAAAAGGAGGAAGGTCCTTCCATAACACCCTTGTGATTTGACCAACCAGTCTATATCAGTAGTCATAATTGGAGGGAAAGGCTGCACCTGTGAAGTTTTCCCAATGCCTTTTTATGTTTTGAGATGTGGAAAACATGATGTATTATTGCTGAATCCGCAAGTGCAAGTTTATAGGCAACCTTCCCAATACAATGTACCACCCAATAGGGCCCAAATTATCTCAGAGAAATTTTTTCATTTGGACACTTGGCTAAGGATTGTTGACTGTAAGGACATAACTTCAAGTACACCATCTCACCAACTGAAAACTTAACATCTTTGTGGTGCTTATCAGTTGTCGTCTTTATTTTATTTTGAGTAACTATTAATTGGTCCTTTAGCTCATTCAACATCAAGTCTCTTGCAAGCATCATTTCATCCAACATAGAATTTGTAGTATTAGAATGGGGATACCTAATCAACGAGGGAGGATGTCTACTATATACCACTTTGAAGGGTATGGTTTTGATAGAAGTATGGAAAAAGGTGTTGTAACAATATTCTACCCAGAACAACCCTCTAGACCACTACTTAGGTTGCTAACTTGCAAAATAGTGCAGGTACGCCTCGAGACACCTGTTTTCTACTTCACTTTGACCATCAGTCTGTAGATGATAAGCCGTACTCTACCTTAACTGGGTGTGCTGATACCTGAAAAGCTCAGTCCATAAATTACTCAAGAAAATATGGTCTCTATTAATCTCAATACCCCGTGGAAATCTATGTAATTTCACCACTTGTGTCATAAATTCATTCGCAACCACTTTAGCAGTAAATGGATGATTGATAAGGATGAAATGAGCATACTTACTGAGTTTGTCCACCACTATCAAGATCGAATCAAATCCATAGGATTTCGATAAACCTTCCACAAAATCCATGGTTATGTTAATTGGAAGGGGTAAAAGCAGGCCAGCGGGGGAGAGGGTCTTATATTTATGTTGCTAGCAGACATGACATTTAGCCATAAAATGCTTCATATCAGCTCGCATATCCTCCTAAAATATTTCGGAAGAAATTCGTAGGTGCAAAGATATCTACCATATCCTCCAATAAGGCCATTATAGAACTCTTCCAAGAACTTGGGAACGAAAGAGAACATGTTAGGAATGTCCAATCAATCATTGTAATATAGCAGTCCCTGATGCAAAGCCCATCCCTATTTCCCATTCAGATCCTGCTGCAAGAGGTGTTTAATAGATTGCAAGTAGGTATCTTGTTGAATCTATGCATGCAACTTGTCCCAATCAACCTAGGAAGGTACTGAAATGGCATGCATTTCGGCAATCAAAGGCAATTGTGATAAAGCATCTGCAACTGTATTTTCCAGGCCTGGTTTATACTGTACTTCAAAATCAAATCCCGTGAACTTGGTCAGCCAACATTGATACTCACTAGCTATAACCCTTTTTTTAAGCAAATACCGAAGATATTTTTAATTAGTTCTAACAACAAAATGATGGCCTAATAAATAGTGGCGCCATTTTTGGATTGCCATAAGTTCGTGCTCATGCACAGATTTGAAATGTGACCTTCCAACTAAAGTATGGATGAAGAAAGCTATAGGTTGCCCTTTTTGGCTCAAAACAGCACCCAACCCCACTCTTGAAGTATTCATTTCAATCACAAATGTTTCCTCAAATTTTGGAAGCGCAAGGACCTGAACATTTTTCATTGCTTCTTTCAGTATCTGGACACCGAGTGTGGCTTCTTTAGTCCATTCAAAAGCATCTTTCTTCAGTAAACTTGTCAATGGTGCTACCAATTTCCCATAATCATGAACAAACCGTCAATAATACCCCGTTAACCCAAGGAATCCCGTCAATTCCTTTTAGTGTTTTGGAATTGGCCACTCATCCATAACTCTAACTTTTTCAGGGTCTGTGGACACTCCTTTCTTGAAAATCACGTGCTTAAAATATACCAACTCCATTTGCCCAAAGCAGCACTTTTCTAAGTTTGCAAATAATTGGTGCTTGCAAAGCTGAGGTAAAATAACAGTAAATGATCAATATGGTCACTCATAGAAGCACTGTAAATCAAAATATTATCGTAGAAAACAAGCCTATACCACCGAAGTAAACCCTTGAAAATAATGTTCATCAATGCCTGAAATGTCGCCAATCCGTTCGTTAACCCAAACGACATTACGAGGAACTCGAAGTGACCATCATGTGTACGAAACTCTATTTTATGCACATCCTCTGATCGGACCCAAATTTGGTGGTATCCAGACTTCAAGTCATGTTTAGTAAAAATTCTTGCCCCATTTAACTCATCAAGCAATTCGTCAGTATTTAGGATTGGAAATCTATCTAGAATTGTCACTCTATTCATGGCCCTATAATCCACACAAATCGCCAACTCCCATCCTTCTTTCGAACCAACAATATTGGGCTCAAAAACAGGCTCACACTTAGCCTAACTACTTCTCCCTTTAGCATCTCAGTCACTAACTGCTCAATTTCATTATTCTGAATATGTGGATACTGATAAGGCAGCACATTGACAGGCTTTAAACCCTCCTTAAGCACTATTGCATGTTCATGGCCTCTAAATGGGGGTAACTCTTTAGGTGCAACAAACACATCATTAAATTCTTCCAACAACTCTCTCAACACAGGCTCAACATTCTCCTATCTTTCCTTTATGGTTTCTAAATGAAATAACTCCAACAGTAACCCTTCTTTCTCCCCCTGTAGTTCTTTCACCATAGTTTTTAGAGAGACTATGACTTCTGTCAAGCTAGGATCACCTTTCAAAGTAACTGACTGACCGCCTAATTCAAACATCATTGTAAGCTTCTTCCAATCATCACATGTCTCTCCTAATGTTGCTAACCACTTTAGGCCTAAAATGACATTAGTACTTCCTAAAGGTAATGATAAGAATTCCTTCACAATTTTTATGTTTTGGAGCTTCAAGACCAAACCCATTCCTTTCAACTGTTTCCCTAAACCAATGACCACTCCATATTGTGAAGTCTCCTGAATGAGTAATTGCAAAGCCTCCACAACACTAGCGGAAATGAAATTATGCGTGGCCCCGCAATCAATTAAACCACTACATTTAACCTATACACTTCTCCTTTTAATTTCAAAGTCCTTAGTTCAGTAATCCCACAACAGAATGTAAGGATAATCCTACTTCTTCTAGCACCTCTGTTTTAGTCAGACCCATCTCCTCTATACCATCACCTCCATCTTCCTCACTCACTAACAACACATGTAATTCTTTCCTTCTAAATTGATGTTCAACATGCCATTTTTCATCACAACAATAACAAAGCCCTTGCTCTCTTCGGGTCTGAGCTTTACTAGGCGTAAGCTTTCAAAATCGTAGGTACCCAGAAGACGGGTTGGTGCTTATGGATTTGGTTTTGTGGATGTTTTGGGTAGGTTTGGCATTTTGAGTGGGAGTGTTTGAGTTGTTGGTGAAAGGGTTGTAGGGTTTGTTTAGGGTCCATGTGACTGTTTTATTGTTTGGTCTGAATAGGATTGAAGGGGGCTCTTTGGTGGGTTTGGTGTCTTGGGCAGTGGACAGGACCTGGATCTTACATTCAACCTGGCCCGCAGTTTCCATAGTCTCCATATTTCGTCAGTTTAAGACCAACAGTTTAGCCCGAATTTTCTCATTGAGGCCATTAACAAATACGACAAACATGGTGTTGTCGTCAACCCTTCCAACCTTTGCCACTTAATATTTGAACTGGGTTCTGTATTCAGCCACCATTTCGTGTTATTTGGTGGCAAAGAAACAATAGAGTAAGGAACCATCTTGTAATCCAACGAATCTATACAACATATGGGTTTTCAACTCCCCCCAACTCTCAAAAACCTTATCCCTCTTTTCAAACCTTAGCCAAGCTTGTGCCTCATCTTCAAAACAAACACCCACTGCCTCAAGATTCTTCGCCTCTGATAAACGGTTAATGGAAAAAAAACCTTTCAGCTCTAAAAATATAGGAATCAGCACCCTCTCCTTCAAATACTAGTAATTCCAACTTTCGAGGGTGTCGGCCTTTCTCCCAGATCTGTTCTGCAATCGCTATCACCTCCTCTAGTGACGTCTCTTTCTCGACATTAATGGGTTCCACCACGCTCATTGGGCATTACTGGATTCCACATGGTTCGGGTTTTCGGGGGATGAGTTTTGTAACAAAGTTTTAAGTGAATGTTGATTCTCTTTCATTTGTTGAACCAACAAGGCTAATACAGTTGATAGCCCAGCCACTTTTTTTTAACTTCAGGAATTCCTTTGCACTTTCTTCAAGTTTTTCAATTCAAAAATCCATTCTGGTTTTAGGCATGAACTGCTCCAGGATTGGAACAGATCTGATACCAAAAATGATAGGATAAAAAAGGTGATAGTTGATAAATGTATAGAGTACTAGTTGATATTAGATTAATAAACTGGAAATAGAGAAAAGAAAGGTAAGTTGTATTGATGATGAAAGGAAATAAAGATAATAGGTGACACTAGCAACATTCGAGAAGTTGCCTTCTCTCCCAAGACTCACTCAATAACAATAGATTCCTAATGATCATCACACCTTTCCCCATTCCACTATTAATAACAGACTCACTAACAATAGAAAATAGACAACTCAGCAGATAAGACAAAGTAGTGTATCAACTTGCCACACATGACCCACATCCTCTACTAATATTCCCTAACCAAATAACCATCATTCACTGACCTCATATGAGGCCATTAATTCGAGCTAGCCCTTTTGTAGCTATAATACTTTTTCCTTGCATAGACAAACTTAATTGGAGGCCTATTAGCAATAACACACTTATCATAATTGGTACAACAATAAGTTCTCTCTCGTATCCCACGAGAGGAAGCAATAATAATATCAAGAATACAATAATTTTTGGCAATAACATCAATAACAATAAGAAGAGAAATCAACAAAAGAGTTTCCGAAATCACCCAAAATCACACTCTTCAAAACAGCCCAAGGAGATCACCAAAAAGGTCTCCAAATAGCAAACCCACTGTTGGATATCAAGATCAATGTGTCTTCTACTAGTTGTCAAAGTTTCAGCCCAATCGAATCACGTTTCACCATCCAATCATGAGCTTGATCAAAAACTGCTCAATGGTGGAATTTCAAGATCCCAAAAGTCAACCCAACTTTGACCATGAATTGCCAGAAAATTAGAAATCTGATCATGATTCTAATCTTGGATATGAACAACCACCATGTAGAGTAAGCCTTCAAAGTTTGAGCTTGATCAGACCACAAACAACCATCCAATCAAGGACTTAATCAAAACTGTTTAAAAACTCTCTCACTCACTAGTGTTTTCTCTCTTCAACTCCCTCCCTTTTGTTTTATTAAATTACACGTTCCAATACCCTCAAAATTAACTCAGTCCCTCTGTCTCTTTATACAGTAAAGGTAAGAATAAAACAAAATTAAATTCAAACAAACCTGACAAACTCATCAAACAAATAACCACTCAAAGACTCCTTTTTTTTCAATTGTGGATGCTGCGTCAAATATGGAGGATTGACCAACAAATCTCCCCATCCCTACACATTTGGCTAGCTAGTTGGAACAGACTGCCATCCCTGCAATTAACTTGCATGTCTCAAGCTTTCCTCTTGGTAGCGTCTTTGTTAATATAATGAAATCATTATCGTCAGTGTAAATCTTCTTAAGTTCAAGCTCCTTGGACTCCAATGCATCTCGAATCCAATGATACTTGTTAGATTAGTGCTCTAAAGGCAATCATCTTTAGCATTTTTGTACAAACTTTATTTTGATCAATAAAGCGAAAGATAATTTTTCATTAATTTTATGTTCATTTATTTATGAATTAATGTCAATCTTAAATCAAATTAATAAAGTCCATGATACAAAACATAGCATGAAGGAAATCATGATGTGATCATGATAATGAGATTCCTATCACGAGCAATTATGTTAGTATCTAAAATATCCCTAGTCATAGGATTAATAAGACAGGACATTATTAATCTGGATTTGATCAAGCAGTGGATCTCAAAAACTGTAAGCATGAGATGTTTAGAGTTGACATGTGGATGCTTACTAAGAGTAGTAAGTACATCGGATGACCCACTATGAGATTATCATATGGATGATCTATTAAATGTTAATGATTAATCTCATCATAACAATGGTGCAAATATCTTTAGACTTAAGGTACTCAAGGATATCTCGGATACTGATCCTGTGCTTTGACATCATTCCTTGTTGCCTCAAGACGAGGATACTCATAGGGTGGTGATTGGGTACAACTATTGGTATTCGAAGGTAATTGGGTAGCCAATAAAGAATTCACCACTCCTGATAGAAGGAGATGATACCCACGGCCTCTTGTCGGGGTCATTACTCAGGAGTCTCTGGGCAGAGCAATTATGTGTCATGAAGAGAGTCTTCAATGACACATAGAGTAATAAGATCTCAGGACAAGAACTAACATCGCTTAGACTAGATGTGATGTAGTCAGTCTAGTGAGAGTGACACATAGCCCATACTCCGAACCAAGTGGGGTATAGAATGGTGAAGGGACGAATTGCACGATAATTATCTATGGAAAGGTTCCTAAGTCGGATAATTAACTATCAAAGAGTTCGTGTGTTAATCCACTTATATTCCGGTAAATTGGCATCATGAAACCCTTAATGATTTGCTTGAATTAAGAGAAAATTCAAGTGGCATGAAACCATCTATGATTTGATTCAAGTGGCATGAAACCATATATGATTTGCTCAGATTAAGAATTAATTCAAGTACCCAAAATAATCGGGAACCTAAGGGTCACATGCATAAAATATCGGATGCAAAACAAAGTGTGCACGACTGTTAATGAAGTAGGCCACGATCTTGACCGAAGGCTCGACAAATGATACATAAGTGAGTTCTTCACTTATGTACATTAGAACTAACCAGTCAAAAACACACTCAAGTGAGAGGATAAGGGGTCCAGAAGTGTTATGGAGTTAGAGAGAAGTGTTTTGAGTCTTGTTTATGCAATTGTTGCATGAATCAAAATGCATGCAACATAATCTTGATCTATCTCTCAATTTGAGCATCTACTTGAACTCATGTAGTTTGGTGTTCTAATCACCCTTACACACTGTTTCTTCTTCATCTTTTCCTGTTCTTGAGTGATCAAGGAAGGGTTTGGTGTTTGCAATAACCCAAATAAGGAGAAGAATCAAGAAAGGAGAATTAAAAAGGTACATGTACTGAAAATTCATGTTCACATATTCTTAGTATGCATGCATCTAAGTTTCTAGAATTTTGGGGATGTCATGTGAATGGAATTTAGATTCCGACATTTCCGTTGCCTAGTTGTGCATGTGATGCATGAATACATGGCTCCCTCACTGTAACACCCACTTACCCGCTGGGAGAATATGCAGTTGGCACACAAAACAATATTAAAACAATCCAAAACATGTTAAAGCATTTCCGGAAACTCAAACAACCTACATTTCATTTCATAGGTTGGATCATATTCAGAACATAACATACACATGGTAGTTATCACATACAAGCCTTAAATCCAAATCCAACTTGTTTTAAGGTTATTACAAACTATCAAACAAAATACAAATTCCAATATGTCACATTACATTAAATACAACTCAAAAATAAACTGAACATTTCCAAAACAAAACACAATCTCCTTGGCCACTACAGTTGTCTTTGTCTCAGTCTTTAACCTTCTTATCAGCACCTACATGGAGGCAAAACCACCGTGCTAAGCATAAAGCTTAGTGGGGAAATAACTAAACAAGATATAAATTGGCGACTGTTTCTAACAGTCATCTAACATTCGTATATACAGAATCAAATCACATCTCAAGCAATCTTTAATTGTTCATATTAAAGCGCAATCTGAATAATATGTATCTCAAAATAGAATATAACATATCAAAATAGGATATATTGGCTTCAGAGCAAAACTTACAAGTATCATACCATAATACCATAATATCATAATAGAACTTTAAAGTACCAGAACAAAACTTGACTATATCAAAACAGTATCTGATTATATCAGAACAGAGCTTGATTATATCAGAACTGAGCATGTAATAGAATACAAAACAAATTAGCCTACTAATCCTTTTTACAAAAGTGGGTAATAGGACTAGAACAGAAAATACCCACGTTTGGTATCTAAAACAGAAGAGACTTGAGTAAAATCAGAAAACACCGGACTGTCTGGCATAGAAGACACTGAAGTGTCTAGTCACAGAAGACACCTTAGTGTCTGGTTACAGAAAACACCTTAGTGTCTGTTATAGAAGCAGCTGCAGACCCTTCTAGGCATGCCTATTTACCCACGACTAGTACTTGGTAATTTTAAAACAAAACATTTCAGATTTTAGAATCACATGCAAAAGATATAGTGCATAACATATATCTTTATTCCATTTTTCTCAAATTGAACATAATCTTTCATATCGAACAACTTAATATACCTCACGAACATAAACATTTGCAATAATGTACCAATACATACATTATGTATTTACACATTACATATAATTACATAAAGTCCCAATTCACAAACAATCATATTCAATTTGCATCACATAAATCCTTTGAAACACATTTGTGTTCATAACATTCATCCTTGAACACACCATACACTTCAACATTAGACACATCATTTACTAACCACACATTCCTTAAGTAATTACCTCAATTAACAATCCATATCTAAATTAACTTTTACTCAATTAATCTAACCTCAATTTGAGTTCATTTCACGCCTTAAACAAGTCCAATTAAGTTCTAATGTACCAAATAATATGAACTAACCTTCCTAACCATTTCCCAAGACCGTGCGAATGTGCATTTTTTGTATACATGTGTGAACAATTGCAAGCTTGATATATCTATTCTTTCTTGATGTTATGCATGGAGTTTTTGGTGATAAACTAAAATGGTTCACAGCAAATTTTTGTTGAACGACTCTCCAAGATTATGGTTTAATTCAATTGTACATATAGTAGAGTGTTCTTTGACTCAAGTGTCTTTTTATTTATCACTACAAGAAATCTGCGGATCGGCGACGGACATTTACCGGCGGAATAGATACCGTATGGAATTAGCGATGGAAAGTATAGTTCCGTCGCAAATGTTGAGTAAATTAGCGACGGAACAATATTCATTGGTAAATATGGAATGGCAGCAAAATTTGATAGGGAATTGCCGACGAATGTATTTGTCCGTCGGTATTTTGGATTATTTAGCGACGGAATTATTAGGGATTCTTATTTCCGTCGGTAATATTGTGTTGGGGAAGACAAAATATTGGTGACGGAACGACGTCGTCTCGGATAATAAGGATGGTTTGCGGTTTATTCCAAAAAAACATCGTTTTGGAATAAACCAAACGACGTCATTTTGGATAAGTAAAATTGAAGTTGCTAACGTTATCCAAAACGATGACGTTTGGGTGCTAGCCAAAACGACACTTCAAATCGTCCTTCATATAACCGAAACGACGTCGTTATGGAGTTCGCCAAAGCGACGTCGTTTTGGTTAGGTTGAAGAACGTCCCTCATATAACCAAGACGACGTTGTTTTGGTTTAAATCACGACGACGTCGTTTTGGTGTGGTCAAATAAAATATAAGCAAAACGATGTCGTTATGGTTGTTGCCAAAACGAGGTTTACTTTCAGGAATTTGAGGTACAATAATTAGATTAATATTATTAAATTATATATAGTAGCCTAATTTTTTTCATCTTTTTTCAGAAAGAATTTTTCTGGGATTCTTGTTTCGACGCCAACATGTATAAAGTATGGGAGAAGCAAGCTCGTATACGTTATTGCGACCTCATTGGTGCGATACGTAAGGCTAGTCAACGACCGCGTTATATTTCGGAGGAAATTTGGAGTGGTTGGACTGAATATTGGACATCACCTGCAGCAATGTCCATCTCAGAGCGTAACTCCGCCAACAGACGTGGAGGCCCGGAGGGAGAGAGTCTTCCTGTACATACGAGAGGATCAATAACCCACCATGAGCATGCACATAGACTTGTAAGTATCTCAACTTGACACTTATTTTGTATATATTTTGCTTTGCTGTATTATAGATAACGATCATGGTATAAATGTTTGGTGTCGTATATGGCTATGTTGAATTATTTTCTTTGTTCAACAGTGGGTAAATATCATAAAAATAGAGGAAATTCTGTCGAATTTTTTATAAAGTATAGTTCACATCAAACAATTTAGGTTATACATGTAGGAAAAGTCATTGGGCATCAGGCCTACACCTATTCAGCTGTTTTTGCACACTCACACGAAGAACCATGACAGTGTGACATTCATCAACAACCAATGTAGAGAACTGAATGTATGTGAAATTAATACATTATTATAATTTCTTAATAATAATCCCTTACTAATGTAAACATTGCTTCCTAATAGGACCGCATACAACAAACCATTCAGCAACAATCTCAGGAGGAACAACCTGTAGATGACACTCAGACGTATCTTGATGTTGTGGGTGGTAGGGACCATCGTGGAAGGATATTCGGGCTAGGTTCATATGTGAACACATGTTATTCGCAATCTTTCATGTCCAGTACAACAGCATTTGCTAGGCCAACAGACAACAATAAAGTCATCGAGCTTCGGGCCATAGTGCAAACATTGGTGGACCAGATAGCTCATATGAAAGAGGAGTAGATGGCTAACGTGAATCAATAACAGATGGAGCAGATGGCTAAGATGAGAGAGCAGATGGAGCAAATGGCTAAGATCAGAGAGCAGATGGATCAGCTGAGACAGGAGATGGAACAGTTAAAAGGGAGGCTTAGCAGCTCAGAGCACCCGCGATCACCACGACATTAGCTTTTCCTAGTCATTTCCTTTCAATTACAAACATAAGTTATATACACTTTAATGTTTTTATTGTCAATTAAAATAATATTAACTTTATATCATTAATTAATTTTCTGAATTCAACAAATTATATAAATACACAAATTAATTTATTATGCACAGATAATTGATAACTCTAAAAGTTATATATTTATCACAAGATCATGAAATTGGAAACTATAACAAAATTTTCTTATTACCGACGGAACATAAAATACCGTTGAAAAATCAACATTTTTTTAGCAACGAAAATCATAGCTCCGTCGGAAAAATCAACCGTTGTCAGTAACTTTCACTGACGGTTGTGTCATTTATCTTCCATCAGCATATTTACCGACGGAATATAGATCGTCGGTAAGTCAGTAAGTTTAATTACGGGCGTTTTACCAATGAATTTGTTCGTCGTTCGATTCCGTCGGTAATTTATTTTACCGACGGAAGTCTCCGGGTTACCGACGATTTTTTCCACCGATAAACCGCTAATTTCTTGTAGTGTATGTTATTATTGATTTAATCACTTAATATATTTTTATCTTTGTTATCATTGTTATTTCAAAATCCTCTGTTGAGGTTAGCATAAAGTGATCATGCTATTAGGTGTGAGATAACTTTTAAGAGTGTGAGTACGAGTGGATAATATTAAGGAGTGAGTGAACTTGTGTAATACTATTGTACTTCAGTGAAAGTTGATTAACCTGAGTGAGAGCCCCGCAGACGTAAGCAGTATGTGCTGAATTGTGTTGACAAATTTTTTGTGTTAACTTATTTGTTGTGCATTTAGTTTTTCTAATTGTAATCAGATTCTAAATATCGTAGTTACTAGTTACTTTTTGATAAACAGCTGAAAATCTCAGTTTGAAAAAAGGAATAACAGAAATTTTGCTAAACATCAACCTCGGGTTTTTCAATCATAATTGTGAAGCCAACTTGCATTCCTTACCAGATGTAGAAAATACTGACTAATCAGGGAGGAGAATCATGAATGCAGATTGCAGCCTTTATGATTTAAAGGATTAAAAGTTGGGTCAAACGAGAAAGGGATACAGGCAACAAACTAGTGCTCCAGTAAATCTTTAATTTGGGTATTCTTTTTACGTAAAACTAAAAGAACAGTAGATACTGTGGTAAAATTTGCATTTGAAGTATTACTGTATTGGGTAGACACGTATTGGTAGTATCTTCGGGAACGTACACACTTTGAAAAAAAAAGATTTGGGAGACACGAACTAATCACCCGAATCTTGTTTCCTCACCATCTGTAATCATACTTTGAAAAAGATTATTTGACAATTAACCAGCTCAAAACCAAAGGATAGAAATAATCAGTAATTAAAACTTAACGCAAATCGAACCACTTTTAACAAGTTTCAGGGAGATTTGGAAGTGCACAAAATTCAGGAGACTCAGTGTGACCTCCTACCAGTTGAGCAATCAGTGAGGGCATTTATATCCATTTTTACTAATACCAGCTATATTTGCATCAACACCATTTATTAACGATTCTTCATTTCCAATTTTCCAGGATAATCATCTCAACTAGTAAGACCTGACATAAGCAAGAGGAAACAGCCTGGCGAAAATTGAGTTCTTTGCATTAACAATCATGACACATAATCCATAACAGGGAATGTGAACGATCGCCAGGACAAAATACCTGCAAGATATCTGCAATCATCAGTGTATTGGCGTCAGGATAATACAGCCAAAAACATGTTTTTATGCATACCACAAAGGAGCCCACGATAAATCTAGCCCAAGAAATGGTTCTGGCAGCCTGGAAGAGGTTCGGAATATACGTTATTAGCTTTTGAAACGGACACATTTTAACAGAAATGCTTACCATGTGAAAGCACAGGCGTGAATAACCCATTGGAAGACAACATAAAAGCAGCTCCACTGCACAAGGTACGCCATCCGAAACCATGGAAATGCCTAGAAGCAAGACAAAAATGAAGGAATCGAAATACTTTTATCTGTAGATACGTTGTGCTTCAATATGCTCTATCTGTTATTTGCTTATTCATCCATATAAACGCGAGTATATGAATAATTAGCTGTAGGAAAGAAGCTTCCAATTCCACTTACAAGGTTGTTGAGAGCAGTGTCTATCAGAAGAAAAACTGCCCTTAGAATGTGCATGCAACCCATCAACTGGAAACCACATATCAATAAGTTACTCAAATCCTTTTGTTTATAGCAATCATATTCAATATATCAAGCATAAGCAACAATCCTGTAAATTTGTTTATAGATCACCAACAAAGCAACATACTAAAAAAGCACTTTGAGGTTAGGAGACCCAACACAGAAGCTAAATATATGCAGCCGGGAAAACATTGATTCTCACCAAATCCAGCTGAAGATGTGCGTTTGATCCAAAAGGGACTATAATGCACCAAAAACCAACTTCTGTCAGGACCACTGCACCTGCACTAGTCTGTTACCAAAGGGAATTTTTTCATGAAACCGATGAACAGAAAATTATAAGAAAACACAAAAGGAAATCTGCAAATTGTGGAATATTTCCTTGTGAAATTCAGGGCAATATAGGCCCCCAAAGTTATGAATTGGGCTAACCTGATATAAAATCTGCATAAGATACCCCCAAAATCCGGCCCTTTGTCGAGCAACCTCCTCAGCAGAGCGACTTCGTAATTTGATGGTTGCCCTAGTTTCCTTTTCTCTGTAGGTTACGGAGGACAATATTCCTACCTCTTCCACATCTCTTTTCGTTACCCCATTTCCAAAAGAAGGTTGCGATGCAGACAGGAAACATCCGTAAGTAGATATTACGGTGGCCAGCTGTGTGCACAGTTCCACCAGACGTCTTCAGCAAGCAAAAAGCAAAAGCATATATATCTGTGGAACACTAAATTGGGCCAAATAAACCAGGATATAATTAACAGGTTATGTAATAACTTTTGACTTACCCCGAAATATATCATAAGATACGTAACCAACGTAAATGTCCACCTGCAGACAAACAATTTATCCAAATTTTGGAGATTTTACTCTAACATTCTCAACCATAGTTTAAACATCAGATGAACGTAATACTACCACATATGAATTTCTCAGCAAGGAGACAGTAACTGGCAATCATTGTTAAAAACATCATTTAAGCTATCCCCTACGTGTATATTAGATATTTGTAAATTCAGTTCAAATTCCTAACATTATTGTCCATCTTAAGCAGCAGCTAATCCAATTGCATTACTTGACACCAGGTTCCTGGAATCCATGGTTAATATACTGATTAGAGAAAGAAACTTGTGACGTGATCTTATTGTTAGAAATATGTGCACTAATATAATCGCAATATTAATTCCATATGCATAACCATTAATCAAATTTTCTAATGTATATTTAATAACTATAATGGGATTTTCTCAAAAAAAAAAACTGTAATGGGATTGTTAATAATTTATTAATTGCATTGAGGCACATGGTAGTACCCTAATATCTATATGTTGGCTCATTAAACTATAGCTTATAACATTCCTAAAATGACATAATTATCCTATTCTACCCTTAAGGGTAGAACATGATATAAGATATAACATATGGTGAGATTGTGTATATGTGGTGTGTGGGTGTAAAACAGAAAATTGGGTTTTCTCTACTATTAGCTTCCTCTTGCACAAGGTGTTGTTGATTTATTTTGATGGGTTGGGGTGAAAGATGGAGAGAATCCACCAAGACTCTATCCCAACTATTGGAGGTATGTTTTAATCTTATTGTGTTGTTATGCTCTAACTAAAATTCTATCTTGGCTTGTGTGATTGAAAGTGAATGTATCTATGTTTATAACAATTGGTATCAAAGCTCTATATTCATTTGATTTTAGGGCTCGTTTTTGATATAAACTCGTTTTTTTTCAAATCGGTTTTTTGATAAAATGACTTTGAAATGATGCATTGGAGGTAGAGAAATCGTTGTTGGCTGTTGTTGTTGCCTTTTACCATTGTTTTGGACAAAAAATCACGATTTTTTGGGTGAGTTTTTTAAAAAAATTCATGTTTTTGTTCATAGCCAAAATGGGTTTGATATTTTCGGATTTGGAGCACTTTTACTGAAATGGATATGTGAAATCCATAGAGCTTGAAAAATGGAAGAAAATGTCTTAAAATCGTCGAAAATCGAAGGCTAGAGAAGGAGATACAGTCAGGTCGACCCGCGACCCACTGACCCATCCCAAGGTCAGGGATGACGCCTACGGCGTCATCCGGATCCTGATACATTTTCCTTTCTATTTTTATTTTTTAATTTAAAAAATTCAAAAAATTTCTACACAGTGTGTGTGGGGGCACGTGCAAGGTCCTTTTTGGACCATTTTTTCTTTTTTGCTCCATTTTTTAATTCTATTTTTCCATATGTTTATGCACAAGATTAATTAGTAATTTTATTTGATAATTCTAATTTTTTTTAATCTTATTGTGGCATAAACATGATTATTTGTAGACAATAGTGAATGTTTATTTTTTACCTGTCATAGAATTGAGCATGTGAAACTATTTATGATGAGGAATTTTTTAAATATTAATGTATGTTTATAATTTTATGTTTTTCCTCTAAAATAACATTAAGATCCATACGTGTAATTAATTATCATGTCGATAATTACTACTTAGTAGGATGATTAATATGGTGAAGAAATTTTATTGAAATATTATGAACCGCACAATTTTTCTATCATTTCGATAGTATATTGATGATTTAGTTGTAATACTTAATAAATTGTTCTTACCTATGAATGAGTTCTATATTTGTTTAGGGAACTTTAGCATGAATGATATAATTAATTTTGAGAGAAAGAGCACGAATTGCATGATTCTGTTTTAACATATATATCATAGTTATTGCTCTTGGTTCTCATTCAGCTTTAAGCAATCCGCGAGTCTCTGCTATCTTGACGCTTAATGGAACGAACCACAAACAGTAGGTTGAATCTCTAGTGATGAATTTAACGATCATGCTCTAATGGACTTGGCCTTGAGAATTGATCCACCACCTAAACCCAGTAATGATGCTACTGAGAAGGAAAGGAAATCCTATAAGGAGAAGGAATACTCTAACTAATGTTGTTTAATGATTATGAGGTATCACATGGATGAATCCATTCATGATAGTATTCCCGAGGCTGATAATGCAAAGGATTTTCTTGCTGCCATTAAGAAGAAGTACATGAAGTTCTCAAAGAATGAGAAGAATGAGTACTTA
>JAOQMQ010000004.1:5169831-5183159 GCA_027563845.1 Erythroxylum subrotundum
CATATTACAACTTTACATGACGGCAACGTAAAAGCAACGACAACTTATAGGTTTTGATATATTATATTATATTATATTATATTATATTATATTATATATATATATATTAAAAATAAAAAATAAAAACTTTTAAAATTTTAAAAACTTGCACTGGGCCCCACATATCTCCGTCCATGATCGGTACCAAATCTTTTGAATAAATTTTTATTAAATGATTTACATTTTACTAATTCAAGCATAAGTTTTATTGACTTGAATCATATGATATTATTTATGGTTAATTAAAAAATCTCAAACTTTGCTCAATTTTGTAATTATAGGTCATGTTTGACAATCGGTGGATTACGTTAGTTGTTAGTTGATTCTATCAACAGTTAGCTAGCAGCGGATTAATATAACTAATTTGACAAACGGATAATATCAACGATTTATTTAAAGATATTTGATAAAATTAGTTGTTTATTATTAATTGTTTATATATAAAATGACTTATGAGGGTATGACTTAAATAAAAGAATTTATAAGGACATGAGTATTAACTGTTTATATCTTAGTATTTCTTTGAATATTCTCAAAAAAATTTAGAAAAAATAAAAGAAGTCAACACCATCATTTTCTCCAATATCTTCCATCGAGTCTTAAGAACACCAAAAGTCATTTCAATATAACTTCTCAATGATGAATGAATTCGATTAAAAACTTCTCGAGATCCTCTTGAATCGGCAACGATCAACTGAAAAACTTGAGAGATCACTAAAATATCACTAAAAATAAGCTTGAGAATGGGTTCAGTCGGATCATACCAGGAGTTTTTCCTCAAATGCAACATCAACGAGTTTAATATGAAATTAGGTCTGTAAAAATGATATCGATTATATTTCTAATTTAAGGAAATATAATTTTTTGTTATTTTGATTAATCTTCATTACTTTTGTTAATTTTGGCTAACGTATATTAATAGTTAAGGTTTTTGGAACACGTGACAAGTCATGTCAGCAAAATTAACGGAGACACTAGTGTTAGGCTAGAATTAAAAAAATTGAAAGTTTGAGTATTTAATTGCCACATTTTAAAATTTGAACTATAATTGTAAAATTGAGCAAAATTTGATATTTTTATAATTAATCCTATTATTTAATTGAACAAAATTATCACATGGCGGATTAATATGTTGCACCTTCAATTGCGTTTCTAATAATTTTTCTAGCCTTCAAATATTGTAAAACTCAATTGGATCGGTTGTCTCACATTCTAAATTAGCAAATTCCGTTGATTACTGCAAATTTACTCCGCTTTTACATGTTGTAACTGGCAACTTTTATCAAAATTACGATGAAATAATTCTTAAGTGGTGGGGAATGTTTAAACTAAAAATTCACTATTGAACCGAGTACATGTAGTCCCTATCTAATTTAACAAGACTCGCTATTCATCATTTCTCAACGCTTATATATTTCATGTTGCACAACAATGATTGGCATCGTTTTTGAATCTATATATGTGGTTTCAAACGAGAAGGCTATATAGTCATTAATATGAACTAGTTCTAATGCATGCACAATTGATGTGAACAATCAGTTTTATGGGTTTTCTTTACGAGTACATAAATTAGGGCTTTATTCCAACGAAGTCTCAACCTTGTAGACTGTTGGTTGCCTTTCATGTCCTCTGGTAAGGGGTACTTTTTTTTTTTTTTTTTTTTTTTTTTTGCCTGTCTCTACTTCAAAGTGTTACTGTAATTTATGGTGAATTTAATTTTTCATTGTTGTTCTTAGAAACTGGAAGACAAGCCTGAATGCATGATCTTTCCCCGTGGTCTGACAAGTGAAGCTGAAATAACTCCCAGTGAAGTGTAAAATTTCGTCTGCTGAATCTGTTCCACCCCTACCATTTTCTGCACCAGGTGCTTAAACGAGAATACTGTTCATGTAGAGGGTGAAGATCGATTACACTTGAAATCTTAATTCTGTTCGGTGCAGATTTATGTTTTCAAATTGATTGTATATTTACTTGCATCTTTTAGCGAAATCAAATCCCATATCTTCGGCCTAACCATTATATAACTTATCTGGGATATGGCAGCTGAAAATTTAGAACAATTCTTGTAAGTTTCCACACTCAAATCTCATGCATAAGAAACTGAGCGACAGAAATATACTCGTTGCATAAAATATGAAATGTCAGGTAAGGTCCTCTTAGCTATCATTGATGGGCTGTTAAAGAACCAAGACATGAGATAATGGACTAATAAACGGGCTATGTTTATGAATATCAATAATGTGCACTATATAGGATCAAGGAAGAGGTATTTCTTTCAGAACTCGATCGATGTCAGGTTAATACTCTGTTCACTTCCAATTTTTTTCTGAGGCATTAGTCTCATGCTTCCATGTTATTCTGCTTCTATACTCTCTTCAAATTTGTCTTCTAAGCCATTGGTCCCAAATTGAATGTTTTTTAGGAATGTTCCGGTTTCAGATCCTCTATAAAAGAACTTTCCCTCTTGCATTGGGTGTTGTTTATCTCTCGTCTTCAAACAAATTAATCATTACCAATATGTTGACGCATTTTCTGATTGGGTTGATTTCATACTGAAGTTTTAAAAATGAAATAGAGAGCCTTGGATCCATAATGAGCTGTGGAAGGGTAGATCTCAGCTGTTGTTGAACAGTTAAGAGGTCAACCTCCTGATGGCAACGATACGATGATCCATGTAAGTCCTAAGAAAAATGTCTCCAAGACTTGCTTTGATCTTATATTGCGCTAAGGAAAGAGCAAGAAGGTGGCAGACACTGAATGTTCCTCTGAAATGGCGTCTCGTTAGTACCTGTTTTCTTGCACACGCTATGAAGACTTGGAAGTTGTAAGTTTCCATTGGTCAACGAGCCTAACCGAGCGAAATTTCCTACTAAATGTTCTCTTATAATAACAAAAGGTTTGGAAATTGCACTCTTGACACGTTTTCAACACCAAGGTCAGTATATTGAGTGGAAGAGCACACGGATCACAGACGCGGAGAGTGCGAGAATGTGTTATGTAAATGACGATACACGTGTTATTAGACATGAATATCAAGCTCTACACCACCACCACCAGGAGGTTGGCACTATGTACATGAACCCCGAATTCCCTGCGGACTGTTTGAAAATTCAGCCCCAACAAAACTAATAACTGCTCACATAGCAGCATCCAAGAATAGCTTATTCCGCCTGAAAGTGGTAATACACTTTTAAATGTTTGCATTATTCACATTCAATGGTTGGCATTGCCATCCAACAAGTTCCTCAAGCTACACAGGGCCTCTGCGGAAAGGCTACAACATCTATGTTTACGTTGCCTTGGTGGAGATAGCTCCCGGTGATCAAGGGAAGAGAAGCATACGATAATTACTGTGAGATTGTCAAAAGTGTTTCGGCGAAGTGCCTCCATGACAAGGTCTTTGGCACACTGTTCTGGGTCATCGTGCCGCCACAGGCCTCGTCGAACAATGCTTACTGCATCCTGACTAGACATAACATCCCAGATCCCATCACAACCAATTATGAGAAATTCATCATCCTCTGTTAGAACCACTTGCCGGAATTCTGGATCTGCGATGAGAGGTGAGGGAGAACCTCGAGGAATTTTCATGTCCCAATCCCCAAGGGCTCGGGAAACAGATAATACACCATTGAGATATCCATCATCGATGTATCCACCTAATTCTTCAACTCGCTTTCTTTCTGAAGGATAGATAGGTCTATGGTCTTGAGACATGTCTATTGCCTCTCCTTTACGACACAGAACAGCTCGACAATCCCCAGCATTAGCAACCATTAACAACCTGGAATAAGAAATCAAATACGATTAAGATCAATAACAGAACAAAATTTATAAGAGCTACAACACAAATTATTATCAGACTATCAACCATGATCATATACAGAAGAAGAAAGGTTTCAGCTAGTGCATTACCAACCTTCCAAATATGAAGGCAGTAAGAGCTGTTGTCCCAGATGAGCTGCTTACACTGCAGTCAGCTGCCAAAGCTTGGTCTGCCAGTAGAAATGCTTTCCTAAGGGAGTTCTCAACATCTTCTAAGAATATGTTGTCAACATTAGCTGCCTGGGGAAAGCTAACATCTTCGAAAAATAGCCTCATCACATTCTTTCTAATATAAGCTGCTGCTTCAGGTCCACCATGACCGTCAAACACCTGCATGAATCCAATCTCCATTAATCACAAACCAATGAGATGACAAGTGGGAATTAAGGCATTGTTCAGCACATACCCCATAGAAAGCAGTAGGCTTGGGAAACTTGAAGAGTGGTCCAAGGTAAGAAGATAGGTCATCTATCCGTATGTGCTCATCTTCCATGTATCTTCGGGGCCCAATGTCAGCAAAACTACCAGAACGGATGCTTGGAACAAATTGCTGGATGGTAGATTCAAGAGTACCATCTGAAAGTTTGTCTACAGATTTAATATCCTACAAAACCCCATGGTGGTATTTTCAGTTTCTATCTCACAAGTTATCATAAAATCGGAAACTAAAAATTCCCTCTACCAAGAAGTAGGAGCAGCATATCTCTACCTTATCCTTCACTTTTCCAACCAATCATAAATGATTAGTCGAGTCAATCTAATACTTCTTATACCTTCTCAACAGATGGTTCACACAATTGAAGTTACAACAAATGCAAGGGAGAAAAAGAGCAAAGATATGCCCCATATGATCGGTGAAAGTCGCGAACGATGTAAATTTGATGACTTTCTGGCACCAAAATGACCCTTTCCCTTTGTTAGGCTTATGCGGACAATTGCAGGTAATAAAACTGGATTTTCTTTTCCCACAATTAGACTAGAAGTCGATGATTATCTCATCATCTAAGCCTTCAAATATCTTTCAACAAGCCCATCAAACACTCAAGAACAATCATCCCAAAAACGATTCGTGGACGTAGACAACTATATATATATATTCACCAGGGAATGTCCACCAAAATTCGATTTCTCACCAAAACACAAACACAAAACGAACCACCATAGATTTCAACACATAAAGTTCAACAAGTCTCCATTACAACTTACCCTCTTAAACCAACCACAATTTTCACTTCCCCCGACAATTAAAACTGAAAAACACCAAAATAAATCGATCCAAAAAGGCAAAAGAAAAAGAAAACAGAGTAAGAAACTCACCACTTGAGAACTGGGTAAGTCAGCAGCAACAGAATCGGAGACTAGAACTTGGGCTAGTCTCCGAGGCGAGACGTTAATAACGTCGTCAATCTCGTGAACCGTGGCCCCTTTAGCAAAATACTGAACGTCCAACGCCGTGAATGTCTGTTGACACACAACCTCTGCTTCAACTACCATACTTTCATCACCACAAAAAAACAGACAAGAAGCTCGCAAAAACCTTATGAATCTTCAAAGACAACCTCAAATCCTCCGGAAGCACCTAGGTAAGAGAGCAACAACAACAACAACAACCAACACAACCGATATTTTCTACCTGCTTTTGTGTGTGAATCTTCTCGCACTTAACTTGTACTTTTTCCAAGCTGAAATGATCAAAATTTTCAACGCCGGTGCGCGTTAACGGGCATATATAGGCGTTGTAATTAAACAGACTGATGTTACCGGTGGCTACAGGTAATACCGGTAGGAAGAAACGGACACGTGTGAGTTGGATTTGATGAACAGTTGGAATTTCCATGTAAGAAATCACAGCCGTGTACTTTCAAGGGTTAGCGTGTCGGACACGTGACCTTTTCTTATATGCGTGACCTTTCGTCTACATGGAAGGCTGCTTCGTGAATAATGACCCAAGAACCCTTCTTTGAACCAGTTGTCCGGTTGACTTTAGAAGCGAAGGGGTAGATGGTAAAGGGTAGTTTGAGAATGGGAAGTCCTTAACCCACGCGTGTTTTTCCGTTTGCCTTCAATAACTTATTCTCCGTTCACACTTTCGCTTAAACTGACCATGGTAACCCGAAGTTTGAAAGTTAATTTCCTTAGTGCCACCGGTCGGTGCTTGACGTCTACGTCACAAGCTGTTATGGTTCCCACTACTCACCATTGTTAATTTAGACGGTTCAGATGCTTCTGGAGCCTTCAGGTACATTAGAGGTAAAACCAAGGCAGGTCCTGGTAAAGTGAAGTAATGAGATTTGAGATTGGTGGTTTCAGGATTGTTTCCACCTATAGTTCCCGAAACCGTTTCAGGAGGTGAAAATGGTTTGACCCAAAACCAGGGTTTTGTCTTGCAATGAAATTGAATTATATACTAGTGGTGGAGAATAAAGCAGTTGTTGGGAATTGACGGGAACTACATCATTTTCTTTTCGGGTCAGCACTCAGCATATGCGTGGCGCTTTGCTTTTATCCTTGTGTTCAGAAATTTTGTTTATTAGGGTCGACAAGTAACTATATAATTAACATTGACTTGTCGCTATCCAAAACAGAGGTCTACGCTGACTTTCCCATAACTAAATGAGCGGCAGAGTCAGCGGCATCATTGTGCGGAAGTGCGTTGAGCAACAAAATGGTTTGGTGGTCCGAAGCTTCAAGGACTCACGTTTGCTGGATACCCCAATAATTGGAGCTTCCTGAAGAATGACATCTAAATACAGTTCCTTGATTTGTTTTTTTGTCAGGCTCACCCTTATCTGCATTATGCAAGAAAGGCTTTATTTGAACAGAGGGAGTAGGTGAAGGCGTAGGACTGGCACGCGCAAAGCGTTAGTTTATGAGGCGTGATTGAGACATTATTGGCTGTGGGTTCGGTGGTCCAACTTGCCGATCCACTTACTCGAGTCTGGTCTACGACCTAGCCACCTAGCAACCTCTTCTTTCCTTATTGCTATATTGATTCCAAATATCTAACCTGGAACAGCTATAGATCACAATTACGAAACTTAAAAGTAGTCGTACAAGGATAACCAACGTGAATCAATTCTCAGCAAGCTTCTTAGAAGTTTGCCGCAGAAACATACTTGGGTAAACCCACTGGGTTCCTAAACTATGGCGTCTAGAAACCTTGACTAGGATTTGGTAAAAGGATGAGAGAAAATAACGTTCCTACTGAGGCGTCTAGAAACCTTGACTAGGATTTGGTAAAAGGAAGAGAGAAATAACGTTCCTGAATCACAAACAATAGAAGTTCTGGTTCCGCTTAGCCTCTCTTTTTTTGTTTTTTGTTTTGGTTACAATAGAAGAAAATCAAATTACTCAAAACAATACCCAAACTAGCGCAGAGTTATGTGGTACAAAGCTTCTTGCTTATTTTGATGGAAGAGTTTCAGGGCATTCAGCGGGGGGCTCCTGGAGCATCTACGGATTTGGATCGGATAAAACTGCGAGAGAGGCCAACTTATTTGCACAATGATTTCCTTCGCGATACACATGCTAAAATTGCACTTCCATGTTCAGTAGAATAGATCTCGAATACTTGCTACCAGAAAATTATTTTCGGACAAAACAAAATTAAAAGAGAAAAGAATATTAATAACTTCCAGTAAATCCAGTTCATCAACAAATCATCTAAAACCAAGCTCTCATGTCAAGGTAAGTTCCGAATGAACTCTCCAAAATTCTGCAGTTAAAGGCGATCCCTTGCTTATGCGGAAAATGTATTAAACCTTAGGCAAAAGATTTAAAACTCAACTTTGACGGAAGTTGGTATCTTGTGAGCTAACCCAAAAACTATGCCGAGTTACATGTGATTCGTTAGGTTAGGTCTGAACTAAATTTAACCATGGACGAGGTTATGTCAGAACCCTGATCATGTTTCTGGATCGTGTCAGGCTAATCCATGTCGACCGCAAAGAAAGCCTTAGAGCCATGAACATGGGCTTCAGTCAGCCCATAAGAACTTTGCAAAGTGATCCAATTATGCTGATAAGAAGCCTGATTCAAAGCATGCCCAGTTTCAAAGAAACGGTGCAAGTTTCCATATTCTTTTGTATTTAATTATAATCAACAGCGTTTAAATGTTTCATGGAGTTGATAATTACGTTAATTATAT
This sequence comes from Erythroxylum subrotundum, assembly GCA_027563845.1. Taxonomy (NCBI): domain Eukaryota; kingdom Viridiplantae; phylum Streptophyta; class Magnoliopsida; order Malpighiales; family Erythroxylaceae; genus Erythroxylum; species Erythroxylum subrotundum. The sequence continues at coordinate 5,177,843 of JAOQMQ010000004.1, forward strand.
TTATATATGGAACATAAAAATAGGGTGACTCTTCCAAAAATAAACAAGCGTTAGTAACGCTTTCAAGTGTTAGCCTCAGAATTTAATTCACGTTCCCTATGCTCATTTAAAATGTTTTCCCATAGCCTGCATTATTGGACTTGCTAGTGATGGTCTGATTGACTCGGATCGATTCATACACCGTGACAGATTCAGAGAAGCCAGGCAAAATCCTTAATGATGTCATCAATTCCCTAAAAAATAAAAAATGAATCTTGAACCAACATTAATGTCACAAAACACAGCGTTTCAACTTATTTATCTCGATTAAGAAACAAGATTCAACAAAGTATTGGTCAAATTCAAAATACATCAACTCCTAAATTAATGCTATATTGGAGCTGGTCGTTTCGGTAGTTGTTGACTTTTAGGGCTCTTTGTATGTCATCATTGTTGAAGACGAGATTAGTTCAAAGTTTGTGCCCCAGAAAACAAATTACGAATCTTCATGTTTCAACACGTTCTACATTGTCTCCGGTCGATTCTTTTCTTCTCAGTTGTATCTAAAAAGGAAAAAAAGAAAAAAGGCTGTAAACTTCATCTTTGTCCAAAACCACACGCCATGAAACGACGAACCTTTTTTATTTAGTAAGCTTGCCTGCAAAATAGGAAGATGTTGCATGTGACCCAAGTGCTAGTCAATTTTCTTTGTCCGTTGCTTTTGTTGAGAGTACGCAAGGGTTCAGCCCCCGTATCAATTAGGAAACGTGAACGTAACTGCATAATTTTAAATATTCTTTCTCTGCTCAAAAGCATAATGCCCTTATATTTTTTTAATAAATTGTTGTTATTTCACGTATAAATAATAACTATAATTAATAAAAAAGATTATTTAATTATTATATAAATATAAAATTAAGAATAACACAAAATTTTTAAAATATTATAATTTCATCGTATAATAAATAATAATTACATCAAAACGTCAAATAAAAAAGAATAATAAACATCAATGATTCTCTAACAATTACAATTTACAACAAAGTTTGTACCGAAGAACCAACTAGAAGCGAAACCTAAAAAAAAATTTACAATCATATTGCATATATAAAATTTAACATATACATCAAATATAAGTAAAATTAAAAGAAAATGATAAATAAAAACTTGGACCTTCATTCAATTGAATACCTACTCAAATTGTATTGACTTCAATTCTTATTTAGTATAAAATACTCATTATTGAGACGAACTTCATCATCATCATCATTCAAATTCACAACATCAAATGACATGGCAATACTTTTCCATCCAAGATTATCTTTAAGTTACTCTCATCTATCAAACTTGGTTCCTCAGAAACTCAATTCGTCAAAAGATCAATGTTAATGCAAATTAGAAGTACATAACTACTTATTCTATTAAGAGTCCTAGTAAACAATAAAATTAAATTTTTAAAAAATTATAAGAAATTATGTCTAACTTAATAGTGATAATAACATACATTTGTTGAAGCTTTCAATTATATCAAACAAATACCAAGTCATTCAATCTTTTGTACTAAAACTTATTCATTTTCTTGTAATGGATGAATTCAAATGTACTTTTGAATTGGTCCCACCAAGTAATTGTAAGATAACAAAAGTAGCATTATAAACAAAATAAAGTAATGATTAATTTTCATCAAGTAACAAAAGTAAAAAAAAAATCTTGATTAAGTTTGTCTCTTTGACGAATAACAATTAGCATCCCAAAATTACAAGAAGCATTCTTATAAATCTCCACTTGTGAGCTTAGGAGATCTTGCATCATTTCATGGATAACAAATGTTGTAATAGTTAATAACATTTTTCTATCAACTTCAATTTCTTTTGTAAAATTGGTCTAAAATAGACATTAAGATTAAAAAATGTCCCAGCTGCAAATAATAGAGAGTAAATTTGTCTTTCTAATCTCTCATTGATGACTGCATAAGGTATGTACAAAGAAGGCTTTTTTTTTCGGATTGACCTTGATTGCTTCCTTTGCCCTTTTCATGACATCCAGACAAAGCACCCCTTATCAAAAGCTCACAAACTTGAATAGAAAATTGAAATTGGGACCAAAATTTACTATCTTTAAGTATAATTCTATAAAACTTCAATCCAACGTTAGACTTAGTATGCTGAGATGCAACTCACTTATCACTTGTAAACATTTGTTTAAACTCTTTCTTCAATATAATAAAATACTAAAGTGATAAGAAATTTGTTGCAAAGCTTGTAATAGCAAGACAACACAAATTCCTACCATTGGTAAAATCATTTCTCTTTAATCCAAATGACTTTTAATTTCATAAATAGTTACTCATAAATTTACCTCTCTAGTTATCAATTGAATGAGCTTTGTATCTTGGACATTAAGAGATAATAACATCTACCATACACTGATAATAATAAGACTAGGAGGCATTGAATGTTATATCTGAATCATACCACCATCTAGCCATTGCGATATCCACATTATGAGTCACTTCTCTAGATTGTAAGACATTATAGATCAAAGGCTGAGCTTCAAGAGTTGTTCGTGGTGTAAAAAAATTAGACACTTGTCTTCTTCTTTACCTAACATCAGGTGCAACATTCCTTTCTTGTTGGGTAGGAATACTACTACCTTCAACATTCTCATTATCATTCTGAACACCAACAAAAGAACTTCCACTACTAATTTTGTAATTCAATCTTTACTTTCTATCTTTCTCATGCTGATACTCTTCAAGTAAATCTTCACTTGTCATTTTACATCATGACTAAACTTTTGTACAAGGTTTCACTTCACCTTTCACCCCAGCTAAATGCTTCTTTAATCTGGTGATTCCTTCACCCTTTTAATGCTTATTACAAAACAAATAAATGGTATGATTCCTTATTATAGAAAACAATCCAACATGAGCTCAAAGTAGATCATGGAATTTTTCTGAAGTGGTTGAATTATTAGAAGTACTTGAACTTCTTTCCATTTATCTGTAAAAATAAACGAAGATGTGTTAAAATTAAATTAATAAATTCACATATTATTTTACTAAATAAGATGATAAATGTGTATTTACTACTCATAAGGCATGATTAATATTCGTAATTTTATTTCCTAACAACAATAAACAATATAAAATGCAAACCTTTAATTTTCTTAACTTATTTATCTTTTCGAATAGATCCAATCAAATCTCGATTACATATATTGAATGATTTAATTATATATTAAATCTTATATTTAAATGAATAATTATATGTTAAATATTCTTTATATACAAACAATAATTAGTAAATTGTATGTTTCATATAAATTAACAACTTAATGCATTATTTTCGATCTCATTTTTATGATTATTAAAATAACAAATAATATGACATATTCTTGAATTATACAAAAATCACAAATTCATAATACTTAAATATTCTTCCATAATTCATACACAATATTATTTTGATCTCATTTATTCATAAATTCACAATGCCTATATGTTATTGAAATTGAACCAACTCATACATACAATTCTAACTTTCAAACTCAAATTTTCCAATGTATATTTTATAAATCATTCACAAAACATACATGACACAATCAAAATACAATGCAATTGCAATTTAGAGCATAAACAAGTAACTTAAAACACACTAAAAAATAAAAAATTGCAATCAGGGTTGGGTTAGGTTAGGTAGGGTTAGGTTAGGTCAGGTTAGGTCAGGTCAGGTCAGGTCAAATCTGGATCTGAAAAATGATAATCTTGATTTCTACAATCTTTCCAGGAGATGGTGGACTGAAGCCTGAAGTAACAATAAATGGCAATGGTGGAGTGGTGTAGACAGCTGCAAATGGGTGGAGATTAGAGAGACCAAGCTTGGGCAGGCGGTCCAATTAGAGGTGGAGGGCAACGTGCAGCGTTGGGCAGGTCTGACGGTGAAGCATGCATGGTACGATGGCAATGGTTGTAGGAGGTGGCGTGGTAACAGTCGGTGGCCGGTGACAGTGAACGTTAGAGGGAGCGAGAATGGATAATGAAAATGGGTAGAGGGGAGAGATAGACAGATGAAAATGGGTGGTTTGTCTACATGCGTGGGTTGTTGTTTTTTTGCAGTGTAGACTCCGAAGATTTAAAACTATATGGTACTGGCCAATATTTGGCTGGTATTTCAAATTCATACAAGTATCAGACGAAAAATTCGGCACTGGTCGGTACTGATGCCTAATACCAAACACATAAATTGCTTACTATTTTTGGCTCGGTACAGTACCTTCCGATTGGTACGGTACGAAATTCATATCTCTGAAATATCTAGTTGGCATCCTTTTGTACCAAGTCCCATTGTTAATATTCGTTATTGTGACTAGTCAAAGAAAATAATCAAAGAAATAAGAAAATGATTAAAAAGAATTCTTTAAATTCACGTATTGTATTGTGTATGACGGGTACATAGGCACTAGTAATTTTAAAGGTATAGAATGTAAGAAAACATGTTGTATTTATTTTGAAGTGTTTTTATTTAATTTTAAAGGTAAAAATTATTATTCACGACTCATACATAAGAATATAATTTTGAAGTGTTTTTAGAAAGTGAGAATATTATTTAAAATATTTTGGATTAATAAGGTATAAAATATGAAAATGATTTATGTTATGTTCTTTTTTGAAAATTAAAGTTGAACACATGAGTTGAAAATATGAGCGTTTTGATCAACGATATGAATATCGTTATGTATCGGCTAAAAAACGGAACAGTATTCATGTTTTTGGTACCGTGAGTTTTCGTTTGGTAAATGTAAAGACTATTTTGCAAATATTAAAAATTTTTAACCTAAAAACCCCCTGCGTACCTCACCCTCCCGAAACCTTCTGCTACTTTTGATTTTTTCACGTTCTCTCACCAACTCTCACTCACCTTTGTTCTCTCTCTCTTGTTCTCCTCTCCATCTTCGGTGATGTTGCTCTCTCTCTGGCGATGCCGCTTCTTCTTAGGAGACTATCATCTTCCTCCCCAATCCATGCCAGCATCATACCATTTTCAGCCCTCCTCGGCTCCTCCACGCGAAATACCGAACAGTCCATCGTCTTTAGCCCTCTTCTATGTGGACCACCGCACTACGCCATCACCACCACTGAATGTCTGAACCTCCTCCACGCCCCTTTCATAACTGCTGCTCGCCCCAGATCTGAACCCGACCATCACCCAACCCAAAAACTCGAAGCTGTGAATTGGTTTTTGGGTATATTTTGTTAGTAATGTGCCCTAGGCCAATGGATATTTATGATTCATGTATTAACATTATGATTTGTTAATAATATATTATGAGGTATTCC
>JAOQMQ010000004.1:5183315-5194040 GCA_027563845.1 Erythroxylum subrotundum
ATCAAACAACCTATTCACGGAAATAAGGTATTTTCGTACATCCTTGGTATTTTCGATTATACTTCATGTTGTTGTATAGTCTTTTCCGCAGTATATTGTGAATACTCGGACCGTAGGCGATCCAACATATTTTTTGACTTTTCGATTTTTTCCTGCTTAATTGCATTTTTGATTGTGAATCGATTGGAACTTGGAAGTTGAAAGTTGAAATTAAATTTTGAATTGGATTTGTGATTTGCGTGGGTTGGATTAGATATTAGAGCTGAATGATTTATGATTTTGTTTTGGTTGATTTCTGATTTGGTTTTGTGGATTGGTTCAACAGATTAAGAGAAATTTATGTTCAGTTTTTTTATGAATGAAATGCACAACCTGATGTGAATCTGTGATGACGTGAATTGATTCAATTGAAAGTTTATAAGTTGAAACAACTTAAATTAAAATTTAAAATCGAGAATAGAAACTTGCAAAGACTTGAATAATTAATTGACACATTCTTAAAATTTGTGAAATGGTATTTCATTTTTAGTATTTGGATATTGGCTTTAGGTAAATAATTAATTGAGTATAAAATTATATTATTGTAAATTAATAATAATTCAGTTGTAGTTAATAATATTATTTGGGTATTGTTAGCTTTGGGTAAATAATTAATTGAGTATAAAATATGTTGAAATATTTGGTAATATATATGTGTGGGCTATCATAAATATTTATAATAGATAATGTGTGAAAGTAGTGATGTAAATGTGTCCAAAATGAACTTTTTTTTCAAATTGTGAACATGTTGTAGGCTAAACTCCAACCACTTATACTTAGTTTTATTAATGTCAATTAAAGATCGTAAAAGCATCTTATATATTTAAGAACCAAATATAGAATGTTGTATATAATATTATAGTTTGTTAGAAATGAAAGGAAGATTCAAAGCTTTAAATAAGAAAAAAAAAACATTTCCAAAGAAGTTATATCCTTTAACTTGATCCTAATGTTATGAATATATCATTCAACTTGATCCTCATATTATGAATAGATGTGTATAAACAATTGTAAAAGATATGTCATTCATTATTTAGCGATTATGTAAATCATACCCTTCAATTTGATCCTCATGTTTGAAACTTTGAATTGAAATTGTTTGAAATCATTAGAAATGGAAATTGTTTATGTATGTTTTGTGATTGTTGGAAATGAAAATTGTTTATGTATGTTTTGTGTAATTATATATGTTGAATAATTGAATTGTTAGTTTTTGACTTATAGTAAATTGTGTATAATGTAATCATACAAAATGAGCTATATTATATAAGATGGACATGCATATTGTATAATGAAATTATGTGTTATTTATTTTGATATATGCATCATTTATTTTTACAGATAAATAAAAGGAAGTTCAAGTGCTACTGATCAAACCACTTGAGGAAGATACAATGATCTAGCTTGGGCTCATGTTGCATTGGTTCTAGTATGAGGGACCATACTATTTGCTTGTTTTGTAACAAGCATTTGAAAGGTGGAGGAATCACCCGATTAAAGAAACATTTAGCTGGGGTTAAAGGAGATGTGGAATCCTGTAAAAAAAAAGTCATGATGTGAAAGTGACAAATGAAAATATTGCTTAAAGAATATCAATATGAGAAAGATAGAAGGAAAGGTTGAATTTTGAAATTGGTAGTGGAAGTTCATTTTTTATTTTCTGTGGTGATACTGATTATGGAAAAGTTGAAGGTAGTAGTGGTAGTGGTACTGGTAGTGTTCCATCCTAGGCCCAAGAAGAAATACTTGGACTTAATGTGTGGAAGAGAAAAAGGTAGGTGACTAGTTTTTTTTGCACCACGAACAACTCTTGGAGCCCAACCTTCAATTCATAGTGCATTGTAATTAAAAGATGCGACCCACAATGTCGATATGGAAGTAGCTAGATGGTGGTATGACACAGGTTCATCATTCAATGCTTCTCAATCTTATTATTATCAACTTATGATGGATGTAATAGCCTCTTATGGTCCGGGATATAAAGGTTCTTCGACTGATGACTTAAGAGGTAAACTTTTGAGTTGTTTTGTTTATGAAATTAGAAGTTATTTGGTAGAGAGAAGAGTGAATTGGGCTACTTATGGATGTTCAATCATGTGTGATGGTTGGACAAATAGGAGACAATAGCCTATTATTAATGTTTTGGTTTATTCTACAAATGACTATGATTTTGAAATCTATTGATGCATTTGGCTTTATTAGGAATACTGAGACTTTGTTTGAGATATTTGATGAAGTTGTGAATGAAGTAGGCCAGAAAATATTGTTCAGTTTATTACTGATAAAGTGGTAGGAAATATGTTGCAGAATAAGTATAATTATTTTTTTTACTCCTTGTATTACACATTGCATTGACCTAATGCTGAAGAATATAGGAGATCCTAAGAATTTTCTTACTATTGATGAGACTATGCAGAAAGATAAAAAGGTGACCAAGTTCATCTATAATCGTGCATGGGTGTTGAATTTAATTATAAGGGAATTTATCAATGATAGAAATTTGTGTCGTCCTACTGTGATAAGATTTGCAACAAATTTCTTATCACTTCAGTCTTTTATAACGATGAAGAAAGAGTTAAGACAAATGTTTACAAGTGATAAGTGGATTGCATCTTAGTATGCTAGGTTTAATGCTGGAGTGGAGGTTTGTAAAATTATATTAGAAGATAGAGAATTTTGGTCTCAATGCCAATTTGTTATCTGAGTTTGTGAGCCTTTGGTGAGAGTGCTTCGCTTAGCTGATAGTGAAAAAAGCCAATAATAGGTTTTTTTATGTCATAGAGAGAGCGACAGAAGCAATTAAGGCCAATATGAAACATAGGCCTTCTCTGTACACACCATATCTTTCAATCATTAATGAGAGAAGGGAAAGACAACTTTCTTCTCCGTTGTTTGCAGCTGGGCCATTTTTTAATCTTAGTGTCTATTTTAGACACTATCTTACTAAACAAACTAAAGTTAATAGATGAATGCTTTTAACTATTACAACAATTGTTAGCATTGATGCGATGCAAGATCTCTTAAGCTCACAAATGGAGCTTTATAAGTTATCTTATGGGAATTTTGGAATGTTGATTACTATTCGACAAAGAGGAAAACTATCTCCAGGTATTACTTGTTTCCTTTTTCTTGTTTGTTAAAAATTAATTATCACTTTATTTTGTTTATAACTCTACTTTTGTTATCTTACGACTTACAGTTTCTTGGTGAGATCAATTCGGAAATGGTGTTCCAAAATTGAAAAAGTTTGTAATTCGAATTTTAAGTCAATGTGTGAGTGCAATATACTGTGAACGAAACTGGAGCATATTTGAATTTATCCACTCTAAGAAAAATAATAGATTGGAGCATAAGAGGTTGAATGACTTGATTTTTGTTCATTACAATTTAAAGCTTCAGGAAAGATATGTTATTATCATTATTAATTTCGATATAATTTCTTATGATTTTCTAATAATTAAATTTTATTGTTTACAAGGAGTCTTAATATCACAAGTAGTTCAATTGACCCAATTTCCATTAATAATATTGATCTTTTGGTAGATTGGATTTCTGAAGAACCGAATTTAGTAGATGTGAATGACTTGGAAGATAATCTTGGATAGAAAAGCATTGACATGTCATTTGGTGCATTAAATTTGAATGATAATGATAATGAAGATTTTCTCAATAATGATGATTTTGTATTAAATGATAACTGGAGTTAGTGCAGTTATAGCGGGTATCCTCCCGTAGATGATTGAATTTCATTCCAGGCTTTTATTTTTTATCTTCTTTTAATTTTACTTATATTTGATGTATTTGTTAAATTCTAACATGTAATGTAATTGTAAATATTTTTGTTTCAGGTTTAACTTCTACTTGATTGTTTCCTCATCATGAACTCTTGTTGTAAATTGTAATAGTTTGAGAGTTAAGGATATTTATTGTTCTTTTTATTGGATGTTTTGATGTAATTATTATTTATTATATGATGAAATTGTTATTATTGTAATATTTTAAATACTTTATATTATTCTTAATTTTATATTTGTATGATGATGATTGTCTTTTTTATATTAATTGTGGTTATTATTTATACGTTAAACATTTAAAAATTATTGTTATTTCATATTAATTGTGATTATTATTTATTATTATAATTTTTGAAGAAATGGTTGATGTAAACTTATAAAGTATACAATACAACTGTACAATATATCAATGGACTATTTTACAATTTTAAAAAAAATCAGGGATTATTTTATAAATTTAAAAAATTACCCAAAACATTATCCTGTATTGATCGGTACTACCAGAACTCAACCTGGTACTAAGTTTGATATGGTATTCGTAGCTTTGGTTTTGATGGTACATAAAAGAGATGACAAATTGTGTCCAAATGTGCATAGAAATGTTACAATCTATGATTTACGAATACAGACGTGATTGAACCTAATTCATATCCTTAAAAGGTATAATAAAATTTAAATTTTTTTTTCATAAAATTTAAATTCTATATAAATTTTAGGATTTATCATAATTATAATTAAATTAAATTTAGTAAAAGATAAAATGTACATCTAAAATTTACAATTAATTACAACTATATAAACCTATTTTATAAATAGAAACTTTGTATTTTTATTAAGTATTAGTCATTTTTGGTGATACGTGGGCATGAAATTATTTATTTGTTTCGTAACGCCATGCTTCTGCAATGTTCTGTCATGTAAGTGGAACAGATCCGTGAGCCCGTGACACACACACAACACCGTTTGGCGTGAAACTGGGTTCCTGACATTTTCAGGATTAGTTAAAGCCGCTTAAATTTGTTTTAATGCCTCGTGGACAGCAAGTCCGCTAACCACCACTTAAACCAGGATTAAGTGCTCTGCACAACTAAGATTTTGGTCCTATTAGGACTCCATTCCTATCTGCATGTTATAAGCTCCTTTCCTTCTTCCTCCAAATATGCCAACTCAGAACAACTAATCATGTAACAACATCGCACGCCACAATTGCTTAACTTTTAGTTCTTGACCCTAAAGTTATGGTACAACGTTAATATCACTAAACTGCCAACTTATAGAATAAGATTAAATGAATTGGAATATTGGAATATTGAAACCGTGTCGGTCCAATGTTCTGGGTTAACTTTGGTCCAAGGCTCCAAGCTGGTCTAAGGATTATTTATTTGAATTTCGTCTTTAAAGATTTTTGAAAAATATGCCCAAAGCTCCATCATTATTCAAACAGACAAGAAACCTTTGAAATGGAAGAGTGGGGGCAGGCGGTGTTGAACGGTCAAAAAGTTGGAAAGTGGAAGAGAGAATATTATAAAACACACATAAATGTTTGGGCTCTTGTGTTGACTGTCATCGAAAGACCACCACCACCACCGCCATTTCTGCTCTCACCAGTCACCCCACCACCAAACCAAATCAATACATCGCTCCGAAGAAAGATACATCAAATTACTTTTGTTCTACTCTCTCTCTCTCTCTCTCTCTCTCTCACTCACATAACAAACCAAACCCAATTCGTACATCATCATCGAAGCAAAGATCAGAACTTGTTTCAACTTAAAGATCCAAACTTGGACCGGGTCATGAATCCGCCACCCCTTTCCCTTCACTGCATCGCATTTCTTACTTGATCTGTGAGTTTTCTTTTTACCTTGCAAATATTGTTTCTTTTTCTTTCGGTATTTTTTGATGCGGTTTCGTCTTATCAAGTTGTGGTTTTAAGTGCTTCGCTCTGGGATCAAGTTAGTATTTGTCGATATGCTTTGCTTTCTGGTCGATCTCCGTGCTCAAGATCGTTCCTTTCTTGCTCCAAGTTGTCGGTGCCCTTGAAACTTATTTTCGTCTCTCTTGTTTGCTGTTTCCTGTTTTCCCTGAGCTTTGGTTTTTCTCTAATCAGTTTTTGAAATGTTGTCTTTTAACTTGGAAACTTTAATATGTTCTTACCTGCTCAGAAGCTAAAACCCATTTCTCTTGAAGAAGAAAAGCTTCAACTTTCGTGTCTTGTGCATTTTTTCTTATTATAGTCCATTCAAGGTTGGGAAAAACTGGGTCTAACTGGGAGACAGTTGAGCCGTACAGTTACCTGATTTCCTACTATAACTTCTCGGGCTCTTTAATCTTCAAACTTTTTTATAATGCTTGTGTTAATCAGAAGGTTTTCTAGTTGCTTGTTTGTGGTTTTCGTCTTGGGTAGAATCAAGGCCCTCATTACCGTAATAGGGTGGATGCTTTTTTATGCATAAAGAACGAAAATATTGTTGAATTATCAAATTTTAATCAGATTAATTACAAATAATGTGAATATCGTATTTCCAAATATAGATCCAAAGGAAACATATACCTGGGTTTCTTCTAATAGACGGTTGTTCGTACGAAGTTACATTCTCGTGTTAGCTTGAGAGCTGCACTTACTTGAATAATTGTGTACATTTTTATCTCTTTCTTTGTTGTTTATCCTTCGTCTTCTCTTCTTGTGTTTGTTCTTTTGGTAGGAGGCAATAATTTCAACCTGTTCTGTGCAGGTAATTATTACTATTTTTGGTACTTTGTCGGAGGCATAATTGTAAGGGAATCTCATTGCTATAACGTTAAAGCAAATGGCTTCTGTAAGTGTTTTACCCACGTCTGGATTACGAGATCCAAATGGAAATCCAGCTGGTGTTGACAGATTGCCTGATGAGATGAATGACATGAAAATTAGGGAGGAGAAGGTAATCTTGGTCATTATTCTTCAAATCAATTTGAAATAAAATGGAAGGATAATATAGAACAAAGTTAAATTTGAATTGCGATTGGCAATTCTAAAGATTTATTATTGACGAGACACTGCAATTAGCTAAAGAACTATTGAAATGAACTCCATTGGAAGAAGAAATCTATTTTTCTGTTTCTCTCAATGATTTTTGTTTAATTGTTTGATGTCTTCAACCATGTTTAGGAAGTGGAAGCAAGTTATGTTGATGGCAATGGAACAGAGACAGGCCACATAATTGTGACTACGATTGGTGGTAAAAATGGCCAGCCTAAACAGGTCATTCCTAATAGATGTTTACTTAGTTGTGTAGATTCTATGCTTGCTCTTTGTTTCCATGATATGACTTGTCTTTTTTATCCTTACAGACTATAAGCTATATGGCTGAGCGTGTTGTTGGGCAGGGATCTTTTGGTGTCGTGTTCCAGGTAATTTGTGAAGTCTAATGCTTGTGTTATTTTGCATGCTTGTGGGGACTGGTTTGAGTCACCATTTTAAGTTGAAATTCGGACAAACCACTAACTTTACTTTTTATGATCTAATTTTCATATTTAGGCTAAGTGCTTAGAGACTGGCGAATCTGTTGCTATAAAAAAGGTTCTACAAGATAAGCGATACAAGAATCGAGAGTTGCAGACTATGCGACTCCTAGACCACCCTAATATAGTTTCATTAAAACATTGTTTCTTCTCAACAACGGAAAAAGATGACCTCTATCTTAATTTAGTACTTGAGTATGTCCCTGAGACCGTGCACCGGGTAATCAAACACTACAATAAGATGAACCACAGGATGCCGCTGATATATGTGAAACTTTACTTTTACCAGGTAAGCAATATTCATGTACCTTTTTTTTAATTTGGGAGAAATTTTGTATATTAAATTTATATACTGCTAATCTTATCTATAATTTATAGCATAGGTTTTGACATTTGATCTTATCATTTTCTTTGGCTATCAAGGTTCTAATGTTATATAATCTTGTTAATGACCTCAACTGATCTTATTATTTCCTTAATTTCCTGCAGATTTGTAGAGCTCTAGCTTACATTCACAACAGCATTGGTGTATGCCATAGGGACATAAAACCTCAAAATTTACTGGTACGTTGACGAGGCATTGAGGTTTCTAGAAGATGAATTTGTGACTTCCTCTTTGTAGAACTAACCAGCTTTATGTTCCCTTCATTAAATTCTTTGAATCTTTGATAGTTTCTCTCCTTAATGTGAAATTTTTATTCTCTTTGTAATAGGTCAATCCACATACTCACCAGGTGAAACTATGTGACTTTGGAAGTGCAAAAGTTCTGGTTTGTATATCTGCATTCTAGATGTACTTCCATGTTTAACTTATCACATCTACTCGTATATTATGCTGATTGTGCTAAACATTTTGACAGGTGAAGGGAGAACCAAACATATCTTATATATGTTCCAGGTATTATCGCGCACCTGAACTTATATTTGGTGCCACTCAATATACCACTGCAATTGATATCTGGTCAGCTGGATGTGTTCTGGCCGAATTACTACTTGGACAGGTGAGGTGCTTCTTCTGTGTTTGATTTTCTTGGTTAAATGGTTTTCTTTTTCTTTGTGCAATAGCTGATGCATTATTTTCATTCATCCAGCCTCTATTTCCCGGTGAGAGTGGAGTGGATCAGCTTGTTGAAATTATAAAGGTATTATTTGTTTTTGTACTTTACTGCAAAAAATACTGTGGAGGACGAACTTCTTGTATCAGTTTCCAGTGGATATATAAATATATATATATATATATATATATATATACTGTGGAGGACGAACTTCTTGTATCAGTTTCCAGTGGATATATATATATATATATATTTGAGAATTGTTGGTTAAGTTTTGCATGTGTTGAGTTGTGTGCTTGATTGAGCTTAAAGTGGAGCTTTCATTGTCACCTAGATACGAGTTTTGGACATTTTTGTTGTGCCAGTTCTCTCTCATTCCTTTGACCAATTTATGTGAATTGTACAGGTTTTGGGCACTCCAACAAGGGAGGAAATTAAGTGTATGAATCCTAACTACACAGAGTTTAAATTTCCACAGATTAAAGCTCACCCATGGCATAAGGTACATAATCATTTTAGTTTATTGGTCCATTTGTGATCTCATATTCTCGATACATACCAACAGTAGGATTTGCTTATATACCTTGTTATTAATGTCCAGATATTCCACAAACACATGCCCCCTGAAGCTGTGGATCTCGTTTCAAGATTATTGCAATACTCTCCTAACCTTCGTTGTACAGCTGTAAGTGATGTACAATGTCAAGCTGGATTTTTTGAGCAAGTAGTTAACGTTTTGAAGATTTACATGTCTATTTATTCCTAAATGCAGTTGGAAGCTCTGTCCCATCCATTCTTTGATGAGCTTCGTGATCCCAGTAAACGTTTACCAAATGGACGTGTGCTTCCACCTCTTTTCAATTTTAAGGCTCACGGTACTAGATCAATGACTTTACGCAATTTGTAACGTCTTTAAGTATGTGCTTATTAAATGCATGTAAATCACTCTGTGTTTCTTTTGACAGAGCTGAAAGGAGTACCTGAAGAGATGTTGGTTAAGCTAATCCCAGAACACGCCAGAAAGCAGTGCCCCTCTGTTGCATCGTGACGCAGGTTATTGTAGTTAGCAGCTGCTCCTTGCAGAGATCCGTGATGTTCTGTTGATCTAAGTAGCTAGAAATCCATGCAATTTAGGCGTGTCGGTTTTGTTATGTATTCTATTTCATTATTAATTGTTATTATTTATGAGTTTGTGCTGATCTTGAACCACTTTGTAGAGAGCAGATAAAGAAAGGTTCTATTTTACTCTATTGTAATCCTTAACCAGTATGCTGACCTCCTCTAATTTGCAGTCTAAACACCGTTGTTGCACGTTTCTGACAATGTTATTCAGGCTCGACATATATATATATTATGTTTAAATCTCTGCATGAATTATTACTAAACATCTGGAGGAGTGATGTATAACTTAAAATAAATAAATAAACTAAATAAAGTAATATATATATATATATATATCAAAAGATAATGTAATTACTAAACGAAAAATAGTAATGAAATTAAAATAGAAAAGAAAAATCAGTAAGCAAATGTTAGGACTTTAAGATTCACTTATATGGAGTTACAATTACCAATCAAGATTGATTATCAATGTTGAAGTGATGAGTAATCTAAAGTATCTGTGCCTTTTCTTGAAGCACACAAGTATGGAATTTGTCATTAAGTTAAGCTTTATTTAATGAGCGAGATAGAGATTTAATTCTCCAAATTCCTTTGAGTTTTTAACGAAGTATTGATGATTGGGTTTGAATCTTTAATAGGAAAGGGATATATTTGGTTAAAAGCGCTTACCGTTTCATTCATGTTGTTTCTCGAGGTTTGAATCAGGTGGTTCCCTCTTCTCTTTGGAAGAAGTTTTTTTTTTTGAACATTCATGGTAAGATGAATTTTTTTTTTGGCGTTTGCTACATGCTTACTTGCTGGTTCGTGCTCTTCTTGTACATAAATGCGTGGATATTTTACCTTTGTGTTTTATTTGTGGTATTGAGCTGGAATCTGTTTCACATATTTTATTTGAGTGCAGTTGTGCTAGAGAAGTTTGGTCACATTTTCCATTGGGTTTATTTCATTCTAACTATGTTGCGCTGCCTGCTTGGTTTTCATCTGTCGCACATACTTATAATAAATAATTTTTATATAATAATTATTAAAAATTATATTATAATAAATAATAAAATCGTTATGTTTTTTTAATCAGATTTATTATTTTAATTGTTTTCAAATATGATAAGTGTATATTTCTTATTATTATTAACTATTTTATTATTGTTAAAAATAATTATGGTTCTTTAATAATCAAATTAATTTAATTGTTTAAAGTTTTGATATTTATT
>JAOQMQ010000004.1:5219750-5241658 GCA_027563845.1 Erythroxylum subrotundum
ATTTGTGAGTGAGTTTTGAAATGTTAGGAGAACAAAGATGAATTGACAATGTCTAGTAAGGGTTCAATGAAAAAAAAATATGACGGCTAATTAGGGTTTAAGTGAAAAACCCTTCAAGGTAAGACGATCATGATTCACGTTTATGGTTCAAGAGTTGGGTTCCGGAAACAGGATCCAACAATGTATAGGTCAACCAATTTCAAAAATATTTGACCTAAAGATAATGAAAGTCCATCATTCGGTCCTATAAGGCTTTAGATATAGGAAACATATTAAGTGCATTTGTCATATGCAACACAGATCCAAGAAATTTGTTTTCTCTCACTGAATATTAAACCACATTAGAGAAAACCCTTATGGGATTAAATACTTATATCCCCCTATGTTATATCAAATCCATGGATTTATATGTATATCTATATATGAGTTCTAATCAACAAAGGCGTTCACAATGTAACATCTGTGCAAAATTGATCTCCAACTAGTAATGACAAAGTCACATTGAAAAAACAAATGGTCATTACTTTCCTCAGCCCTTTGACAGAGCATGCACCAATTAGGAATGTTGAGAAATCTCTTCAACTTATCAACAATTGGTAGTCTATCCTTCATCACTAACCACAAAGTAAAAGACGCCTTTGAGTGTAGGTGTTGGACCCAGACAACCTTGATCTAAGGAATTCTGGTACAGTAATTTTGAAGGAACTTTTTACATGATTGGTTAGTGAATTTACCATTTCTGGTGTGGATAGAGTTTTGGAACTCTAAGAGGATATTCTGCTTGATTCTTGCAATTAGGATATTGAAATCAACTGAGGCAGGACTAAAGGTTGACACGGAAATGCCTAGATAAACCATTAGGAACGATTTTAACATGAAACCAACGATAGTGCTAATCACTAATTCATTCTCTAAAGCAGAATTAGCTAAGAAGAATCCCCTTTTCGCATAATTGACTTCTAAACCAGAGAGTTTGTTGAGGATTCTCAAGGCTTTCTTATGCGTAGAGACTGAAATTTGATCAACTTTAGAGAGGAGTATAAGATCTGATACAAAACAAATGTTTGTGATCCTCTAATTTTTGCATTTAGAGTGAAATTTAAAAGATTTTGTTCTCGCGACAACCCTCTTAAAAGTTCTATGGAATACTTCCATAAAAAGAGTAAAAATATATGGAGAGATGGGGTCCCCTTATCTAATCCATTTGGAGCTTTTAATATGTTTACTAGGATGTCCATTCAACAAGATTTTGAAAGATGGAGTTGTAATGCATTATGAAATTCATTGAATGAAAATATGTGGAAAATCCAAGGCCTTATGAGTATTTAAAATGAAATCCCAATCAACATTATCAAATGCTTTGTTTATATCGATTTTAAGAAAAGATAATTGTTAGTATAGGATCTACAAACTCTTTGTCCCTCATAACTGTACTTCGTATAAATGCCCCTTAAGAAAAGTCAATGTAATTGTGAAGCACTCTTTTCAACCTCTGAGCTAAAATATTGGAAATGATTTTATATAGTGTATTGCAATATTAAAATTGGCCAAAATTTAGAGCAATTCATTTGCTCACCACCTTTGGGAATGAGTACTACAAATGTGTTATTGATTGCAGTCAACAATTTCCCTTTACTGAAATATTCTAGAATAACATCAATCATAGTATGTTTGATCAGGTGCCAAGATTTGTTGAAAAAACGAGGGTTAAATCTATCAGGACCAAGTTTTTTATAAGTCAAAGATTTCAAAGAAGCTTCAATCTCTTGAATGGTAATGGGTTTAATTAACATTTCAACTTCTTATGGAGTAATACAAAATTGCATAAGCTCTTTTAGAAGACCTTGAGATGAAGTGGCCTTGGTGGGTGCTTGCAAGGTGTTGGAAAAGTAATTAAAACCCCCCTAATAGCAATGATTTTTAAGATTTAAGCTCTTCATTGTTCTGATGCAAAAAGATAATTTTGTTACTGTTTTTCCTAAAGATAATAACTCTATAAAAAAAAGCTACATTTCTATCTCTCCCTTTTAGTCATTCGACTGTTGACCTATGTTTCATCAATGAATAGTCTTAAGTAACTACATTGGAGAATTGTTGCATAACAAGCTTTTCCTAATTCTAAAGATCAATAGAGGTGAGATCATTTTGAAGTTCAGTTTATATCCTCTAAAGAGCAGTTCTTGCTATGTTTAAAAGATGATGAGTGTTGCCAATGTTCTTATGAAAAAGCAATTTCATTTCCTGCTTAATAAGTGGCATCTTCCTTGCAAAAATGAATTGCTCAGAGCCTTGTATGAGGACATTTAATGCTTTCTATATGTAGGACTCAAACTCAGCTAGTTCATCTAGGAAATTATTAAATTTGAAGGGGGGAGTGAGTTTTGGTAGAATCAATGTGAGTTACAATGAAAGAGTGAACTGAAAGGCTTTGATTAGTAAAAGTAAAGTAATTGCTTGGGTAAGTAGTAAGCCACATATGATTTGCCAAACTTCTATCAAGTTTTTTTTAAGATGAAGTTATCCTCAGATTGCTTGTTAGACCTTGTATAGAAGTTACCTCCACAAGGAATATCTGAAACTTTGTATCAAATAGACATTGTCTCATCTCAGTGCAAGGGTTACCAACAAATCTGACACCTTGTGCTTCTTCTGGACTGTTAAAAGCATTAAAATCTCCAACAATTAGACAGGGTTGTAAGGAAGTGTTTGCTAGAGATTTAAGCTAATTCCATAAAAAGGATCCCCGATATGCACTGTTATAAGCATATATAAATGATTTGAGAAATGACATACCTGAATCCATTCTAACAACTTCAAGATGGATCAATTGATCTGAGGTGAACTTAGTGTTAACATTGATGACAAGAGAGTCATATACAACCATTATTCTACCATTAAGATAATGACTATAGTTAGTGATCAGAATCCAACACCTTGGCAAAAATTTATGAAGGTTGAAATTATGGAGCTTAATTCGAGTCTCCAAGAAACCAAGAATAGTTGCTTTACTCTGAGCTAATAAGCACTTCACCAAAAGCTTCTTATAAGGGGCATTAGCCCCTCTGATATTCCAAGTCATAATATTTATGATTTTGACTCCTTAACTAAATCCTTTTTCTTTCTGCTTGATCTTCATTTAATCACATGTTCAAACTCCTTATCTTGTTTTGAAATTTTTCTTGGAGTGGTTTGATCAATCCTATCTTGTTTACATGCTATTGGATCTTGACTGCAACCTATACCTAGGATCTTCTAATAGGTCCAGAGATGTTTGTATCTGAAGATGGAGAGGGATTCAGGTCGTGTGAGTCAGAAGGAAAAGAAGTATCTAGAGCTATTTGGGAGTTTAAAACTAAATGTAGGAAATTGGTTGAGTCCATGGAGGGAGGTTAATTTTTGGTGGAAAAAATAAAAGAAACCAAGTGAGTTGGAAGAGAACAAACGAACCAGAAAAGTGAGAAGAGAGGAAAGGTGATGTAATAAGGAGGATGGTGTAGGGAATGAGTTGTTAAGAAGATAGCAAGAAGTAAAAAAAAAATCAAAAGACCTGAGGCAATGTCAGAAGATACTAATGAAAAAGAGGTTTATAAAGAAGAGGCAATATACAAACTTATGGTTTGATTACAAGAGAAACCAGATAGCTCGAGGAAGACAAGTAAATAGTGAAGCTAAAATAATGAACAGTTCTAGAAAGGGAGCAAAAGGAGAGGCATCCTCACTTTGATCCTATAATAGACTACAATCATAGAGATCCTTATAATTCGACATTAATAATTATAGCAATTTGACTATGATAAATTGCATACTATTTAATCCATGATCACTATTTCTTTAGAAGTCTCTATGATCACTATTTCTTTAGAAGTCTCTATGGTTTGAGGACCCCTCTTTATCACGAGATTTAGTAATCTCTTCTCCATTGGTTTTTTAGTTCCATCTATTTGTTAAGCTCTAGAAACCACCTATTTCAAAACTTTTACAATTTTGTTCCCATATTATGGCCTAATTTGGTTTAGATAGTCTTCATTGGTAACTCAGATGAATTTCATCTTATAGGTTCTCCCACATCTATTAGCTTCATTATTCTTAATTTTCTAGAAACTTCTACTCCAAGCCATCATTAGCACATATTCTAGCATACCTAGTATGCTTTGGATTAGTTGTTTGTTCATCCATGCAAATTATTTTTCCTATTAAACTTGCTAATTAACTTAAGCCCTTTATTGACTAATATTTTAAAGGAACATTACGGAAATTAATCCTTATAAATGCATTCCCATTTTTATTTTAACCATCTCTAAACTCGATCTCCATTTTTAAAGTATAAGGGGATTTTGAATGATATGGTATGGCCCAACTTATTGGATTTTATTCATACTATCTTCATTACTAAATTTAAAGACAAATAAATCCTCTTCATTTATCAAAGTAATCTCAATCCTTATCTTCTTCCAAGTATTTGTATTATATAATTGTGAGGAAATCAGGGCCTTTTTATCTACAAAGAAACATACTAACGAAGCTTTCAATTTATGATCACTTGCTTCGAGCACCTTTAATAGTGGGACGTTATATTTAGCTTAGAGGAATGTACCTAAGCTTCTTAAAAGTAGATGAGTCTCCTACTACTTTAATCTAAGATATTTTATTAACCACATGAGGAGAAAAATTAGCCACCTAAGATAAGAAATTAGAGACATTTCCATCAACTTTAACTTACAATTTCAAGTGTACCATAACTAGGAAGCAATAAGGAGAACAACCAACCTTAGTAGATTCAGGAGATGGAAAAATGATATAAAGAGAGGTAGCAAAAGGAGGTGAAGATGAAGCTTACAAAGGGGGAATCAACTAGCTCAAATGTAAGGATATAAGCTTTGGAACCTAGAGCCTTAAAACAAAAA
The DNA here is from genome assembly GCA_027563845.1 of Erythroxylum subrotundum. Taxonomy (NCBI): domain Eukaryota; kingdom Viridiplantae; phylum Streptophyta; class Magnoliopsida; order Malpighiales; family Erythroxylaceae; genus Erythroxylum; species Erythroxylum subrotundum. The sequence continues at coordinate 5,224,655 of JAOQMQ010000004.1, forward strand.
GGGACCTAAGGTTTAAGGATTGCCATATGAATTTCAATACATGTTCTAAAGGATAAAGAAGAACTTAGAGCCTTGTTGGGTTCTACTCGAGGCTTAGCAATTAAACCTTCAGATATAGAGGATTACCTGAAGTAGTAAGAAAGCAGAAGCAAGGGATAGGTAGAAGAAATCTTGCTTATTATTGTTACCTTTAAAAGGAAAGTTAAATAAAACTTTTAACCAATTACAAGATCCAAAAAGAGGTTTAGATAGAAGTTGGAGTTTCTCTCTCTAATGCATTATAGAATCCACTTGTTTTGATATGCATGATTTTAATTGTTTAAGAAAAGTCTTATTAAGAGACAAAGCAAAAATCTTTCAAGGAGGAAACACAATACCATTTTTTGGGAATTAGATGATTAGCAAATAAACTTTAGTTGTACAATCATAGATGAAAGGTTTTAACATCTTTAATTTCAAAGCATGGACAATATTTTGAATTTTACTAAATAAAAATATAATGATCAACACTTTGATATTACTATTTTCACAATAACATAAATCTTTCAAGAATATAAATAATATATTTAGTGTTTTTTCTTGTGATAATAATTGTTTTAATTCTTATCTAATATTATCTAAATCTTTATTATAGTCTTTTATTAAAAATTTTGGTAATTGTCTTGTTAAGGAAAAGTCACAAATCTTTTACGGTCTATATAATATTTTCAATTTTTGTTAAATGATTTTAATTGTCTTCTTATCTATTATTTTAATATATTAATATTATTTATTTTTTATGACCTCAAATTATGATTATCTTCTAGTGCTAATATTAATTGCTTATATTATAAATATTGTCTTCCTAACCTAAAATATTTTTTATTCAAATATTGTATTTCTCATTTTGATAAAGATCTTGAAAGAATAATAAAAAGTAGTAGTAATATGAATAAAGCATAAAAATAAGATATATAAGTAAAGCATAAAATGAATTAAACCAATCATATAAGCATAAGTTGGTGTTTCACTAAGAACTAGTATTAATAACCAAATAATAAATATTGAATGTAAAAGTTAGATGTTAGTTGTAGAAATATAGCAGTAAGTAAAAAAATGTAAAGGATAAATTATAAAAATGTAAAGCCAATCCATAACAAATTGTAATATTTATAATATTAATATAAATAAAGGTTAATTACAAAAAAATTCATCCTTTACTCAATTTTGTAATACTGACCTAAATTTTAAAAAGTGGAGCTAAAATGGTTCAACTTTTAATTTTAACAAAAAATAGCATGACGTTAAATTCTCTGTTACTATGAATGATGTGACGAGCCACATTAGAATAGTATTTGTTCACGTAGCTACCACATATTGTATTTACACCATATATGAGTTTATTATTTAATAAATTAAAATGTCAAAAACCCTAAAGTAAATATACATTGTTTCATATGTTTTACTTCATAAATATTTTAAAATGTTTGATATTTTTAATTTATTAAATAATAAAATTCATATGTGACACAAATACAATATATGGTAGCTAGGTGACATAAATACTAACCTGACATGACTCACTACATCATCCACTTTAACAAAGAACTTAACGTCTAGCTATTTTTGTTAAAAAATAAAAGTTGGAACATTTTAGTACCACTTCTTCCTCTTCTTCTTCTTCTTCTTCTTATTCGCAATTTTTTTAATCAAATACCATTAAAGCTTGTATTTTACCAAATATTGGCCTAAATCTTAAATTTTGAAGTATTATATTAATCTTAGAATATTCAGTTATATGACCCTTTCTTCTACATCTATAACGTATTAGATTCTTATAGCTAAGAGAAGGAGAAAAATGTTATGCTTTATAATTTGGTTTTAAAATTGTTATTTTTTATAATTTGGTTTTCATCTATATTTCAAAAATACATATTTTTTCATATAGGAGGTTTATCTTATTTTTACTAATATATTTGTAGAAAACATTAAATTGTTGAAAAAAGATCCTAAATATTTTTTAGATTTAAATGTTTCATTCTTTAATTATTTTTCTAGTCCCATGTTTTGACACGGTTTTAAACCCTCCTTTTATGCATTACTAATTAACTCTCCATATATCAATTTAATGAAAGTTTTTTAATCATTGTAAATTTTTCTAATTTGGTTTTGAACTGTTTCTCTTATTAAAGGGAAAGCCCTTCATATAACTTCTTTTTTTAAGAAGGGTTGGTTTGAATCTTATCTTAATATTAGCTAAATGGAATTGAAACTAGAACCCACTAAGTATTAATTGCACTAGCCAGCTTAAATTACTCTACAGTTTCCATTTGTAAATTCTCATAATAATGTTCTAACCTATAGCCATTAATTTTGAACACTTTAAAAGTGTCTAAATTTTAGATTTCCATTGCACAAAGAACACATTAGTAACAAAAAATGGGCTGAGCCATCTAGATCACAAATTTCCCTCGAAATAATTTAAGTTTTGAATGATAAAGGAAAACCTTATACCCTACTGAAAGTTACTTCATTGAAATCATGTTTCCATGGAAGGCTTCAGTTTTCTCCTTATAAATTCTAACATTTTATAAGCATTATTACCAATCTCTTATAGCTCTTGAGTTTGCAATTTTTAAGTATTACCAACCTTAATTAGGTCCATGTTATATTGCTCAACAACCCAATGTCTTTATGTTTCAACTCTACAAGTAAATGACAAGGTTTACCAAAAACTAACATATATAAAGATATACCAATTGGAGTCTTATAAGCAATTCGATATGCCTATAATGCATCTTCCAATTGCAAACTCCAATCTTTTTTACTTGGATATTCCAATTTCTCTTGATTTGATTTATATATTGAAAACTTATACTTGCCTATTTATCTGTGAATGGTAAGCAATTGAATTCCATGGTTGATAATAATAGCTTAAGGCATTCTATACCTAGCAAAAATGTTAGACTTAACAAAATCTACTATAACTTTGGCATAATCAGTATGAGTAATCTTATCTTCTACCTACTTTGATAATTAATCCACAAAAAAATAATGTAATTCTTACTAAAGCAAGAGGGGAAAGGACCCATAAATTTCATTCCCCATACATCAAAAATGTCACAAACCAGAATGTTCGTGAGTGGCATTTGATCTCAGTCCCAAGCTACTTATTCTTTGGAATTGATCACAAGACTTACAAAACATATATGCGTTATATAATAACTTAGGCCAAAATAGCCTATATTCAAGCACTTTATAGGTTGCCCTCTTTGGACCAAAATGTCCCCCATATATAAATAAATGAAAAAAAAATTAGAATAGAAGGAACTTATTCATCTATCACACACCTTTTAATAATTTGATCGTAACAAAATTTCTAAAAATGAGGTTCATCCTATATATAATATTTTGCCTCTCTTTTGATTTTCTTCTTTGTTAACTTTAAATAAATCACTGGGTAAGGACTTAGTAACTAAGAAATTCAATATTTCAGCATATCAAGGAATTACTTATTAGATGAAAAAGAGATTTTCATATGAAAATTCTTCTTGAAGCTCATCAAGTGTGGCATTAGGAGTTATCCAACTGAGGTGATCAACAAATAGATTTTTAGCTTTATTTTTGTCATATATCTTCCAATTAAATTCTTGTAGGAGCAAGATCCACCAAGTTAATCTTGGTTTAACCCCTTCTTAGCCAATAAAAATTTCATAGCTATATAGTCTGAATAAATGATTACCTTTAGTGCATAACAAGTAAAATCAAAAAAAAATCAGCCCAAAAACTACTATAGAAAGCTCCTTTTTTTTAGTGTCATTAAGGGTCATAAATGTATAACATATGACACGTGGCATCTTCCCTACTCTGTGGACCAAAATGATTCTAAATGCATATTTCCTAACGTCACACATTAACTCAAAATGAAAACCCCAATATGGTGTTTGAATTTTTAAGGCTATAGTAAGTTGTTCCTTAAGCTCATCAAATGTCACTTTGCACGACTCATAAAAATTAAAATCCACATCTTTCTATAAAAACCTACATTTTGGTTGAGTGATCTTCAAAAAATATTTGATAAAACATTGATAAAAACATGCATGAACAAGAAAAAATGAACTTCCTGTATTCTTATAAGGTAAGGTAGATAGTTTTTTTAATATCTATCTTAGCTTTATCAACCTTAATTCCCTTAGAAAACATTACATGACCTAAAATTATGCCTAGATTAACGATGAAATGGCATTTTTTATAATGCAAAACCAAATTGTTTTTAATGCAACGTTTTAGCAACTTTTTAAGGTTAACTAAGTATGTTTCAAAAGACTCAACATAAATTGCAAGATCATCTATAAAAACTTCTTTGATATCCTCCATATAATCAAAAAAAGATACTTAATATACACCTTTGGAATGTTGCTAGTGCATCACATAGCTTGAATGACATTCTCTGGTTAGCAAAAATGTCAAAGGGGCATGTATAGTCTTTTTTTATCCTCTAATGTAACCAAAATCTGATGATAACCTAAACAACCATCCAGACATCAATAATGAGCTTTTAAAAGTAGTTTTTTAAACATTTAGTCAATAAAAGGAAGTGAAAATTGATCTTTTCTAATAAATGAGTTCAACTTCCTATAATCGATCTAAACCCTCCACCCGTTTTGAATACAAGTGGGTATCAACTCACCATCACTATTCTCTACTGCAATTACTCAGATTTTCATTGGAAGCACCTAAACCGAATTTATGCACTTACTATCCAAAATGACACAAATTATCTAACCATCAAGAAGCTTCAATATCTCCTTTTTAACCACCTCCATTATAGGTGGATTTAACCTCCGTTGGGGTTGTCTTACCTCTTTATCTCCATCATCTAGTAAAACACAGTGCATTTTAATTAATGGACTAATTCCTTTGAAATCAACTAATGGCTAGCCAAGAGCTTCCTTATAATTCCTTAGCACTTGAATTGATTTTTCCTCTCCAAAAAAGTGAGTTTATTAGAGATAATCATAGGTAATGTGTTTTGTTCACCCAAAAAGGCACGTTTAAACTGACTAGGTGGGTTTTTCAAATCTAACTCTGGTGGTTGAACTAAGGAAGTAAGCAACTTTGAGTGATTTCTTGCTAACTCCATAAAAGACATGTGTCATACCAAAATTTTAGACTTTTTCAAGCTGTAGAACATGGTTTCTAACTCCATAGTGGGAGCAAAAGTGTGAATGAGCTACTACTAAATGAAGGAATATATCCCTATATCAAGAATTATACAAAGCTCATTTGCCCAATGCAAAGAAAAAATATCTTGCACCAAAGTGTCAATGAAATTCACATAAACATGTTGTTTTTTATTAAGAAATGTCCTGGCATCATAAAATATTGAATTTAATTACATCACCATCAAACTCTATCGTTAAATATCTATAATGAACATCAATTTTTGTTCATTAGATTTTTAAAAGGGTCTTACTTGTAAAATTAAAAATAAAGAAGAAACATTCTTACTACCCATCTGTAAGACAGAAAAGTCAGTTGTAAAAACATATTAATTATTCACTTGAACCAAAAAATTTTCTAGAACTCCCTTAAGATAAGCATTTGATATATCAACTTATTGGATTATTACATCAGTTTCTTCCAAAAGCCCTGCGTTCAAAGACTCTTAAACAAAGTGGGGTATGACTTTAATTGATGCATCTAAATTTAAGGGATAGTGAAGATACCTGGGTCTTGACTCTTCTATGAAAACTTCTTTTAAAGTACATCAAACACATTCTCTCCTAAATGCACTTTTTCATTACCACTTAGCTTTAAGAAATTTTACAAAGCAAAGGATTTTTTAATGAAATCAAACAAAGGAATGTTTAATTGCACTTTTCAAAAAGTGTCTAAGATCTTTTTTTCTTAATCCTCTTTCCTTAATTTGGTAAAAGGATTTGGAAAAGGGGGTCGCATAACCATTTTTGGTAGGTTATAATTCGATTATGCCTTCTCCTCTTTTTGTGGCTATTTTGGTACTTATTTCTCCATTTCCTCTTTAATTTCTCTATTAGAAACCTTTAAGACTAGTTCCTTTAACTCCTTGCCACTTTGTAGCATTATAGCCTGAGAACTTTTCTTAGGATTTACCTCAGTATAATATGGAATCTTTCCAAAATGTTGTGCTTCCAACAAATTAATAGCTTTTATTGATTTTTAAGGTTTTAAACTAGCTTAAGTATCTTGCTGAAATTTCAAAGTGATAATGGCCAAAGACTTAACTATATCCTTCAAAAAAGTGTTACCTTCAAAATTTTGCATAAGATGTTATTGTCTAGGCATATATGGTTTCTTGTACTGCTAGAAATTCGAGGTTGCATATTGTCTTTAGAATTTCCCATTATGCAAATTTGGGTGGTCAAGCCAACCTGAATTATAAATATCTAAAGATGAGTCATACTTCTTTTAGGATTGTCAAGGAAAACCACATATAACATTGGATTATTCTTCATAATTTTCTTGTAAAGTAGGATATGCATCAGTGGGATAACCAACCATTAAACAAATTCCACAAGCCTTAGCCTTATGCTTCTTGACCACTGTGCGTTGCCGCACCAAAAACATCAAATCCTTCAATCTTTTCTCCAATGATCATACATTCACCTCATTCATATGCCTTGAGGTATGTTCGAAACGAATTCTAAATTGTTGAGTGTTGGAGGTCATGTTTGCTATCAAATCCTTTAACTTAACTTGCTATTCAGTCACGTTTGTAAGCTTTATCCCTATGTAAATCACATAAAATTCGTTCAAGCGCTTATAAGGATCTTTTCTTAGTGTACCCTAAAAAATGGTCAACAAATGAATCAGCCTAAAATTTAGCTCAAATGTATTGTTGTGGCCCAATTTATAAAAGTACTACAATGAGGTTATTGTTTATTAGCAAGAGCATCCAGATCATATAGTGTGCAATTTGCACCCATCTTTTCTTCATTCTATGCTAGCACTTTTTGCTCTTTCTTCTTCATTATTTGCTAAGTTGTCTTTTATATCTCAGTATTTAATAACAAAGCTTTCGATTTTGTTGATTGTGTAACACATACATTGTCAAAAATTCCCCAACAATAGTGCCAAAATTTAGTAATGTTGCGGCCTACATCTAAATTAAAACTAACTCTAACAAAATAAATGTAGCATGTAGAGAGTTGGATCATTCCCATGAGGAGTCTGACAGGAAATAATCACACTAAATTCAGTAAACAATGAAAGGGGTTTTAAATAAACAAGGATAAGAAGAGCAAAAGAAAATTAGATCACAATAAATTAAATTAAATTAATGTGAAAAAACCTTGGTCTACGACGACCTCAATATTGAACTGGCATTGATCCTTGACTCAAATTAACTTGAGTTTACCAACAAGTATTCGTCAAGGTATTTTTACCAATTTTCTCGTATGTGTAAGCAATTAAAAACATCTATTTTATTAATTATTTTTAATTAACAACCTAGATACGATCTTAGATATAATTAATAAGTAGTATTAAGAATAAAGAAAATCGATGAACAAGATAACACATGTACTATGTATATTTAACCTAGACAAATATTCTTCTTAGAATTCTAGTTTCTAATGTTGTACAGTAATCCTAATATCTACTTCTAATTAGAAATATTGAACATGATTTTCCTAGCAATAGATTAAATTAATAAATAATCACTTAGCTATTAATTAACACAATCATTAAAATAAAGAAGACGAATATTTAATATTGAATAGCTAAAGAAATTTCATTAAGAACAAGAGTCTGATAAATACTTAGTTCAATAACTTTGGCTTCTCTAAACCAAGTAAGGCATTAAGCCTTGCAAAGTCATTCTCAACTATGACCGTGTTCCAAAAGAAAAAAACAAAATACTAGTTCTGCATTTTCTAAAATTAAAAGATAATATATTCTTCCTAAACCAAGCCAAAAAAAATCCCCCTTCACTTTTCTTCTTTTAAATAATAAAATAAAATTTTAAAATAGTATATCTAATCCATTTTAACTACACTACCATAAGTTTCCCATCATATCTCTAAGAGATATTTACAAAAATATTTCCTGATCGTGTTAAAAAACTTCCAAATCAAGTTCTGCTACTAGTCATTTTCATTGAATGTGTCCACGGTCAGTTTGCTTCTACAACTTCTAGCTTCCTATTTTAACTTAAACTCTAACTTCAACCTTTGTCAAGTCCAAACTGCTAGAGAAATTAAATTACACAAAATTAAGGACAATGACTCGTAATAATAGAGGAATTAAATATTAAAAACATGAATAACAACGACACTAACACTTTTTCAACTTAAAAATAAATCTTAATTGATTTCAAGTTGAATGATGATATTAAACAAAAGTATAGGAAATTTCAATCTAATGAATAAGAATAATATAAAAAACGTACAAAAAAGAAATTACAAACTAATTCATAATAGTTCGATAATCAAACCGTGTCTACGTCCACTCCCCAAATCTCTTTTAGGAATCCATTGAAATCTTCTTTCAACTAAGTGAAGAGGAACATCCTTACAATTTATTTACATAAAAAGTAACTTTTATACAATCTTTCTTGAAGATTACAAGTACCCTAGATCATTCTAAGATCGATTAACTAAATATTCACTATTTCTTTTTCCTAAATTGGTTAAAACTATTCTAGAAACTTTTGGTTTGGACACGGGGGTTTTGATGGCAAAAGCCTTTTTTATAAAAATAATAAGATTTTTCTAATATTTTCTCTATTATAGAGATTTGTGATCTAAGTAATTAATTGTATTATTACTTTGATACATAATATTCTTAATATCTTTTGAAATTAAATTTCTATTTTCATTTTTAATTCTAAGAGAGAAGATTATGACAATATTTTGTTTATAAGAGATTTTAATTTCACAAAAATAGATTATCTAATTATATATTTTATTTTAAAGATGTTTACCTAATTTTTGTATTATTATTGTTACCAAGGGCTTGACTAAAAGGATATCATATCACATTTTTTTAGACATATATTTCAAGCCAATTAAAGAAGAGAATATATTTTTACTAATTTTGTATAAAATAGTAATATTTTTTGGATTTATTTTCTTTGCTGGAGAAAATTATTAAAAAATTAAGTTTTTTCTTTTTATTATATAAATAAAGAATAGAAACTTTTATGTCAATAATTCAGTTTATGATCTTTTTCAAGTAAATATGATTTATTTTCTATATTTCTAATTATTGAAAAAAAATGTTAGAGAGATTGGAGGTGATTGATACTCAATATTTATTGTGTTTTATAAATTAAGTATGGAAAATTTAGATGTTAGTAGAATTTTAGTGAAATTTTATTATATACACAATTCATTTAAGGTGATATTTTATTAATTTTTTAAAGTAATTCTTAGTCTTCTTCTTTTTTTTTTTTTTTGGCTTAAACTTCAGTAGGGACAGTCGTCATCGCCTCACCACTAAATCATACTTGCCTCCATTTTCAAAAATAATTATGATGCTAGTAGTAATATTATTATTACGAAAACCTTCTAAGCGAGGCCTGTGAATGCTTACATCGCGAAACCTATTAATAACATAGCCGGCACGTAATTGCCCACCTAAAATGGAAAAGGAAAAACGACTACATTGCGTAGGGATCGAGGGAAATTCAGTTAAACATTTGTTTAAGAGGGAACCAATTTTAGTCAACTATGGCGTGCACAAAATTAGTGTGTTTTTTTGGTTTAAAAATCGAAAGGAACTTAATGTTTGGATTGTCAAAAGTGGACTACGAGTAACAAATTGCATCTTCTGCAGAGTCTGATATGATGAGTTGCATAGACAATGATACTCGGTCACATTATTCTTCCCTCGCTAGTTGGTTCAAGGAACATGGAATTTGACATAGTCGAACGAGGCAGAACATTTGAGGTCTCGCAGATACACCACGTTCCTATTTCATATCTTGGATGCCTATATACGTTGATGATTGCCTAGAAATGGTGTGAACAGAATCTGATGCTAGAGACGAGGATGAGATTTTAGTGCAGGTAGCTTTCCATTTTGACTCGAGCAGATTTACCCTCATTGTGAAAAGCATTTATTCAACTCTTGTGTTACTTGGTTTTACAACTTCCTTTTTACTGGATCAAGTAGAACTTTATATTGCCATTGGCAAAAGATGGAATAATCAATTTGCTTAAAGCTAATTCAATGATCTTTATTCTTTAGTAGAGATATGAAGTTAGTGTTTTTTTGGGTGTAGGATTCTTTATTGACCAGATCGATGCAGCTCGTTGACGGTCAGCTTCAAACTTCTAGTTTGATTGCTCCACTCAAACGCAAGTCAATCTATGAGCTTTCAAAAGTAACCAAAGGCTTGTTCAACATTTGCTACCAAAGTGTGCGCTTCCACACGCTACTTAAAGAATCAATTCAACGTTACTAACTCTTCTTATCCTTTACTTCTTTCTGTCCACCAAACTTTCAACCATATTCTGCAGAAGCCGCCATTATCGTCAGTGGTTGTCGTCACACTTTCGACGTCACTGGTCGTCGATATAATCAATTTAGGCTAACGGGCTTCAGTTAGAAAGCAATTCCAAATCATCAGCCACCTTGGGTTCAGCAGTCAATCAGTTCCCCAGTTCAAGCCCATTTATTAATAGTACAAAAACCGATACTCGTGTCAAGTCTCTTTCTGTTTTTGGGAAATATATAAACATAAAAATTAAAATACCACGTATATAATTTTTAGTAAAACGAAAATGATGTCAGTGATTAGTATAAGTATCCTTCAGTGCTTTTAGGTAAATGCCATATATTCATATTTTCATCTGTTAGATAAAGAGTTCAATTTCCAACCGTAAAGATATGGATTAAAAAGCTACTCTCATATAAGGTTATGTATTCAAAAGGTTGTACCACACACTTTAGAAAGATCTTTATTGTTTGATCTAACTCTTTTGATTTTCTCTTATGTAATAACTTTTTACAAAACAACAACGCTACGTGAGAGTTGCATGATTTAGAGAGATCTAATAATACACAGTCTTACCTTTAACAGGAAGAGAGACAATTTTCAACAAATCCACGTATAATATTAAAAAAATGATAATACAAAATATAAATAAATATATCTATATAAAATAATAAAAGATACAATTTAATACATAATACAGTACATATAAAACATAATAAATATCAAATACACAAATAAGTAAAAAGACAAATACAAAATATATCAAGCCAGTAATTACAAGACAATAATTAGACTAAATAAGACATTACTAAGCTAAATAACTAGGACGATGTTCTAAGTAGTAGTAGTAGTAGTAGTAATAAAATGAAAGGAAACGTTTATAAAGCTTACTAAAACGAGAAAAATTTCTTTAAGTGAGATCTTTTATTTATATCTTAGTATACCAAAGTTTTCTATTAAGAACTATATCTTTGATGTTTCAGCAAAGTCATATTATTCTTGATTATTTCCTTAAGTTTTTCTTAAACTTTTCTTTTTTTTTTCCTCTTACAATCTTTAAGTATTATTTTCCCGAATCTTCTCGCTAGACTAATTACTTTAAATTTAAAGGTAGTTCTAAGACGCGACGTCAATATTGAGGTGGATAATAGAGAAGATATCCTTCCAACATGCTTTGCTTTCTTAATTAAAATTGGAATGTTTAGTAATCACTTATCAATGATAAAAGAAGAATTGAATAAAATGAAAGCAAGCATACCATATATAGAATACATATATCTAATATAAATTATGCTATGCAATATAAATTACCGAAATATGTGTTTAGTAAAATAAAAAGTCAAATATAACTTCAAAAATAAATTCTAATCCTATTTTTCTATTTAAGAATTCTTTTGTGTGTTTATAGAATATTAAGTGGAGTGCAATACATCAAGATATAAGAATGGTGATTTATGCACTCATATACAACAATAACAATGACTTAATAATAATTTTGTTAAACGCGAAATTTGGAAAGGTCCGGTATATACAGCCTTACCTTTAACAATTTAAATGGTTATTTTCGGATAACTCGTAAAGAAAATAATAATAATAATAATAATAATAATAATAATAATAATGAAAACGATAACAACAACGATAATGATACTAATAAAAAGATAAAGATTATGCACTCGTATATAAAGATCAAAAGGAAAAAGAATGAATTTTTTTAATCCTTTTCCTATATTTTCTACGTTCCTCTGTTGCTTGTGTACTCTTTATCAACTATCAAAATGTGGTTTAAGCATCAACTTGGAACAGACATTACAAGTGTCGATCCAAGCATCAAGTAAACGAAGTATTAAAGCAAGGAGATCTCTTCACTGTTAACAAATCATCTCTCCTTTTTCCAAAATCTTCTAAAAGCATGTACCCAGTTGACAAATTGACATGTCCTGTCCGAGTCCAGACCCTAAAGTAGACGTAAGCCAGTCTTTAACTCTTTACCGATCCATCTTTGCCCTGAGTCAAGAGAACATAATCTCTCTCTTATGTATGCGCCATTGAAATTGGGTTCCTTTTAACTACATTGTTATTAATTTTACGATATAGTCCGCAAAGTAAGGAAATTCGACACGCAAGGCATTGAGACATGTTAGCAACCTCACGATGTGCTATCAAATTCCCAAGTCATTATTGGCTTCCATTATAATCGGGAATCAAAAGAGAAGCACTTGGCAGAAAATGGACACCCATGACCCAAGAGAGCAAGGCCGTAGCACCTATTGGTGTCAGTTTCTGTACTTTGGAGTGTGATGGCTCTTTTCGAAGATAGGGATCGACTAGGAACTAAATTATGAACATCTGCTTACTATAGCTATCGGGATGACTTTTTTTGGTTGGCCAAAAGGATTGCGTGCGGGGGTAATAGTAGCCAACAGCAAACAACAAACAAGGTGTGTTGACACCCGAGATAAATGGAGGATCGATTAACAATATTAAAGTGAAAATAAACAATGTACAGAAGTTTTAGGGGGCACAAAGAGCACATGAAATCATCGGTTATAGTATTACAATTCTATTTGTAACTCGTATAAGTGAGTGAATAAATTTTAATAAAATATAATAAAAATATCATGATCTATTCCCACAAGGAGGATATCAAGATAGAAAAGAAGAGACATATATTATTATTTTATTATTATTATTATAAATGAGTAAGAAATATCTTATAATTTTAAAAATATTAACAATATTAAAAATTATTTTAATAAAATTATTATATGAGTGACTATTATGTAAATGATAAAACTTATATAATTTCTGTCACCTAATTTTAGTAATGATTTTATTAAAATAATTCAACAAAATTTTATTATAAAGATTTCTTAATTTTTAATATAACAAATACTTCTTAAAAAAAAGATAAGTGAGTAGTGACTTGGTAGCTGGAAATTTAGGCTATCTTGGATGATATTTTGTAGCTTATTTTATGGTGATCGACGTCTAATTTTGCAGCTAGGTATTCTCAACCTTTTGAACTACTATTGTAGGTTGTCTTGATGGTTGAGTGTGTATAATTTGGCAGCTGATATTTTTAATTTTTTTTGGTGATTTTGGTTGTACTGTTTATTGTCGTTGGAGTGTTGATTTTGTGATTGTCATTTGTGATTTGTGATTTGTGGTGCACAAAAACTTCAGAAGATTTCCTAATCTTAACAGCTGTTGTTCTTGGTCGATTGTGTGATTTTTGTTGGGCTGATTTGGTGTTAATCTTGTGTGTATTTCTAATGGCTGTCGATATGGTGGTGGTGTACGAAAACTTTAGCAATCATTGTGGATTTGCAGCTTCGATATTTGTAACATTTCAGTAAAGAAACATTTATTTTGGTTGTAGATTTCTTAATAAACAACTTCCGATCTTTCGTTGAAGAAGCTAGAATTATTAGGACAGTTGTTCTTATTTTCTCAAGTGTATCATTTTGTTCATTATTATTTTAATCATTTGAGTTATTTATTTATTATCTTTATCGTTAAACGTTGATGAGAAATTCTTCTGCTAAAGTTAACATGAATTAATCGTGTTATTGGGTGTAAATTACTTTTACAAGTTGTGAGGACGAGGGATAATGTCAAGGTTTGAGCAAGTCGGCTCAATATAACCTTGTATAAAACTATTTTCGTTAATGAAAATATTAAATTGAATGAGAGTTCTGCAGACGTAAATAAGATGTGCCGAACCGCGTTAACAAATTTAGAAACAATTACGCCTGAACAAAACTCTATCTTTTCAAATTTTCATATACGATCAATATGTACTACGCTGGAAGGCAGAGGTTTAAAGGATGAGTACCTTTTGAGATTCTCGTCTTGATTTTTTAAATAATTAATGCAGGTGGTAACGACACGTAAGGTTTTCCTTTAAGAAAAAAAACAAACAGTACTACTTGCAAGGAAAATAGAACCACGATCAAAGATAAAGTCTATCCGAGTATTGAGCATGCATAAGCAAGAATATCCAACATACCGATAAATAATAATCCAGAACTAAGGATTCTTCTTTTAATTATTTGCATTTCATGAAAAACGCAGTGGCCTGAGACCAACTCGTACCGTCTTTTTGACTAAAAGGGTATTGTCTCCCCCCAACTGGTCTTCGGATTTATTCCAACACCAAAGGTGAGTAATCTTTGATATGTGGAATCTCCTATGTTTCTTACTTCATGCTCCATAAGTAATGCAAGGTTTCTATCCATTCTTTCTTTTTGATCACCTATCTTTATTATTAAACTTGAATTTTTCAATTTTTTCTCAATTAACTTTTTCATGTTTAAAAAGTTAAGTGTGATTTATTAGAATAGTTGTCATTATTAAAAAAAAAAATCAATCAACTTATTAATATCTAAAATAATTTGATATAAAGAACAAAAGATTTAAATTAGAAAAAAGTTATTATCTTTTAATATTATCATTTTCAGCATAACTAAATTAATATTGCAAATTCAACCACCGTGATTTTTCTTATAACTAAGTAAATGTGTTAATTAGGATTTGTCCACTTCTGGTGACTCACTTAATTGAACTAGAAATTAAAATAATAAGACAGAGGTTTAATGTTTAAAGATTTAACTAGTATTAAATTGTCTAGAAATTATTATATAATAAAGATTGAATAAAATTGAAGAAGTTTAAATAAAATTAAAGAAGGAGATTATCCTTACCCGTAAAATTTTTTGAAGTTTAATTAAATAAGAATGTTAAATGAAAACTAACTGGTTTATTAAAATCAGGTTAGTTTATGAAAATCAACTGATTAATTAATAAATTAGTCGATTTTTAGTAACAAGGATTATTAAGATAAACCGAACTGAAAAATTGACCGGTTTAAAACTTTTACAATTAAATCGACCGAATCAGTTCGATTTTTTAATCTATTAACTATATGCTATGTACGAAAGCAATATAGCCTTTACCTTAATTAACTTGAGTAGTACATGAAACCTTAGCAAACAAACTCGAGTTATATTCAAGTTTAAATTTAACTTGAATGGAGAAGTAGGTTCATACTGATTTATTTATAGGTTGGAGAACTAGGGTAGTCAAAATATGTTTACAAATTTTAGTTAAGTTTTTACTTATAAGAATTAATACATTTATCACTATAACAAGTAAAATATTAATTATTTATATCTTACTTACTGAGTGAGTGTAGAAGTATAAAATTGAAATTAATTTGACTGCTATTTTCATAATAAAATCTTATCATATAATTATATGATAAAAATTGAATATATTTCAAACAGAATTTGCTGTCATTTTAATTTTGATAATTTATATAATAATCATATCAAATATAAATATTTAAAAAAAATTATACTAAATATTTTTTAAATAATTAATAATCGAATAATTCAGTAAAAAAATGAATTAACTTATAATTGGGTTTATAACTTAACATGTCAATCTGATTTAACTTTAATAACAATCAACAAAACTTTCCACTTACCGATAATGTGCTGATGAAGTTATGAATGCCCCAATGCGGATCCAGATCACATGGTGTTGGAATTTCTTCTTACCTTTTTCTCCTTTTGAACAAGAAGAAATTCCAACACCATGTGACCTGGATCAGCATTAGGGCACTATTAACTTCATCGGCAGAAGAAAAAGGTTATTCGTACATGTAAAAAAGAAGAGCATTTGTGCGTGGCTTTCTCTTGGTCTTCTTTCATTTTAGTCCCCCATCTGGGGTTAAAGAATCATTCTTGATGATTTTATTTGACTATATTATCTGAACTTCATCACCTTTCTGATATTCCTTTAAACTGTTTTTGCATGCAGTTCATTGCACAGTATGGTAGAAAATCCAAGAAAGCTAACCGGCCGGCCTAACTTAAAGCTTCAGAGTATTCGCTTTCATTGTTCTACAAACCAAGAGAAATGAATTCAGGCATAACGTATGAAAATTGGTACTTCAAAGCTTTTGAGGTGAGGACCCTTTTTCTTAAAATGAGTGAAATTGTGGAAAAAGTCTATCATCCAGACAAAATATTAGGAAATGACACTCGACAACTTATTATCCTTCATAAGCAACGAAACATCGTAAAAAAAAATTCAGGCTAAGTAATCATAGTTATAGTTTTTTTATTTAAATTATATCATATTGCACAAATGAATTAGCTTTTTATTATTAAACTTAAGACAAGTAAATCAAGAAATTAGTCAATTATTTGCTTTTCAAATTTAGGATGTATGTTTATTTTTTACTTAGAAATCCTTATAATTATGTGCGTAAGATACGTATAATATAGTTAATATTCAACGGAAAGCTAAAGAACCTACATTTGCTCTTTGTGCTGTTTAGATTAATGTTATAACACTACAAGAAAATTGAATAACAAGAAAATTGACTATTTCCGACGGAATATTCCGTCGGAAAATTGATCATTTCCGTCGAAAATGTTACTTACCGACGGAAATGGACGAAAGTAGAAACCGTCGTAAAATTGGCTGACGCTATTATATACCGACGGGACATAAACCGTCGGTATATCGTA
>JAOQMQ010000004.1:5246434-5261321 GCA_027563845.1 Erythroxylum subrotundum
CAAAGAAAAGGAATTTTCTTAGGTTATTTCTTAATTAGTAAAGCATATAGATTTTAAGTGGAAAGACTCTTGCTTTTAAACAATTCGTGCATTTTGTTATGAATTTAACCATCTTGCCTCAAGAAAAGCATTAAAGATGATGATGAAGGACTATCTAAGGATTTGGATAAAGTAGCCCTTGACGAAAACAAGAATGATCACCAAGACACGCTAGAAGAGCAAATTTTTAAACTGAATGAAGATGATAAGAAGGATGAGAAGCATCTAATAGATTGAAAATTCAAAAGGAATCATCCTCCAATTTAAATAATATGAGATGATCAATAAGGGGAACTATTTGATCTCATTTTAGAAATATGTTACATCTTTCTTTTAGTTCTCAAATTGAGCCTAAAATTATAGAAGAAGCCATTTAGTGATAAAAGTTGGTTTCTTGTTATGAATGAAGAATCTAAAATTTTGGGAGAAATAAGGTTTGACTTTAATATATAAACCTAGAAACTAGCAAATCATAGATACTAAATGGATATTTATAGACAAATTAGATGAGTCGAGTATCATTGTATGAAATAAAGTTAGATTGGTAGCTAAAAAGTATAATCAAAAGGAAGGCATATACTTCGAGGAATATTTTGTATTGGTAGCTAGGTTAGAATTTATCATGTCATTACTTACATTTGCATCTTATATGTTCAAATTGATTCCAATGGATGTTAAAAGCTTTTTTTAAATGATTTTATTAAAAAGAAGTTTATGTTGATCAACCACCTAGTTTTTAAAATCATGGTACACCTAATCACATGTATAAATTATCCAAAATATTATATAGCTTAAACAAGCTTATAAGGCTTAGTATGATAAGTTAAGTACATTCCTTTTGAAAATAATTTTACAAAAGGAAAATTTGATACAACTTCATTCATTAAAAATGACATATGAGATGATTATTCAAATTTATGTTGATATTATCTTTGGTGTAGTTAATTAACGCATGTGCAAAGAATTTTTTAAGTACATGAGTAAGGAATTTGAGATAAGGGTAATGAGAGAGTTTAACTTGTTTCTTAGACTTCAAATCAACCAAATGAAGGAGGGCATCTTCAATTAAGCTAAATACACCAAAGAAATAATCGATTGCTTCAAAATTGATTAAGCCAAGCTATTAAAAGCACTTATGTGAATTACAATTGAGTTAAACATGGATGAAGAAGGCAAGCCTATTAATATCAAATTATATCGAGATATGATTTGTAATTTACTTAATCTTTTTGTAAGTAGGGAAAACATTAAATTTAGTGCTTATTTATGTGTTAGATATTAAATAAATCCAAAAATGTCTTTATGCGCTAGATTTTAACAAAATCCCAAAGAATCTCATCTTTAAGCTTTTAAGCATATACTTAGATACTTATATGGTACCGTTCATCATGATTTTAGTATCGTAAAGATGTCATTTTTAATTAAATCGATTGTTCATATGCATATTGTACCAGTAGTCTTTTAGATAGGAAGAGCAAGTCAAATACTTGTCAATTTCTAGGCAATGAATTAGTTTCATAGTTTAATAATAAATAAAAATCAATTGCTTTATCAACTTCAAAATTAAAATATATAGCAACCATTAGTTGTTGTGCGCAAAGTTTATGGCTTAGGAAACAAATTAGAGACTATTACATGAACAATAAAAGGATATTAATTAGGTATGATATCACTAGTGTCATTTATCTCTTAACGAACCCTTATTCAATACTCTAAAATCAAGAATATAGAAATTAACTATCATTTCATTAAATTTCATGTGCAAACAAGTGATAATGAGCTAGAATTTATTGATACATTACATCAATTAGCCAATATATTCCCTGAATCAATAAATGAGAATAGATTATGCATGATTAAGAGAGAACTAAGCGTGCTTGATAGGAATTCTATTTGAAAAGGATCTTCATAGGCACTTAAATTTGATTTTGGTTATTGTTTATTTACTTTCTTATATGCCTTAGTGTTTAATATTATTTTAGTAATCTTTTAAATAATTGACACTTTTTATGTTTCCAAAAGGAAGAGAGAAATTTAGTGATTTTAAATTCAGGGGAGTGGTTAATTTTAATGTAGCCTTGAGAAAATTAGTGACATTAGATTCAAAAGAAGTGATTAGTTTCAACGTCTTAGTAATCTTCTATAATGGTTAATTTACACTTAAAATATATTTAACTTATAAAGCTTTTTTATGATGCATGAACTTAAGGGAAGCTAATTACTCATATTGCCTTAAAATAATAAAATGTATATGTTTGATTTTACCATTTTAATCTAATATTGTAAAATAGTTTATCTTCATTAAAAAGGGAAAAATTGTTGAACCAATGGAAGTTACAATCTATATTGTGATGATAAAAAAAATGTACTACTAATGAGTTTTTATTTGTATAAAAGCAATATGAAAGCAATAATGGTCATGCACAAATCAAGATACATCTCATGAAGAAATTAGAGAAAAGTTAGAAATCATGTCATTTTCAACTGAAGAACAAAATCAAGACCAAAAAAGAACAAGGCATAACAAATTTATAAATAAATATATAATATTTGTTGTATTACTACTTGGTCACTTTGATATTTTAAAGATTTATCATGTATAAATGCATAATTGTTTTAACTCATTACATAGTCTTTTCAATAATCAAGAAGAATTAAAGTTTTGATATCAAAAAGAAATCCATTTAATCCTTAAAACATTCTTTGAAGAAGATCTAGAGCAGTGTTTAAGTCAATTTTGTAACAAGAAAATTAAGTTTGAGTATTTGAAAATGTTAAAATGATGATTTTTGGAGTATTAACCGACCTATATAGGTTGGTGGTTGATCAATGTAGGTTAAAATTATTAAATCTTATGTACCGAGAGTTTATGGGAACATTAGTTTATATATTGGTTAATACCAATATATTGCATTAATTGACCAATGTGACAAAGTTTTTACATTGGTAGATGCTTTGCTTGATATTCATGCTTTAAAAATCGGACCTGACCGGCCAGTTCGACCGGTGACCAATCGGCTATCCGGTCCGGTTCACTCTTAAAAATCGGTTCTCAATTGAACCAGTGAGAACCGGTCAATTGATGGTTCGACCGGTCCGACCACTGGTTCAATAAAATTTTTTGTTTTTTTTATTTTTTTTATTTTTTGATATCTTTTTGTATTTTTTTATATTATTAATATTATATATAATTAAATATAATTATTGCATAATTATGACGTCACACCGGTCGAACCGGTCAAACCGGTGACCAGTAAGGGCTCTGGTTCGATGTCCGGTCTGGGTTTCAAAACACTGCTTGATACTAATGTACTACATTGGTCAACCAATATATAACCTTAGTCAAGCAGTGTCCCAATGGCTAGTGAATCTATACATTTAATGCATATTAGTCAACCAATATGTTAGACTAATCAACCACTACATAGTAACTAGCCATTAAGAACAACAAATTTTTGTTTCTAATGGCTAGTTTAATGCCTCACCCTACAAATATATGATTTTTATTGGTTTAAACATGAAAATTATTTGGATAGTGTATAAACACATTTTAATGAGTTTTACAAGTGTGCTCCAACACGAATTTCAGCAATCACTTGATCTGATTCTACATATTGATCATTTTGAACAAAAAAAAAGACTTTTTAATGGAATAATCACATTATGTAAAATATCTTGACTCTCAATAGTTACGTACAAGTCTATAGAATATAGAAAAGCAAGATGCTCGTGACGTGTATGTGTGGGATGAACCAAATCCTCATTAAATTTTATTTTTCCATTAGAGGGGGCTCCTACGACTCTCCAATGCAATAATACCTACGGCTTCTCCCAATTCCACCAAGTCACCATAAGTAGGACTATGACCATAGCATAATCGACAGATCCAAGATGCAATACTACAAGTAAAAGGAGTTCAAATAGATATGGTTTTCTTCGAAATGTCATGAATCGATTGACAAGTCCAATTAGGTTTTGTGTACATTTGTTGTTGCATTTTGAAGTGAGTGAGTCTTTAAGGATATCAAAGTGATCAACCAAGGTCTTCTTAGTTGTAAATCCTTTTATAAGAGGGATTACTCTTCACCTTAGAGAAAGATTGTAAGAAGAGTTGCTCTTTACTCTTGAAAAGAAAGATTTTTGTAAAAAGGTTCCTCTTCTCGTTATTGACAGAAAAGACTTAGTGAAAATTGGAAGAAGTATCTTAGTGAGTGGACGTAGGCAAAAGTTGTATGTCGAATCACTATAAATTAGTTTGTCTTTCTTCCTCTCTATACTCTTTAAATTATTGTTTGAATGTATAATTGATTTACGTTAAGATATTTTTCATCATATATTGTTTTTTCAATTCCATTCATTAGATAATAAATATTTTTTTAATTTACAAACACCTAATTCACCCTCTCCTCTTAGGTGCTTATAGGGACCAACATTCTCTAAAAGTCTTCAGAAAATTAGTATTATATGCTTGATATATGTTTTTATGCCCTTGGACATGACTGAACTACAATCGTTACTCGAACCATAGATCCTCATGTTTCCTCTAGGGAAGAGATATGCTCTATAGCATGCTTATGTCCTTAGTCCGTGTATCTTCATATTTATATTGTAATTAGCACATGATCATTGCATGCGCCTACCCTCAGATTGTGGATCCTTCTATTTCTCTTATTATTATCACATGATCTCTTTCATGGTTCTTCATTGACATACAGTCTCTCTCCAAACCATGTTCTAGATCGTGTCTCTTATACACTTAATCCATATAAGACATGGACTGGCACACTAACATAAGTTAGACCATATTCATCTAAAAATTGTGAGGTAATTTGTTATTAAAATCAAGCAAACTAATTAAGAAAATTATGGACATTTCATGCACATCACCACTGAAAATAAAATCTAATTTTTAACCAAATTTAAAAATTGACTTAAATTTAATTTTATCAAAAAGTTAATATCTTTCAGTGTAATGTTACTGATGAGTTTACATCTAGTCAATTTCTTAAACATATTCAACTTAGTGATGTTGAGTTTTATGTATCATGTCTAGGTACATCTCAACAAAATGGAGTGGCATAAAGATAATATCTCTATATAATATAAATTTCACTCACCATGTTATTCAACATAAGCATGCCTTTATCCTTGTGACTTAGAAGTGTTTCTCGTGACTATCTTCTTAATAAACCTACTTCCTTCCTCTACTTTAAAGGATGAATGTCCATTTTTTAAACTCTAGAGCCAACATCCAAATTATCATAGACTATAAGTACTAAACACCCTTGTTTCCTTGCATTAACGCATTAAGGTGGTTCCAAACTTGCGAAGAAAACTTATCCTTGTGCCCTAAGTAAATATAGTTCGATTCATAAAGGGTACATATGTTTAAAACCTGAATTAAAAAAAGTATATACATCAGTAGAATATGGTTTTTGACGATAATGTCTTTCTATTTAAACCTAAAAAATTAGAAAGAAACTCAAAATTTTATACTTTTGTTAAATATATACAAGATGATGAATTAGAAAAGCCTTTCAAAATAAGGAAAATAATAAAATTTCAAAGTTTACTGTTTTCTTCTTGTTGCAATAACAATTATGGTGTAGGATATTTACAGAACTCTCTAAGGCATCAAAATGATCAAATTGTGCAAGATATGGAAATAACCATCATAGTTCAATCTTCTTAACAAACTAATGATGGAGACAATTAGCTCAATATGGAAACTCTTGTCACTCCAACACCTTTAACAGACTCCCAATTAGTGCCAACCATTGAAGGATCTTCATCAGATTTGGATAGTGAATAATGTAATATTTTAGATCAACGGAGGTCCTCTCATCAGTCAAATTCACAAGAATACTTCCAGTGCAACTATTCAAATGGATTATTTAACTACAAAGACTCTTTTCATCAACTCACCAAACAGATTATCAACAGAATCAAGCACATCTTTACCTCCACGAGTTCAAAGGCCACCTCCCTATTTGAAATATTATGCCACTTGCTACAATAGTATTGTCAACCTTACTGCCTTAAGAATCGAAGACGATAAAAATTTCTATGAAAGATCCACGTGGTTTAGTAGTCATGCGTAAAGAATTACAAGTCTTAAAGTATAACAACGCATGGAAACTTGCATGAAATTAAAATAGCTTGTTGGTGGTGTTTTTCTTAGACAACATAAATATATTAATGATTGTAGCATAAGATAAAGATACTTGAAAGTGCCCCCTTCTCAACACTCAAATCCGTAAAAGATAAACCAACTTTTAGTGACGTAATCCTGTGGATGCCACTCTCATGCTGTAAATTAGGTTTATTAGTTTTTTTTTGTACTAATTCGTTTTATGCCTTTGGTGACTTCAACTAGGTAGGCTATCCTACTACTCGCGGAAGAACCACTAGCTTTTGTTTATTTTTGGAAGCTAATTGTATTTGCTATTATTCAAGGAAACAATTAACATTGTCTTGGTCCAGTTTAGAAGCTGTGTATTTATCTATAGATCAACAACTATAGAACTCACTTGACTTGGTTTTAATCTCTGAAACATTAGTGTCTCTCTTTCACAACCTCTATGATTGTTTTATAACAACATCAGTGACTTTGATGCTTTATTAATTTTTAAACCACAATTTATCCAAAAAAATTTCCCAATTATATCATTAATTACCTAAATCTTCGTTAGTTCCAAAAATGATGTTCGTCAATCACAAAAATCATTTATACAAGCACTACTATCTAAATTGTCACATTCAAAAGTATATACAATAAAAACAACTTTACTCAATTTAATATGCTAACCCCACCTAGACTCCACTCCATCAATCATGTGCATTGGGGTTATCAACAATCTCTCTATCTACTAAAAAATATAACAGCAAAGTATGAGGTATCTACTCAATAAGTGTAACTAACCGTACCTTTAAAACCAAATAACTTAATAAAGATAGAAATTAGTCACAAGATTAAAACATACATATAATACTAATGTACACAACAATACTCAGTCTATCCAAACACCCATCAAACATAAAAAATTTTATAATTAGTAATTATTAATACTAATATTATTTTATTACTGTAATTTATGTTTTACCTTATTATTAACTGAATTGTCTAGGTTTTGCTTAATCTAGTAAGCTTACATCCAATGGTTTGTCAGCTCATCTCTACTCATTATAGTCACTCACTAAGTGGAAACGCAATTAGATGTATAAATATCAACACAAGGTATCTCAATTCTTCAATCTAATCCGATAATATGGTACCACTTCAGTACTTAGCTATTGGCATAGGATATCTTGGTATCATTCTAGTACCTAGTTATCAGTATAGGACTTTTCGGTGACTCATGATACTTTGGTACCTGCTCCACGAACAAGTAAGTAGCCATCGCTCACTTATATTTAAACAACTCATCCATCTATAACCATCAAATATAATATATCATAGTTAAGCCATAGATTCACAACTAATACAATTTATTCTCGACGTATTATAAGTTAGTCTCTATTTATTTCATGATTATAATTTATTGACCCTAATATTCTTAATTATACTCTTACACAATTGAATTTTTTAATTAACAAAATTTTCACCGACTTATCAACCGATACACCTCGTATTACATAACAAAATATAAATGTGGAACATTTGTACTTTGTTAATTGTTTATGTAATAAATAAACATGATTCATATATTTTAGAATTCCATATATATTAATTATTAATTTAATTAATGAATAATTCAAAATATGTTTCACTATAAAATAATTTATTAAAAACAAAATTATAAGTTTTATAAACCATACATTATTCGAAGAGTATAGTCTAAGGTTATCCTGACCTGATTTTCAAACTCAACTAATTAATAAGTCCAATCTACTCCTAGATTCATCATTCAAACCTAGATTACAAAATTCTATTAGACTTATTTAAGAAAATTTTTCAACTTAGTTACACTTAATAATCCAAAATTATTTCATTTTCCACTTTATTCTTAATTACTAAAATATTTTTACTTTACCTAATCATCATAATTACAAAAATGCCCTTATGGGAATTAAATTCTAATTTTACCCTCAAATTTTTACGTTTCCTATCTTGTCCCTTAATATATCTTAAATTTTCTTAAATTGTCTTCTTCTTCACCCTCTCCTCTTCTCCTATCTCCTCTTTTTCTCATTTTTGAACCACCTTTTCTTTATTTTTATTTTTCCATAACTTCAAAATTATTTTCACAAATAATCACAATATAAGTTCCAACTAAAACTAGTTTAGGATGATTAAAAATCACAAATAAAAGGCATAAAATTATTGATGGAAAAGTTTTACCTATGTAAAGTTCTATACCTTTCTAACGGATTTTTTGGTTGTTAATCTCTACAATTTTCTCGCTAATTTACCGAAAAACAAACAAAGTGAGGCAATACATGAGAAAAACTTCACATGCAGGAAAAAGATGGTGTATTTCTATACACTTACCAGCTAGAAAGCAAAAGGGAGAAGAAGAAGGAGAAAGTTTTTTGTTGGGATTCTTATTACCTATTTGCTATCTTTTTAATTTATTCTCTCCGCTTTTTATTTTTCTTGGGTTGCGTTACTTTTGTTAAAGTTAGGCTCTCTTTTTCTTAGGGAGGTGTTTACAGTTCCTCCCTCCTTAATAGAATTTCATCCTCGAAATTAAATTACGTACTTGAGAATCTAAACAAACGAGGATACTCACGTCAAACTTCGTCCTCTACCTCCTAAGTAGCCTCTTTTGGAGAATGATGATGGTTCCACAAAATTTGCATCATCAGAATCTCCCGTCTCCTTAATTTCCTAATATGTCTATCCAATACATCCGTGGGCTCCTCTTTATAAATTATATCATTTGTAACTTCAATCTTAGGCCTCGATATAACATAAGTAAGATCCAATCGATACTGTCTCAACATCGACACGTAGAACACATCATGAATCTGTGATAACTCTAAAGATAAGGCTAATATGTAAGCTAATAGCCTCATATGTTATACTATTTCATTTGGCCCAATGTATCTCAAACTCAACTTCCCTCTCCTACCAAACCTCAAAATTCCCATATTAGATGATACCGGTAGAAATACCATATCTCTAATATTGTACTCCATCTCCCAACAATGTTGATCGGCATAATTCTTTATCGGTCCTGAGCTACCTTTAAGCATCGCCTTACTACCTTTATTTTCTCCATCGTGTCCTAAAATAACTCATGTCCAACAATCTAGCACCCTCTATATCTCAATATATCAAATGGTGTCATATCATTGCTAAAATGATAAATATTATTATACGCAAACTCCATCAAAAGTATATGTCTATCCTAATCACCCTCAAAGTTCAGCATACATGCTCTCATTATAACCTCTAATGTCTGAATCATATGCTCCGGTTGTCCATCCGACTGAGGTTGAAATGCAATAATCAAATTTAACCTATTCTCTAAAGTTGTCTATAAACTCATCCAGAACTAAAAAGTAAATCATGGATCTCGATCTAATACGGTAGACACTAGAATCTCGTGCAACCTCATAACCTCATGAATATACAACTTAGCAAGCTTGTCTAAGGAGTTTGCTATTCTCCAAGTAAGAAATGAGTTAATTTAGTTAACAGATCCATAATCCCCCAAACAGAATCATGTTTACATTTAGTCCTTGCTAATGCTACCATAGAATCCATCGTAATCTTTTCTCACTTTCACTACAAATTGGTTAAGGTTCTTAATTTTCTTACTGGTTCCTAATGCTCTACCTTGACCTACGAATAGGTCAAACACCTTGACACAAACTCTATTACATCTTTATGCATCATCGACCACTAGTAATAAGGTCTCAAGGTCTGATATATTTTTGTAGTAGCAGGATGTATAGCATGTGGTGCACTATGAGCTTCCTTCATAATCTCGTCTCATAATCCATCTGTATCCGACACATAAACTCTTCTCCCATTCACCAATACTCCATCTACTCCTACTGAAAAGTTAGTCCTCCTACTTTATTACAATATCTCTCTCTTATTTGCAACATATAAGAATCCCGAGCTTGTGCCTCTCTGATCTTATCTCCTAAATGTGGTTTAATTTGTAATATCACCGATAAACTACTCAAATAATCAATCTCCAATCTCATAACCAATGCTTTCAACTCCACTAGTGATATCATACTGTGTCCGCTCAAACTAATCATCACACCTGAGCCTTTCCTACTCAACGTATCCATCACTATGTTAGCCTTCCCCAGATGGGTTAGCCTTCCCCAGATGGTAATCAATAGTACAATCATAATTCTTCAATAACTCGACCCATCTTCTCTGCCTTAAGTTTAGCACCCTCTAAGTCAAGTATACTTGAGGCTACTGTGGTCTATAAGGATTTGAAATATCTCCCTATACAAATAATGTCTCCAAATTCTAAGAGCACGTACAATCGCGGGTAATTCCATATTATGGGTGGGATAATTCAACTCTTATGATCTCAACTAACAAGAGAGATAAGCTATCACTTTCCCATGTTATATCAATACACACCTCAAACCTACCCTAAAAGCATCAGTATGTACCTCAAAACCTCCACCACTCGATGGTAGCAGAAAAATTAAGCTAGAAGTTAGTCTCCATCTAAGCTCCTAAACGCTATCTTGATACTGATTAATTCACTAAAACTGAGCTCCTTTTTTCATTAGCTTATCAATGAACTAGTTATCATAAAAAATCCTTCTAAAAATCTCTGACAATACCCAGCAAGTCCCAGAAAGCTCCTCACCTTTGATGTATTTCTAAGTGGCTTTCCCTTCATAATTGCCTTTACATTAGTAGGGTTAGGCATCACTCCCTCTTGAGACACCACATGTCTAAGGAAAATTATCCGCTCCATCTAGAACCCGCACTTACTCAACTGGACATACAATTATCTCTCCTTCAAAATCTGTCAAATGTTGTTCGTTCTTCTCTTTACTCCTTAAATGCACCAATATATCATCAATGAACACTATCACAAACTGATCTAGATACTCTTAAAAACATGTTCATCATTGTCATAAATGCAACTGGTGCATCAGTCAACACAAAAGACATCATTAGGAACTCATAGCGGCTATATCGAGTGCGAAAAGTTATCTTGGGGATAATTGACTTAGCTATCCTCAATTATCAGTATCCCGATCTCAAGTCAATCTTGAAAAATGTAACAACTCCCCTCATTTTTTCTAAAAGATCATCTATCCTTGGGAAAAAGGTATTTATTCTTCACTATTAACCTGTTTAATTGTCGATAATCCATGCAAAGTCTCATACTACCATCATTTTTCTTCACAAACAATACTAGAGCTCCCTAAAGTGATGCATTCATTATAATAAAGCCCTTTTTTCAATAACTCCTCTAACTACTTTTTTTAACTCATATAACTCAACAATAACCATCTTGTAAGGTATAATAGAAATTAATGCAAGTCTGGGCATGGTTTTAATAATGAAATTTATTCCCACTAAGGTAATAAACTCAATAAATCATCTAAGAATACCTTTGAAATTTTCCTCACCATAAGAATATCCTCTAACCTAGGACTCACCTCCCTCATATCTATAATATGAGCTAGATATGCCTCACATCTATTGAATATCAATTGTCTAGCAGTCATGGCCGAGATCACACATACTAGAACCACTTTATGATCCCCTACAATTATCACCTTCTATATATCCAAGGACTCTATCATCACCTCTTTCGTATAACAATCCATTACAACCTGATGTTATGTCAATCAATCCATCTCAAGAATTACATCAAACTCCTTTAAATCCATCACTATCAAGTCAACTAATAGCTCCACTCCACTAATCCTTACTAGCATCCCCCTCCTTACACTATTTACTAACATACAATCTCCTACTAACAACCGCACTCTTAAGTCATATCATAATGGACTAACATCCCCTGAAACTTTAGAAGCAAACTCTAAAGAAATATAAGAATGTATAGATCCTGGGTCTACTAACAATTAAGCCTTAATATCAAATAATAAAATCGTACCAAAAATAACATTGTTAGATATGGGTGCCTTCTCCCTCATTATATGGTATATCCTCGCTTAAGTTTGACCTTGTGTTAAAGATGTCCCACTAGTACATGTACCCACTACTGGTCCGCGTCCAACTCCTCGACCATCACCTCAATTGTCAATTCTACCTGAACCTCAACCAAAGGCACCACTCTGACGATATACTGTCTTCTCTGCCCTCAATCCTAAACTTCTCCCTACTATCGAACAACTTCTCTATAAATCCCCATACTATCCAAAAATATAGCATGCCTGACTGATACTAGTGGGTCCCTAATTTGGTCATTTGTGAACTCTATCGTAGATAGCATAACTCTGTAACCCTTCAACTCCTCTAATAATAGGTCATCTGAACTTCTGACTAACCCCTCTATCTAATCCAACAGATGGTGCTCTAATAGTACTATGCTATTCTAAATCCCTGCCAACTCCTCAATCTCCACCAAACCTGTAGAGAGTACCACTCCTACTTGATGTAGTATCAGCTCTCCTAGATCCCCTTACATCAGTAGACCATGAATAACTAGCTCCTCTCTTAACAGACCGACTCCCCTTTCTATAATGACTCTCTGTTTGCCTCTTCAGCTCTCCTCTCCTTTTGCCTTGCTATCACATCCTCTACTATGAATGCAGTCTCTAGTAACTTCTTGAAATCAGAAGTAGCAGTTAAATCCTGCTCAGATCAGTAACATTTGTCCTTTAGATTTGCCATAGCCTCTAATGCATACTTAGACAAAGCCATAAAGCTAGCCTTATTCTCTACCACTGACGTCTCCTTTGTTTGAAGCAAACTCACAAACTCCATTTTCTTTCTATTTCGATATATCCGCACAGTGTATTTGTCTCTAAACTCTCTGTAGAAGTCTTGCCAAGTCATATCTTATGCCTCATAAGATATGTTCACTAACTTCTACCAAGTCAATGCTTTCCCTAAAATAATGAAACTGTATACTATAACCTTCTTTCCAAAGTACACTTCAAACGGTCTAAAACTAACTATGTATGTTCCCACCATGCCTCAGCCTCCTCAAGATCAGTAGTACCTTGAAACTCCATTAAACCCATTTTACATTTCTGTTTATAGTTATGGTCCACTCCAGAATCACCTTGGCTAGAGTCATAGTAATAACTTGTTGCATCATCTGAAAGAACTATATCATCTGAGGTGGCACTGGCATCTCTCCTCCTATTCAATCCGCTATGCCTATTCCTTAATCAGGTACATCTAGAGAATGGATCAAATAACACAATTTCCCAGTCAACTTTAGGCAACAATATCCTGTCCCAAAACTATCCTAAATAAGATAAGAACATATTATTAGTTTTTCACTTAATTTGTCTTTTAAAAATGTAAACTCGCTTCGATACCACCTAAATGTGACGTTCTGCTAATTCTTAAACCACAATTTATCCAAATTATTCCCCAATTATATCATTAAATACCAAAATCCTTATTAGTTCCAAAAAATATATTCATCAGTCACAAAAATTATCTATATAAGCACAACTATCTGAACTATCACATTTAAAAGTATATAAAATAAAACAACATTACTCAATTTAATCTACTAGCCCCACCTAGACTTCACTCTGTCAATCACGTGCACTGAGGTTATTGGAAATCTCTCTATCTCTTGAGAAAATATAGCAACAAAAGTTGAGTTGTTTACTTAATAAGGGTAACTGACCGTACCCTTAAAATCAAATAAATTAATATAAATAGAAATTAGTCAAATGATTAAAACTTACATATAATACTAAAATACAAAACAATACTTAGCCTATCCAAACACCTAATAAAAATCTAAAATTTTATCATTAGTAATAATTAATACTAATATTATTTTATATTGTCATTTATGTTTTATCTTATTATTAACTGAATTATCTAAGCCCTGTTTAACCTAATACGCTTACATTCAATGGTTGTCAGCTCATCTCTACTCATCATAATCACTTACTAAGTGAAAACGTAATTAGAAGTATAAATATCGACACATGGTACTTCAATTCCTCAATCTAATATGTTACCTTAGTACCACTCTAATACCTAGCCATCGACACATGGATATCTCCAAGATTTAGGATATCCTGGTACCACTCTAGTACCTAGTCGTCAACATAGGATGCCCTGATACTTACTCCACAGACAGATATCTAGTCATCACTCATTCATATTTAAACAACTCATTAATTTATGACTTTCAAATATAGCTTATCTTAGGCAAGCCACATATTCATAATTTATACAATTTATTCTCAACCTATTATAAGTCAGTCTCTATTTAATTTCATTAACGTGATTTATTTACATTAATATTTTTAATTAGACTCATACACAACTAAAAATTTTAATTATCATATTTTTACATTGATTTATCAAGTGATCCACCTCATAATGCATAAGAAAATATAAATGTGGAACATTTTGTTCTTTGTTAATTATTTATGTAATAAATAAACACAATTAATATATTTTAGAAATCCATATATATAATTATCAATTATCAATTTAATTAATGACTAATTCAAAATATGATTCACGATAAAATAATTTATTAATAACAAAAATCAAAGTGTTATGAACAATACATTAGTCTAAGAGTGCAATCTAAAGTTATCTTTACCTGATTTTTGGATTCAACTAATTGATAAGTCCAATCATCTCCTTAATCCATCCTTTAGACATAGACAATATAAAATTATATTAGACTTATTTAAGAAAATTTTTCAACCAAATTACACTTAGTAATCCAAAATT
>JAOQMQ010000004.1:5281457-5314191 GCA_027563845.1 Erythroxylum subrotundum
TTTATTTAATTTATAATAATTATTATTAATAAAAATATTTATTATTATTTAAAAAACAAAAATAAAAATTCACAATAATTATAAAAGTTGAAGTAAATAAAATAACTAATTAAAAAAATTTGAAAAAAAGAGAGAAGGAGAGAGACAGAGAGAGAGAGGGAGGGAGGTTTTAAATTTTTTTTAAAATTTCCAGTATGAGTTAGTATTTAGCCGATATTTTGAATACAGATCGATATCGATTGATACTATCCAAAATGGGCTGATACCGACTATTATTTAAATCCGATATAATCAATCCTTTTATTTTGTACCGATTTTAGTCCGATATAAAACAATATTCAAAATCTTGGATTTGAGAGAAAGGGCAGTAATTCAATTATTTGCTTAAGTTTAGTTTAAGGTTTAATAATCACATGGTTAGCTCTAATGTGACATAAAGGGCCTACTAAAATAATAAAAAATTATTTTTCGAAGTCTAAAGTTAGCGCTGATTTGATAATTAATAAAAAAAGTAGGATGAAACTTAAACATTTTTCTGACCTAGCAATGCAGATTATTTTGGACTCCACTAAACGCTCCACGTCGCTCAATCCGCTAATCATGGGCATTAATAAATTGTTAACTCGCAACTGAATCGTGGTCTCCCGTCATATCTACCACGAAGAAAATCGGTGTGCTGACTGGCTTGCCAACTTTGTTGTACATTTTGAGCTAGATGTCTATACTTTTGTACATATACCTTCAGAGTGCGCTTCGATCTTTCTAGAGGATATCATCGGGATTAGCCTCCTGTGATCAATTATGTAAGTTGTAGCGTTCTTTCCTTTAATCAAAAAATAAAAAAATTTAACAGAAGAGTTTGAATTTTTTATTTAAGGTAGGATCAAATTTTAACATTTTTCAAATATTAAAGTTAGAATTATTTACTTGAAAATGCTTGAGTCAAGCTTATCGCAAAACTTACGATCAAAAGTGAAAAATCAGTTTAATCAAAATGTAACTAAAAAAAGATAATTTCAATTAATATAACCGAAATCTTGTCAGTACACAAACCTATATATTATGTACATAGTTCTAAAATATATAAGCAAATACTTCTAAATCTGATTCGAGGACGAGATTTGGTGTACTCAAGTCAGAATAGGGCCTCCTCAGTCGTTTGACACTTGAAAAGAGCGAGTCATCATTTCGAACGTCTGTCATTAATGGTCAGTTTTGTTTGCAAAGCTAAAATGAACCTAAAAAAAGTGAACCAACTTGCACAGCGGTGATTTGACAGAGAGCTTAATTATCTTCTAATCCCACTTTGAAAAGAAAAAATCTCCGCCCGTCTCCCTTCCACCACCTAAAAACCAGTGTAACATAAAAGCAGTCTCCTGTACCCTAAAACCCCACTACAAAACCAATCCCCCATTTCAGGCTCTATCCGTTCACCACGCTCCCCTAAAGCCCCACTACAAAACCAAACCCATTTTCAGGCTCTATCTGTCCACAGCGCTCATTTCAACTGAAACTATGGTGGTGCTGGCCTTGGATACTGACGAGAACGCCCATAACTTTCGGGAAGAAACTCCTCTCTTCAACAGGGGCTCAGAGGTCGAAGTGAGATCCGACGAAGATGGGTTCGGTGGCGCTTGGTTCCCTGCCACCATTGTTGAATTCTTAACACCAAAGTCATATTCAAAGAAGAGGAGAAAAGTGTTTCGTGTTCAGTACAAGTCTTTGGTCACTGACGA
This sequence comes from Erythroxylum subrotundum, assembly GCA_027563845.1. Taxonomy (NCBI): domain Eukaryota; kingdom Viridiplantae; phylum Streptophyta; class Magnoliopsida; order Malpighiales; family Erythroxylaceae; genus Erythroxylum; species Erythroxylum subrotundum. The sequence goes on from JAOQMQ010000004.1 coordinate 5,283,194, forward strand.
CGAGTCTAGTCCTTTGACTGAGAATGTTGAACCCAATCTCATTAGGCCTTCGCCTCCTCAAGAGACTGAGAATGGGGTGCGAGTGTTTGAGGAAAACGATGCGGTTGATGCCTGGTATAGAGATGGGTGGTGGAATGGGATTGTTTGCAAGGTCTTAGAGGCTTCAAGATACAGGCTTTATTTTGATAAACCTCCTGATGTTCTCGACTTTGATGGAAAGGACTTGAGGCTTCACTTGGATTGGGTTGATGGCAAATGGGTTCGACCCGAGAAGCAGGTATTTTATGAGCATTTTTGGCTAGTTTCATCTTTTTTCTTTGAATTGGATGGCTGCTTCTTTATTTTAGCTAGATTTTTCTTTTGTGGGTTATGCATGCAGGGTTTATATTATGACTGTTCAGGTTTAAGCTTTTTCTTCTCTTGCCTTTGTCTTTTCTTTGGTTTATTTTCAGTTCTTGTTTATTTTGTCGGCCGTTTTAGTTGTTGTTGTGGCGATCGAATCTTTTTGGTTAAAAGTTTTGCTACTTATGCGATCTATCAAAATTATTAGAAAATGATTAACATTCTAAATTTATAATTCTCCAGATACTTGAAGATATTGATATATTACTTAGCTTTTGGCGTCCGCAAGAAGTGATTGAGATTTGAATGACGGGATGTATATTTTACTGGGGTTTTGCTCTTTTTTGAACTTTTGATGCTAAGATATAATTTCACTAAGAACATTTGATCCTTAATCTTCAGGGTTCTGCATGTACCTAGTCAAAGAGTTAACTAGCCTTAATCCAAATGTTATATGCGGGGACTATTTCTATGCTATATAGCTTGGCCTAATCTATATCAGGATATTCTTAATCTTAACACGATTGTTGTCCATCATTCGACAGTGTCATTTCTCCTTAGTAGCTTGTCATTGCCCCGCATTTCCTATTTTTTAAATCACTTTAATTACTTTTACCGTCTCTTTTCCTTTTCCTCCACATTTTTGATGCAGGCACTATTTACATTGGATTGCATTATTCTTATCAGTTTGTAACTGTATGCATTTGTTTTATGTTTCATACTTTTTCTTTATCGCAATAAATCTGTCAAGATTGAATACATATGTTTGGTTTTCTTGTGCAACATTAGTAATCTGCTTTTTGATTGGATAATCTTAAAGCAATCAACAGGTTCGATTTTTAGCTCAGGAACAGCTGTGGAAGTGAATCTTGCAAAAGAAAATGCATGGGATGCATGGTACCCTGCCCTTATCGTTAAAGAATTTGAGAATTGTACTTACTTGGTCAAATATCCGGATTCGATTAGCAGTGATGAGCCTTGCATGGACAAAGTTATGTTTGATTCTCTACACATTCGACCTGCTCCTCCTCGTCATGCTGACAGAAATTATGAACTGCTGGAAAAGGTGGATGTGCAGTTTGGTCATGGTTGGCGCACCACTGGAACGATAACAAAAGTTCTTACAGGGAGGAGGTACAATGTTTACTTAAGGCAAGGAAATGAGGACACAGAACTTAATCACACAGAGATAAGACCTCATCTTGAATGGGTTGATGGTGAATGGATTAGTAAAACAAAGGTATGGTTTGTTTTCATCTTTATTTTCTTCGTAATTAAGCTATCGATGTTTGCTAATCTTTCTCTACTTAATTGATAAAAAAATATGGTAAATATTGAAGGATACATGCTTATCCTTGACTGTCAAATTTGGAAAATTTAAGGAATAGCTTTTGGGTGTACTTGATCTGGAAATTTGTTCCCATGCATTTATTTGAGTGGAAGCCAAGAAACAATGCAGTCAGTTCCTGATTAGTCTCGTAGCAGTCCTATTTGAAGGTTTTTATTGCAGGAGGCCATGAATATTCCTAATTCAGAAATATTAAGTGTTGCTCAGAAAGGTGCTGACCACTTGGGGGTTGTCACACAACTTGAAAGCTTAGGTGGCACTGAGGATGTTAACAAGAATATAACACCTTGTTCTACAATCATGAAGAATCCAACAGAGAACTCAACAGATTGCTCTGAAAACTTACCTTCTCATGACCTTTCAAACAATGAGATAAAGGCAACTTCTGATGGTGATGGTAAACTTTCAGGTAAGTCCAAAAAGTTAACAGTTGGCATTGTAGAAGTCCCATTTACGCGAATAAAGAATGTGCCTCTTGAAAGCTCCACTAAACAAGAAGAAGTTCTTGGATTGTCCCCATGGACGGCTGGAAGTAAAAGACCTGAATGTTCAAAAAAGCCTGTGGTTTGTGGACCTCCTTCTGCCAATATTGAGAGCCCTCTAGCTAGAAAGAAAGTTGTGAGTGGAATTTCTCATCTTCAAATTCTTCACCAATTTTATCCCATTTTCTAATAGAGCTTTGAAATTTTGTAGCGTACCACACATTTGAACCTCTATTAGGAGATTCATGTAACTAAACATTTGCAGAATCATGTATTGCCATATTATAACATTGCCCATTGATTCACCATTATATACAAGGATTAACTAAAGCCTTCTGAAGTTATATAAGAGAGGTTTTCTATGATTTAGGTGGGTTGTGTGTGTGATGAGTGAAAATGTGAAACCATAAAAGGCAGGTTAGTTAATGCGTTTCCACCTAATATTAAACTGATTCACGAGGCTCAGGAGTTATACTATGTAGTTTTAATTTTGTTGAGAGCCTATTGACAGAACATTGTCATGAGTACATCAGCAACTGTCCATATCAGTTCTGTTGTTTACATTGATGGTATTTACTTTGTCTTTGCCAGTTTCTCTCTCTTTTTATTTTCTGTGACACATTAGTGCTAATTGGAATAACTGCATTTATTCTTTTTTTCTGATCAAATTTTTTTCTTTCTTACAGAGAAAGCCTACAGAAAGTAATGAACAGGATGGCCAGAAAGCTAACCTTGTCACACGAAAGGGGAGACCTATTAAGTCACCTAACAGAGGCCCACATGAATCAGCAGCAGGTGTTATACTTTACACACATCTTGCCGTTGACTGTATCTATTTAAGTTGCCTATGATAGTTTTTGATAAAAGTTGAGATACTTCTACTATCTTCAGCTAAGCTGAGAAATTCAGCTCAACATATTAATGAGGATGAGAATAAATCAAAAGAAGCAGAAGTTCCCGTTGTTATATGTCTAGAAGCTCAGGTAGCGGGGAATTCCAGTTGTCAAAGTCTAGGTGAGAAGAGGTTGAAGAGCGTAACAAATTATGTCGAATTAGAGAAGATCATGGTAAGGCATTATATTATGGTTGTCCTTAGCCTTGCAAAGATGGGATTTTTATGAAAAGTGAATGTTGTGAATCAGAATTTGTGGGATAATGATGTGAATGTTGAGATGCTTAATGTATGGTGTTTGTTTTGCAGCACCGTGAGGAGTTGGCAGTTGGGCAAAGCAGTGGGAAAAGAAAGCGGGGAAGGGCACACAAGTTGGAAGCTGCAAATCTGATGGAAATAGAGACTGGTACTTAACTAAACTCCACAATCTGTGGATCGAATTGTGAACCTATTTAATTGCACACTAGCATGCATTGTATGTACTGAGGAATAGGGAAGTGGAGAAGTTGCTAATGAAATTAACTAATTAAGTTGAATGTGCCCCCAAGTATGACAGGCTCAGGGTCTAGAAATTTTGTTTTTGTCATTCCTATAGGCACGGGTAAAACTCTAATGGTAGTTAGAAAAGAAAAGGAAGCAAACTCATAAATAGGTATTTGATAAATCTTTTGCAATAACTCAGAAATGGGTTTCTTGGTGGATATATTATTTCCATGCCTCTAGCTAATACATTGGATAAAGTTGGTTACTTTTGACTCATATTTCTGGCATAACCAATGATGCATAAACAAGAATCTATTGTCCTAATTTGTTTTTGGCCACGGGTAACAAGTTTCCACCAGTTAGAGAAAATCATTGGCTTCATCATTCAATGTCTTTCCTGCTGAAAGTTACAGTGAAATGTCCATAAAATAGTGAGACATTCTTATGTTGGCTGAAGAAATTGTAAGGTTTTTCTTTGTATGATAAAATCACTGGAGGGAATTAACCTTGTGCTTGTGAAGCAAATTACATGAAGACAGATTGCATTCTGATGTACGTATATAACACAAAAATGCCTATGGTTGTGCCATACTAAGCGCTATTTGGAATGTTGTAGTTTCTGCACCCGTAGATGGAACAAATGAGGACTGTCAGACAGATTGCAGGATAAAGGAGAATGATTTGGCCATTGCTGTTTTATCAAAGAATGTGGTTGATGATGATCAACCTTTATCAATGTGGTTTGGTGGAATGCATTCTACAACAAATGTTGGAAACTCGGGTAAGTTGCTTGACATTTTCTGATGTGCTCCTTAAAGTTGTATTCTTATGCAGTGCAAGAGTATATCTGACTCTTGTTTTCTGTTTGTGTAGTGTCTTCCGCTAGGTCTGCTAATGGATGGAATGAGACAAGAGATAGACAAGCTGATATTTCAATGGAAGGTTCGGTAAATGATACTAGAAGCAATAGCATGCCAGAATCAAATCTGTGCTTACCTTTTGTCAAGAAATCAGCAATTTGGAAAGCAATTGAAGCTATGGAAGCGTTTCAAATTATACCACAAAACCCACATTTTGAGCCTTTAGCTGAATGCAAAGAGGAGTACCGTGAAGGAACAGCCATTGGGTATATGGTAACTTTTACCAGTTTGTTTGAGAAGGTATCCTTACTGCAATTCAATGATCCAAGAAACATTTTCAAGAGTACTTTGGAAAGTCTGTTAGGTTTAGAGAAGCATGGATTTGACGTTGCAATCCTCAAAGATCGTGTGAGTAAGTTGTTGTCAATTAAAGAAAGTCAGGGTGAGCTGCTGAATGAGTTGACAAATACCGAAAGGCAGATAATGGAGCGATCAGCAAAGAAGCAAGAATTACTTGAGAGTATGAATGATATAAAAAACAAGATAGCAGAGTTACAGGAAGAACTCGCAGCATCCCAGTCAAAGATGGAAGTCGAGGATATTGAGATTTCCACATTAAGGTCACATGTTGAAGATACAAATCAACGCATAACCAATTTTTGTTATAATTTTAAAAGCGTGGCCGGCGCACCATGGAAGTCATCCTGATGCACTTCTGCTGTATTGCAACATATAGGTGTAGATTGTAGTTGGCTGTGAAAAGTTTGTGTTCTGGTTCTCTATATAGTTAGTGTACTGGTACTGGACTCGTTTAGTATTGTTATCATGTAAATGCTTTTAAGGGTATCCTGGGAATCGCAACTTTAAACGATTCAAGAATTGATTCTATCAATGATGGTACGTAGGTTCACCTTAGATAATTAGAATGTCAAGTTATTGCCCACCAGCGGCTGAGGGGGCTGAAAAATCCCTCAAGACCAGTTTCAGCTCCTTTTGTAAGTACTGGGGAAGATTGACATTAAGACGATCTCTTTTTGATGCTCTGCTTTAGTATTAACTAATGTAGTCTTACCATCAGATGTCAAGTTCTGGAGTGCTTGATTGTAATGACTCAAATTAATGGAATGTGTGCATTGTCGACCAAACAAGTGTTAACAAACATTGAATAACATGGTCTGCTTGTTTCTGTTAGGAACAAAACATGAAAGAAATGATGAAAAAGAAAATCTGATGTTTATTAAATGTAGATAAAAACTCACTTTGCAGGGCTAACTCCCCTAACAACAACTGGAATTAAAAAAAAGTGATCTGTTAAAGGAAAATGCAGTACTGTATCTATAAATAGTTAAAGTCTAAGAAGTAGTTATAACTGAATAGCTACAATAAAGGATCATGAAGACCACTTAGCTCCCATCTTCCATGATTTGTCACTAACCCCACTCTTCTTTAACAGAACGATCCTGCAGACTCAGTAAGAATGAGAGTTAGTCTTGAGACTCTTTGTCACGTGTCCTATATTTTCTCCTTGAATAGACACGTAAGGGAGGACTTTCATCAGTTTCTCAAACGTAGCAATCCAATATTCGGTTGTGAGTGGATAGCAGTAATCCCACTTGTTGCAGGATTGACTGATAAAGACCTGGACTATAGCAGCATCATCCTTCTAATAATAGTGATGGTTTTGTTTTTATTATGTCTGTACCCAATTATCTTTCTGTCTTGGATTGTTGCATTATGTGAATGTTCTTGAATGGTAGAATGCAGCGTCAGATTATTGCTTGCATCTGGACCTGATCTGTTGTCTTGTCGCACTGTATCGACACTGCTTATTCTATACGATATTGGCCACAGGTTTATACTTGTACAGTTCGAAACTCTTTGTTGGAAATACTATCCATACTGAGTGGGAAAGTATGGTTCCTGCTGCAATGTGTATAGGATAATATCATTAAGAGTGCTTATGAATGTACGACGCAAGCACTGTTTTGAAAGAAAGATGTGGAACAAAAACATCAAAATGTAGAATTAAAACACACAAAAGGGAAAATGACAGAGGACCAAAATGGCAGACAAAACTTGGTGCCTTCTTGACAAATTGGTACTAACGAAACTTTTCAACTGCACTTTTGTGATGTGGAACATCCGAATCAACCCCGAGACTTGGAACCTTCGACTCCTTGGCCGAAAGCATAATATTTTTACTTCTAATGAATATTGGAACTTTACTCAGACAGCTGCCTTTTAGAAGTTCTGGCACTCCGAATCAAATCTCAAAAGTGTCTCTGTTTATATGCTGTTGCTTTCGTCTCCGACCAGGAGGATGCATGTCGCTACTTGCAATTAAAGCGTGATAACACCACAGCATGGGCATTTTAGAGCGAGCTGTTTTCCTGAGAACTTCCCGCCAACTGTGCACGCTTTCAATGAGCCCGAGAAATCAGCTCCAGCACCAAAACAGCAACTTAGATAAAGCACTTGTACTCTTTGAGAGAAACCCATCTGTCCAAAACGTCTCGTCCTGGAATAAATTGCTCTCTCGCTGCGTGCGGAGCAATCAAATTCAAGCCGCCGAATACCTGTTTGATAAAATGCCTGTTAAAGACATTGTTACCTGGAACACCATGTTATCAGCCTTTAAAAAAACCAAAAACCCGGATCTAGTGTGCAAGTATTTCTTTGGATTGCAAGAGATCGGTCTGATGCCCTGTGAACGCACAGTCGCGATACTGCTTAGTGCATTTTCGGATGCCGCGTATAGTGTGTTGGTGCCTCAGATTCATGTGCTTGTAGTGTGCCTGGGGCTAAAATTGAGTGTCTTTGTCGGCTCTGCTCTGATAAGAGCATATGCAAGTGCAGGAGATCATTATGCATTAGGTAGAGTCTTTGATGAGATCGCTGAGAAAAATGTTGCTTCTTGGAATGCATTGATTTCGGGTTACATGGAACTTGGATGCATGGTGAAGGCACAAAGAGTTTTTGATGTGATGCCCGAGAAAGACATGATATCCTGGACTAATTTGGTTCATGGGTACATTGCCAACAAGAGAATTGACAAGGCTAGGACAATGTTTGATAAGATGGACAAAAGGGATGTTGTTTCATGGACTGTAATGATTAGTGGATATGTGCAAGATGAGAGTTATACGAAGGCCCTGAAGCTTTTTCGTTTGATGGTGGATTCAGGGACCAGACCAAATGATTTTACATTTTCTTGTGTTTTGGACGCTTGCTCTGGGTGTTCATCTCTTCTCATGGGGCAGCAAGTTCACTCAATCATTTTAAAGTCTGGTATACCAGAAAATGTATACTTATGGACTTCACTTTTCAATATGTATGGGAAATGTGGTGAAATTGATGCTGCCTTTTCCATTTTTGAGTCTATGGAAATTAAGAATTTAGTGTCTTGGAACTCCATAATAGGATGTTATGCCAGGCATGGGCTTCCAACTAGAGCACTGGCAGAGTTTGAGAGATTGATAAAATGTGGCGTCATTCCCGATCAAATAACATTTATCAACGTATTGTCTGCATGTGCACATGGAGGATTAGTAACAGAAGGGGAAAAGCACTTCGAATCGATGAGCATAAATTATGGCATAGAAGCAGAGTTGGAGCATTACACTTGCATGGTGGACCTCTATGGGAGAGCTGGTCAGCTGGAGAAAGCAGAGAAATTGATCAAAGAAATGCCATTTAGGCCTGACGTGGTTCTGTGGGGTGCATTGCTTGGAGCTTGTGGCTTGCATTCAAGTTTGGAACTTGGCGAGTTTGCTGCAGAGGGTATCCGCAAGATGGAAAAAGATCATCCTATAGCTTATTCAATGTTGTCAAAGATTCATGGAGAAAGAGAGCAGTGGACCAACATAATTGAACTGAGGAAAATTATGAAGGAAAGGAGTGTTCGAAACCAGAAGGCTGGGAGTTGGATTGAATCTCCTGTGGATGTAAGCTGAAACCAGAGCAATTCACATTCTTTTATCCCCTAGTTTAAACATTCATTTGGATATCATACTGCCTTCTCCGGACTCCGGGTTGATTTGTGATATCATGTCGTGACATTGGAAGTAGTAGTGTGAAAGCACCTAAAACAGGACCAGGGATCGACATATAGTTGAGAGACGAACACAGTGAAGGGCAGTTTAATGAATGAATCAAGCTCACTTTGACTAATATGATCATCCGGAATTGTCCCGACTTCTAATGATGTAAACTTCAAACTTCCACCCCAACGTGAACGAACAAATCGAGTGTTGAAAGACAAGGGTCTCTAGTTAGACGTGCTAGCTCATGACTTGGTGGTTCCATGTTATAGGCCAAGCAAACTCAGGAATTTTCTCATGACAAGCTACGACACCGCAAACTCAACAGGAAGTGCATAATCATCTTGCAAGATATGATTGTACATTCCCCTTTATCAAGCTGTGTTGCTGCTCACGAGTCGGAGATCCAGTACACGCTAAACAAACTCCTCTACTTCCATAAACCACTAGATGGGCCACTTTTTGCTTCCCCTATTGTTATTACAAAAACACCCGCCCATTTGATTACACAATTACAAAATGGACAAACGTGATTTAGACCGTATGTAATACTGACACTGCATTAATCCAGAAATTACCACAAAGATTGTTCACATTCATTCATTTTTGTTTCAAATGTTACAAAAAATGGCAACTAAGAAACGTTGAAACCAGATATGGATTGTCGATAGTATAATAGGAAATGATTGCTAGGCCTAATGATACAAGCGGTTCCTCCAGCCACCAATCCATTTTAATGTGCCACAAATTAGTTGTAATCCAACTGCTCCCAATAGCAAAGCCACATTCTTTAAATAGTTGGGCGGCAATCTTTTTAATCTTTCAGGCCGTGCCCTTTCACTTTTTGTTTTTACTCTCTTCCCTTTCTCTCTCTCGTTTCTTGTACAGCTTCTCAAGAACCCGCTTGGCTTCGCATTGAGGAAAATTCGTCAAATCATAGTAGTGTGGCGCGACGTCTACAAGCCTACGTTCAACAAACCTTTTTGTGAGAATCTATAGGACAAGCATTAGAAGATCAGCAAATATGAAAATCCACAAGGTTTCCAATAAACCTTCATGTTTCAATATCGAAACATCCAACAATCACAAGAAAAAAGAAACCATTACTGGCTAACGTCAAGCAAAACAAACATCACCCCAGACAGGTTGAACATAGAGATAAGAAAGAGTAGAATACTCACCATTCACCGCGAATATCTGTCACTGTACGAATAAAATTCCTGCTGGTTAGCACATACTCATTGTAAATGACCCACTCTGGCTTGTGATCCAGACAATTTGAGGGATGCAAGTGTACCACCTGTTGAAGGAAATACAAAATCATAAGCCTTGACATTCCATCACTTGTAGTTAAAGTTGTCAATACTCCAGCAAGAATAACACAACAATGTAAGAAGGCCTCGTTATCTTCTCACAACTAGAAAAGAGCCTTAAAATATGGAGCATGAAAAGATCAAATCTTGATACTAGTGTTACAGGGAGAGCAGATAAAATCCAAACATACTTGGTTGTCCTTCACTGTCAAGTAGTGTCCAGTCCGTTCAAGGTGAGCAACCTGCATAAAATAACCTGCTAGCATGGCCTTTCTTATGTTGACATAGTAGTCACGGCTGGAGAAGTCTGTGCTGCATAACTTGAGGTTAAACCTGGCCATGATGCGAACAAGCTGTTGCCTAACATTATCAGCAGCTTTGAGTGCTCTGTGGTTGACAAAATTTTCATAGCACCAAGATGGATCCTCATCTGCAGCCCACCAAAAACAGTGACCTCATAAGTATGACATTTCTGTAAAAACTCCAGAGAATGAAGTATCAAGAAGAGTGGATACTCACTGTTCTGTTTATATGCGTGATATACATTTAACAACGTCAAGTGATCTCCATCTATGTGCCCAAACCTAGCCTTCGCTTCATCAGCAGCTTTTTGAGCCTCCCTAGGGCGGACAAAGCAATTGGGTACTAAAGACAGAATTTGGTTATCACAGAAGAGGCCCATTGAAGGTCAGCAGATGCATACAGGCGAGACGAGACCATTTGCTTGATGAGATAATACTGAGAAACTGCAACTATCTGCATCAGCACCTACTTAGAATCCGATGGTACATGCCAACCGGGGGCATGGAACCCATACAAGACAGTTGCTGATGACAACCTAATTTGACACAAATTGTTCAACTGCATGCATGCATATTGTCTACACATGCAAGTAGTTAAACAACTATCACAATGTGCAGAGAACCCGTTCACTAGTTCTCTGCACATGCATGCCATGTACAAAGGATGCATCATCTCGAGTAATGATCCCCAATGGCATCTAGAATAACACCAGACCTTGAGACTGACACAAAGAAGTAACATAGTAACTGATAATACCTGAAAGCATGGCAGAAACCGACAGGATCTCATTTGAGCAATTGAATTCCGGACTCACAACCAGCATCTTGGACATCTGAGGATCTAATGGAAACTCGCTCATTATTTCCCCCAGCTTTGTCAAGTTCCCTTCATCATCTAATGCTCCCAAATAATTCAAAACCTCTAAAGCTCGCATCAATGTCTCGGGTGCAGGAGGGTCCATGAAATCAAAATGAACTAGATCATCAATCCCCAGCTTCTTCAATGTCAGAACTGTATTTGCAAGATTTGATCGCAATATTTCCGGATAAGTCTGAGGTTGGAGATCTTGATTGAAACTTTTCTCAGTATAGAGTCTGAAACATTTTCCTGGCTGAGTTCTACCAGCACGACCTGCCCTCTGGTGCGCACTTGCCTTTGATATTGGGGACACTAACAATGACTCAACTCGCACTCGTGGGTTATAAACTTTTTGCTTAGCAAAACCGGGATCAATAACATAAACAATGCCATCTATGGTCAAAGAAGTTTCTGCAATATTTGTCGACACAACAATCTTCCTTCCAGCAGGACCACCCTCATTCAGAGGTGGTGGAGCAGGTTCAAAAATTTTCTGTTGCATTGCAGGAGGAAGAGTTGAATAAAGAGGCACCACTTTAACTGGCCCCACTTGATCCCCCATATTTGCAACTTCCTTTGTTATCTTGCGGCATGCATCTTCAATCTCCTCTTCACCAGTTAGGAAAACAAGTATGTCACCAGCAGGTTCACACATGTGTATCTGTACAACAGTCCGAATACCAGCCTCCAAATAATCCCTTTCAGGTTCCTGTGTATAGAAAATCTCAACAGGGTGAAGCCTACCAGGAACCTTCATAAGAGGAGCACCATTAAAGTAACCCTGAAACTTCTCAGCCTCAAGAGTAGCACTCATCACAACGAGCTTCAGGTCAGATCTATTCCTCAGTACTTCTTTAAGAAGCCCAAATAGTACATCAGTTGCCAGAGTTCTTTCATGAGCTTCATCAAGGATTATAACTTTGTAACGTTCCAACAGTGGATCAGTCATTGCTTCTCTTAAAAGCATACCATCGGTTAGATACCTGCCGCATAAGGGAAAGCACCGCATTGGCATACAGTTTAATAAAAATAGAGATCATAAAAGCACTATCCCATCAAATTGAAAACAAACAGATCAGAAAAAACTTACTTCAAAACTGTTCTTGCACTGCTACAGTCTTCAAAACGAATACTGTAACCAACCTCTTCACCAATATTCACATCCATCTCCTCGGCAACACGTCTAGAAACAGACATTGCAGCCACTCTCCGAGGTTGGGTACAACCAATCATCATTTTCCTTCGTTTATCTGGAGTTTCTATTTCTACCGCTTCTAAAACAAATTGAGGAATCTGTTACCCAAACATGGTGTATTAGCAGACACATTTAGCATGCCTCCCAAATTAATAGCCATGAAAATCAATCACAAAGATTAAAGCTAATTAAAAACATTGCTAATACAAAAAATTATTCAAATATAAGATTAAAACTAACCTGAGTAGTTTTTCCACTACCAGTTTCACCGACAAGTACAATCACTTGGTTTTTCCTCAAAACCTGGAAGAACTCTTCTTTCTGTTGCCATACAGGCAAGGTTCTTCTCTTCTCTAGTATCTCATAGTACCTTTGCGAGTACGGCCTCCCATTCCACCGGTTAATCGAGCTATTACCATTGTTGCTCATCGCCGCCGCGCCGCCGCCGTTAGGTTTCGTTATCTTCGCCGAGAGCGATGTCTCGTCAACAACGTCGAACAAGCTCACCTTCCTCTTCCTCTCCGTACCCATTCAAAATCTCCAGATCTCAAGGACCCTCCAAATTGAGAAGAAAAGGAGAAGGGAGATTTGAGTCTGTAAACCCTAGAAATACTAAATCAATTAGAAGAAAAGGGGAGGCTAGGGCGTGTTTATATCACAAGGATAGGAAGTTTCGATATTTGCTAATTGGTCCCTTGTTTATTATTTTTTAGCAGCCTGGAAATTTACTTAAATTTCTGTAATTGGGTTTGCAGCCCAATATAAACTTAAGGCCCTAAAAAACATGGCTACTTGGGTCATTCAAGTGTTCTATTGATTGGGCCGAAAGTGAACTTCTTTTATCAGACCATTTTGTGTTGGAAAAGATGAAAGAAAATATTAGTATGTCACTTGAATTGAGGTAAAATTATCCCTGTTTCTCTTATAATTTCAATATTACAAAATATTTTTATTATTTTAAATTAATAAAATGTATATTATAGAATAGATAATTTTAAAAAGAAAGATTTATTAATCTTTTTTTGGTTGCCCACGAGGTGTCCTAGGCCGGTCCTAACTATGAGAAGGCACCTTTAAGCCATCCACACTCAGACTAATCCCCGCTCGAGCCGGGTAGGTCCCTTGCAGGAGGCAAAACTCTAGCCCCAAATTTAAAACGGCTGCATACATGAGTGGGGGTTCAAACCCACAACCTCACTTAAACTAGGAGAGCCCCTTACCAACTCACCTACGCCTTGGAGTTTATTAATCTTTAATCAAGTTATTTTAACAAAATTAATTGTATAACTAATTATTTAAATTGTAATCATATTTATATTACTAATACTGTGTGTGCGCGTGCGCGCGTGCGCGCGCACGTGCTTGTGTGTGTGCGCGTGTGCATGTGTGTGTGTGTGTGATTATCGTGTTTAGAATTACTATATAGAAGTAAAGCTTATACATCGACACGGTTGATAAGTTCCAGAGGCCGAAAATGGAACCGAAGTTGATGCCTCATTTTGTTGGTGACAGGATAAAGGTCCAAGAATAGGCTGGAGGTCAGCACTTGGGGCTTTGCTGGATCACACGTTTGAGGTGGAAGATGACTGTCGCTGGACTCTGGTGGATCGGCAGCTACATATAAATGCTTGCATTCAATTGTCATTGTCTGGTCTTCAACGCAAAACGTGGACGATTTTGATAAATGCTCAGTATCTTTAAGGTGTTGACAGGACATAACAGAACAGACAACTATTTCCAACAACAGATGCCTGTCATCTCCTCTGCACGGGCCATTGCCAACGGTCGTCGACGCCATGTGCCCAATTGTTTCTTTGCGTTCTTCATTCTTACACCAAACCGAACCTCAGTAGCCCATTTTGAAGAAAGGATCGACCAGAGGAAATATGAGTTGAGAACATTAGAAATGCAGGCGTTCAATCACTGTTGAGTTTGTTTAACTTAGACAAAGAGCACCGGGGACTTGGCGCAAGTCGCAAGAAGCCACTGGTAGTAGAATAACTCCAATTGTCCAAGGATTCTATGTGGTCGATCTAATAAAGTGCCGCTAAGTGACTAAAGTCGAAATGTCCAAGGATTCTATATAGTCCAACTTGTTAGTAATTTTCCTAAGAGTAGACAACAATTAATTATGTTTTTACAATTTTAAGAAATTTATAGTTAAGCGAATCAAATTTTATTCGAATAAAGATGATAAAGTAACCCGATAAAGAATCTGATTTAATAAGCTGTAGTCCACCGAAGAAAATGGAACCTAATCAGTGTGGGTTAGACATGCATTGGAACTGTGATGAGGAGATCCGATATGAATGCTATATATACAAGGTTAAACTCTCCTACTTTTGTTGAAGTAAGACATGAAAGTTTGGATTCTCTGAATCGTTAAAAAGTTCACGATTTAAAAAAGTTGCAAAAAGACGTTAACGACATCCGATTAATTAAATTTCATAAAGGTCGTCATGAAAACGCAAAGGTTTCGCTGTTGAAAAGCTCTTTCAAAGTTATGGAAAGAAAAATAGATATTTCTTGTGTTTTCTTCATTCATTCACTTTTATGTTTGATATTGGGTATGTAACTAAGGCTCGTATTATGCGTTACACGTGGTATCAAAGCTGTTATGTGATTGTATGAACAAAAACGAAAATTTTCAGATTTTCTCCATAAAAACCTCGGAGAAACCAATCCGTTTTTATGTTTTTAATTACATATAATTGCTTGAATTCATGTCGAATGTGCTTAACATTAAAAAAACGGCTTGAAAATGACTTTGGATGGCAAAAAACTAGCCTAAAAGTCACCAAAAATCGACATTTTTTGGCGACTGTGAGCAAAAGAGAGAGAGAACCATCTGGCACATGTGGTATACTTGCCTGACAACTCAACTGCCGATTAGAGGTGGATTAAGTTTGGCGCGTGTGTCACGTGTCTGGAGTGTCAGGAGAGTATGATCGCGTTGGCGTGCATCTAGCGTGTGCAACACATGCGCTCTCTCCCCATGCGCACTGCTGACATCAACTGTAAACTCTGTGTTGACGTCATGATGGCGTTAGCGCTACAGCAACCAACAAAAAAAAAACTTAAAATTTTCGAATTTACTAAAATGTCCCTCTGGTTATTTTGGGTCAGTTTTGGGGAACCATGAATTCATAAAGTGAGTTTTTAAATTTTTCTAGATTTATTACATTATTAATAATTAAGGGTTAAATTCAGAAAAAAATCAAATAAAGGTTATTAAAGCCAATTTTGAGTGAAATTTCATACTTTGAACTAGAAACAAAATATCTCATGTGGTAAGTTTATTGTTCGATATTGCATGATTATCACTCCAATTGAGATTTTTCTTGTGATAAATTCTTAAAATAAATTACATTGATAATGTTTTTAGCACTGATATGTGATGATGATAATGTGCATAAGGGTTTGCATTTATTGATGGTACATTATCACAAACATATACAGATATTTATGGACCTTATACAGTTACATTGTGCAATTCAAGATATTTTCTGAGTTTCACTAATTACTATTCTCGTTATGATTATGTGTTCTTACTTTAAAAAAAGCCTGAAATTTTTGAGAAATTCAAGATTTTTAAGGTTGAAGTCGAGAACCAATTGGGAAGGAAAATCAATATTCTCAGATCTGATAGTAGAGGAGAATATTATGGTAAATATGGGGTTTCAGGACAAGAACAGAGTTCATTTGCCAGATATGTGAAATCATATGGAATAGTGTATCTATTCACTATAATAGGTCGTCCTAAGCAAAATGATGTAGCTGAAAAGGGTAATCGCACCTTAAAAGAAATGATGAGGTCAACGCAGAGTAGGACTAACCTACTTGATTACCTTTAGGATGAAGTCATAAAGACTACCTTATACATAGTCAACAAAGTCTCAAGCAAATCAATTTCAAAGACGTCATTTTAACTCTGGAAAGGGTGGAAGCCTAGCTTTGCCCACATTCGTGTTTGGGGCTGCCCTATTGAGGTACATTTATATAATCCTTATGAAAATAAGTTACATTCTTATTATACTCATTGTTATTTTGTTGGATATCTCAACCACTCTAAGGGATACAAATTTTACTGTAGAGAAGGAGGGTATAGAATTATGGAATCACAAACAACTAAGTTTCTAGAATATGATATTTATGATAAGGGTGGTCTTTCTCAACTTTCAGATGATAGCAAGATGGATACTATAGTTATTTCGTATCCATCACTCATATAGTTAGAACCAGTAGATCAAGGTCCTGGTACCGTGCCAGTATAGGAACAAGAACTTATACCTATACAAACTAAGGTTCCTGAGGTACAAGAGCCAGTTCAATTAAGAAGATCCATTAGAGTGAGAAGATCTACCATTTCCTCTGATTATATGGTCTATTTGGTTTAATAAGACTATGATATTGGACATGTTGTCAATCCAATTACTTTTTCAGATGTTATTTCTAGACCCCGTATAGATTTGTAGTGGGATACAATAAAAGATGATATGCTATCCATAAAGCATAATAAGGTATGAGAGCTTGTTGATTTGCTTCAAAATTGCAAACCTATCAGTTGTAAATGGCTTTTAAGAACAAGAAGTACTCTTAAGGTAAAGTTGAGCAGTTTAAAGCTTGGTTGGTTATCAAATGGTTCACTTAGAAACAAGGAATTGACTTTAATATTACCTTTTCTCCAGTATCCTCTAAGGATGCATTCAGAGTGATTATGAAAATAATAACTCAGTATGATATGAAGTTACATCATATGGAGTTTAAACTACTTTCCTGAATAGAGACCTTTATGAAGAGGTCTATATGGAACAACCTGAAGGATTTTGTGATCAAAAAAAGCCTAAAAAGGTTTGTAAACTGAGAAAATCAATATACGGTTTGAAACAAGCTTTCAAACAGTGGTACCTTAAGTTTGATAAGGTTGTTACCTCTTTTAGCTTTGTAGAAAATAAAGTTGAAAGGTGCTTGTATTACAAGGGGGAGCAAAGTTATCTTTCTAATTTTGTATGTGGATGATATCTTACTCGTATCAAATGATTTGATTATATTGCATGAGGTTAAGCAATTTTTGGACAAATATTTTGCATGAAGGACCTTGGAGATGCATCTTTTGTCCCAGGTATTCAGATTTGTGGCATGCTATGTTGCTACTACACAGGCGGTTTGGCTAAGGAACCTGATTTTTTAGTTGTTTGTGGTTGATTCAGTGGCTAGACTCATTCAGTTGTATTGTGATAATCTTTCTGCTATGTTATTCAGTAATAACAATGAGAATATCACATGAGCTAAGCATTTGAAGGTTAAGTATTTGACTATAAAGGATTGATCCAAAAAGGTGACATTGAGGTGGAGCATTTGATGATTAAGGATATACTTGCTGATCCTTTGACTAAAAGACTTCACCCACTTGTTTTTGTGTGACATGTATACAATATGGGTATATTGAAATCTTTAGATACTGTCACTATGTTTACTCTTTATACATTTATATTTTTTCAAGTATTATGACAGTATATTTTATAAATAAAGATGATCATCATTTTACTTTTAGTCATACATGTTGTTATATGTATTGTTGTGATACAGGTAAAAGTCTTAAGATTTGTGTTGATCTTAAGTATTTTAAAAGGTCATTGGCCATATGTATACAGATTGACTTTGAGCATATATCATTAGGACACATATAAATCCATAAATTTGATATGACATAGGAGAATATAAGTGTTTAATTCTATATGGGTTTTCTCTAATGTAGTATAGTGTTCAGTGAGAGAAAACAAAATTCTCTAATGTAGTTTAGCATAAAGTTAAGAGAAATTGAAACTTACAACTGGAAAGATGAGGTATTAGTTATGTGCGATTGTATTGGATCTGTGTCACACATGACACATGCATTTGATATTTTTCGATATTAAAAACCTTACGGGACGAAATGATAGACTTTTATTTTTTTTGGATCAAATGGTTTTTTAAACTTGGTTAACCTATACAATGATTTGACTTAACCATTGTTGTGCTGGTTTTATAATTGTTACAACTACTATAATTAATTATTGTTCAAGGGGGAGAATGTTAGTAATTTTGCTAAGGTTGGACAACAATTAATTACGTTTTTATGATTTTAATAAATTTACGGTTAAGCAAATGGAATTTGAGCCAGATAAAAATAATAAAGTAACCCGATAAAGAATATGATTTATTGGGTTGAAGTCTAGCGAAGAAAATTGACCCTAATCAATGTGGGCCAGACATGCATTAGCCTGTGATAGGAGGCCCAATATAGATGTTATATATACAAGGTTAAAGTTTTCTGCTTATGTTGAAATAAGATGTGAATGTTCAGATTCTCTGACTTGTTAAGAGATTCACGCGTCAAAAAAATTGCAAAAAGACGTTAACGACATCCAATTAATTGACTTTCGTAAAGGTCGTTATGAAAATACGAAGATTTAGACATCAAAAGGTTTGTTCAAAGTTATGAAAAGCAAAACAGATATTTCTCATATTTTCTTCGTTTATTCACTTTCATATTTGTCCCTAAGCCCTTCGTGTTAAGCAACTCATACGTGCCAAGTGACAAAAGTGGATGAGTTCATTTCAGTCGGTCAACAAAGGGCTGAAGTAAAAGCATCTCGTTTTGATTGGTCAGTGCACAACCTGGAAATCACCAACAGAGCACGTTGCATTTAGTAGTTGTGTTTTGTTTATTTATTTATTTTACCAATCTCTGAAGTCGTATGAAAAACTTGAGACTTGTTTAAGGCTCCCTCTAAGCTGGACTTTTGGCACAAAACAATTAAAGCAAACGTTAAAACGTAGAACGTGTCAACCTTTTTCCACTCTTTCATACTTAGTTTTTTTTTTTGAAAGTTCCACTCTTTCATACTTAGTTTTTTTGGAAAGTTCCACTCTTTCATAATTGTTCTCAAAATGGGCGGTGTTGCGGTGTTAGATAATCAAAGCAACGAAGAAATTTGTGTTTGCTCCATAAATACTTAGTGACTTGTTTCCACATTAACTAAAAGTCAATTACTTAACAAGAACAACAAGCCGACCCTCCTCCTAGTACACTTGTCCTTGTTTTTTGATATTTTACTTTTTCCAGAAGTTTGGAAATATGCCGTTCAATAAATAAATTAATAAGGTACCTAGTTAAAGTAAATGCCGATTACCAATTCGGTTCTCCCAACTTTCTGGAACACTTTTGGTTTTGGGGAGAGTTGCTTTTTGTCCTGAAATTTTGCCTTTTCCATAATCCCGTAATAAATTAAAACTAATATCCAACTTCTTAAAAAATCATTTAAGTTGGGTAAAAGCCAAAAAGTTTGTGAATGCTTGAATAATTTATATATTCTCGTTCATTATCTAGGTATATAACATGAAGTCGTCAAATTGTATTGGTTGACATAGTGCCAAGACGCATATATATCTCACTACAACTACTTACAGCCTTAACGTTCGAGTGGAATTTAATATAAGACTGTATTAATTAGGCCTCGTATGTCATTTTAAAAATACTTCAAGTTCCTAGAAAAACGTTCAGCACAGAAAGATATAGGACAAATAACGACCAATATCAAGATCAAACGTCGTTATCCTAACTTTCCCGATCCTCAATCAGAGTCAAACCTTGAATTGTTCTATCACTTTTTTTTCTCATTCTCCTGCCTAGAGAAGAATGATGTGATTGATATATACAGAAAAAGAGCAAGGATTTTCTGTTTAATATTACTCTATCTTATTCTGTTCATTAAATCTCAGCTATTTATTTATATGAACTCCGTATCTATTTATGTGAGTCTCGCATAAATGAATGGTTAAGATTCAATTGGACAGAATAGGACAAAGTAATACTAGACAGAGAATTTAGAGTCACGGAGAAGTAGTACATAAGAAGAGAGACGAGAGACTGAAAGACCTGACCGGAAGGGACATGAAAAAGATTTAAAAAAAGAGCAACATATGTAAATCCGGGAAAGCAAGATTGAGTTTCTATTTTATTATCTCATGGTCCAACTTGCAACTCTTGGTTATGTTTAGATTAACATCATGAATTAAATGATGATGCTACTTTCCCCGAGTAAAAATGGTGGTGTAATCGATGATATTGTGGCACTCATATCAAACGTGGAGAAGATTCAAGATTTCTTTTTGGCAAGCACTTTCTAAACTCAAGTCCAATTGAAGTATAAGATTCATTCCATGTCATTGGGGTAAACGATTAGGGCACATGAAGAAAAAGGCAAGTAGCATGATACACAACACAATCACTTTTAACTCCTTTTTGTATATTTCCTTGCTTCATTAAGTAATAAGAATTACAAAGTGTATATTGATGCAAGTAAGGGATTGACATATTAAGGACGAGATGAAATTATTTTACTTCGACCCTCCATTTCTAAAGTAATAAATCATCTCTATTACATAATTAAACTTGGCACATTCATATGCTGATATGTGGTATAAGCTAATTGATCATAAAATACATGTCAACAGTTTTATGCTTTTTGATGTTATAAAGACATATAATTATACCATGTGTAAGTCTTAATACAATACATATATACAGCTCAATCATCGTGGAGCAGTATTAATTTTCTTTAGGAAACTAACTTCTGTTACAACTTATCAATAAAAACTAGTATCCTAATCGTTTGGAAAGAATGAAGGCCTTGAATAGAAGCTATAGATTCTCTGCCTGGAAACTCCAAAAACTAACGAACATGTCGTCCGTCAAAGGTCCAATTTCTCGAACTCTTTGCCGTTGCACCTTCAAGTGTTGAGGATTTGTTAGTTGAACCAGTTATACCTTCATTACCGGCCAAAATCAAGTACTTGTCTCTTCTCGTCAGCTTGGTGCACTCAAATCCTAGTGCCTTACTGATCTCACTTTGTACATGATTGGCAATGTCAAACCTTGATTTTTGATCATCATCAGCGTTTTTGGTCAGTCCTGATACACCTTCCAGCACTTTGATCGTGTAAGTTGGCAGAGGGTTCATGAGGAAGAAAAGTGGGTCTAAGCACTTGAGCCCACCGGCAGTTGTCCCATAGAACATACTTACATGAGCTTCTAGTGCAACAGGAATTATATCATCACTCATCTCTGAGAACAAAGGGCTAAATCTCAATAGGTATGGTTCTCTGCAGGTTGTCCCCTCTGGGCAAACCACAAGATCACCTTGACTTAATAACTGTTCCATCATTTTCCCATCTTGATCACGATTCCGAGTCAATCTGACGGTCTTGATTGGTGAAAGCATCTCTGACACTTTGCTGAGGCTGTATGTGACAGCAGTGAAATTCTTCTTTAATGTGAAAGACAGGTAAAGAGGGTCCAGTAAGGTCCTATGATTACAAACATAAAGTAAACCCTTCTTTGGTTTTTCATGACCATCTTGTCCTGAAAGGGCCTTTGAGCTTTTAGTTTTAGGCTGTGACATACCGACTCGGAGCCCGAAGAACGACAAAAGAGGAACAGAAATATCGTAGGGAAGAGTCAAAGCAACAAAGCCTCTGATTAGGGAAAGGGCAAAACCAAAAGGTAACCACATGAACAAAGCCAGAAGGGGGAGCGGGGTTGGTCTGACTGCGAGCCTGCCGTCATGAAAAATAAGTGGTTGTGGGTATTTGTCTCTAGGTAGACATTGCCAGCTTCTCTTGTCTGATCTTCCGACCAAGTAAATCTCCTGTTGACATAATGGAAAGAACTTTAGCAATGTAGATATTAAGTCAGACATGACTGTTATTTCAATTTACTTCTTGAAAAAATTTTATTGGGTATCAAGATGTTGACAAAAGATCGTAAATAACTCACCTTGCAATAAGAGAACAACTGATGTTCAGCGGATCTGTCGAAGGTTGTTATGCCAATGACATCACGGCTGAGTAACTTTTGGTCTGCAAGTAGTTCCTCCATAGTAACCATCTCCTCCTTTCCCTGATTCATAAACCCCACAAAATAACCATGAAATGACTTTAACCCTCTCCCAACAACAAAGTCAATCTCGAAATACTCTCGTAAGAAACTCTCAATCATTGGTTGAGGAAAGTCACTGACTGCCACCTTCTTCCCACCTCTTTTGATCACCTCAAATGCCTCCAACCCAACATCCTCCAAGAAAAATTTTGGCAGAACTGCTCTTCCAACTCGAAAGTTGTCTTTTCTTATCCCAAAAAAGCATACAAAAACCATAATCTTTAAACCCATTTCTACACCAACTAAACAAATAACAGGGTACAGAAGAAAGAGAACTAGAGCCCTTAAGATGCTTCCGGCTTCAAAGGCCACTAGCATGAAGTAAGGGAACATAGAGGAGGATCGCAGCAAAGCTCCTTCCACATTGAAAACCAAGGTTTTGTTTGACAGGTCTGACCTGTTGGCAAGGGAAGGGTACTTCCGATGTTTACTCTGACCAACATTCGCATTGCTAAAACTTCTATGCGGACCTTTTGCACGCTTAAATTGTTTGAAGAGAATCCTAAAGAAGAAGAAAAAGAGGGTTTTGAAGAAAGCTGTGCGCGAGAACATTTTTATTCTCAGTACCATAGTTAGTAGTAGAAGGTTGTGTTCTTATTGTGTAGTGTAAAATGGAAGGCGTAGACGCTTATATATGATTAGCATTATACAACAACCTTGTAGTTGGAGATTATTACATAGAATGCCCTTCTCAATTTCTCATGTCTTTACAGCCGGCTCTAGCGAGTTCCCTGAAAGGCACCTCCTTGGAGTCCATTGGATTTAGAGTTAGGTACGTAACCTTTCAGAAAAATAAGACTTAGACAACACGGATATTTAATGAAAGCCCGCGTTGAAGATTATAAGGAGAGTTGTTGCTTATTAGCTAGAGGTGAAGAGACGAAGAGTTTACTCCATTTCTGTGTAGAGTACCCAAACATTAATTAATGCGAGAATTGTATGCCAACTGCTAAGTCTTAGGTCAAAAGAGCCTCCTATAAACAGTACTTTTTTTCTACGTGCAACCCCGTAAAAATCTAAGCATAAGTTATTCGCGAGCTCTTGGCAAGACCGTGGGAGGTTAAATCTCACCGTATTTTCAGGGAAGGTAATAGGTGTGCGGACTAGTTAGCTCATGTTGCCAGGTCTTTTGATATCGAAATTTTTTGTCTTCCGTCTCCACCTTCAAGTTGTACTTCTTATATCTTTGATGATATGGTTGGGGTCTTATCCCGCGATTAGGCATGTAATAGTGGTTTTCTCCGCTGGACGCTTTACACTATTCTTGGATTGATGGAAAGTTAAAGGAAAGAAAATTAAAACAAATATAGGAAACCGGTTCAAAGAGAAACAAAGAAATGAAAGAAATTAAATTAAGACAAAAAATTTGATAAAAACTGAAAATTGGAATAAAAACAAATGTTTCAGAAATTATATAATCAACTTTAATAGGTAAGAGTTGTTAAATTTTTTTCTGAATTAATTTGAAAATAAATACAATTTGTTGGGACAGAGGAAAAAAGGCAAACGAAGCTGATGAGTCAACTAAAAATATTGTGCAAACTTATTGTTTTTACAAGCCCACGTACACCACTGCCACTATTTAAAATAAAATAAACATGTTACTTTGACTAAGAAATACTACAAGAAATGTAAGAATTAGCGATACAAAATTACTGACGGAAACAAAACCGTTGCAAATTACCGACGGAAAATCAGTTTCCGTTGGTATCATTGACAAGAAAATTTTCGTTTAGCGGCAGTAGTAATACCCATCGGTAAATATAGAGGAAAATCATCTTGGCAAAATTTGCGACGGACTTTAACGACGATATAAAATGCCCTTCGATAAAGAAGGTGGAAATTGTTTGGGGAATAAAAAAGTGTTGAGTTTATCAATGAAAATTTGTCCGTCAGGAAATTCCATCGTCAAAATTTTAAGGTAAACGTTGTCATCTGCTTCAGCTTTAGCATTTTAAAGTAAACGAAAACGACGTCGTTTGGTTTAACACCAAATGACGTCGTTTTCTTTTACATTAAACTCACCCGAAAGGTCCTCCTCTCCCCCCACTTGCGTCTTCTTCTTCGTCTGCGTTGTCTCTCCTCTCGTGTGATTTTCTTCTCTCCGGTTTCTTTGTCGTGGACTCCTCTTCTGCTCGTCAGCGTTTGTCTTCTCCGGCCACTGTTATCATGCCCTTTAGGTGGAGGTATTTTTGCAGCCACTGTCATGTGCTTTTTCGTACATTGGATGAAAGTTAATTTAGGTATTTGATTACTTTCGTTTATTTGTGTATTCTATGATTGTAAAACAATTTTAAGGTATAAATGTTAGTGATAGTAGGGAGAACACGTGATTTTGGATTAGATGTTGAGATGAATTTTTGATGCATGTAAGGTGTTTGATGAAACGTCTGTTCTTTGAAAAATTGATTTTAGTTCTTTATTTTCAGTTCCTTTTTAGTATGAATTTCATAATTTCAGTTCTTTATTTCCCCCTGATAAAGTGTAGTGTTAAAGAGTATTGCTTCTGTTGACTTGAATGGTGGATAAAAGAGCAAAAAGAAGGGGAATGTGTTATATTCAATGTAAGAAACTATTTTTTTCGCATGCTTTTTTCTATTTTCTTCAGTTTTATGTTCAGAAGATCAAAATTTAAAAAAAATCCAAATTTGCTTATCGATTGATTTTAGTGTTCAATTTTTTTGGTTGGTTTAGTTGAGCACTTGAAATTAGATTCAATCTATATAGCACTTGAAATTGCTATATAAATACGGTAATTCATATTAACTACATTATTCATATATATTATAAATTATTTGTTAGTATGTATAAATAGTTTATTTTATATGAGCCATAATAACTATAAAGATCACTATAATGATAATTCCAAAAAAAATTATGTTTAATCGTTCATCTTAACATATCAATATCATATGTTTAGATGTATCATCTACTTAATAATTGGTTTTGATATATCAATTTCTTGTTATAGTTTGTCTGCCTCCCAAGAATCGCTTCATATAAATAAGTCTCATATGGCAAGGAGGTTTTAGTAATAGTTATACCATAGCAAAATTTGATATTTGGTTCTCTGAACAAAGGAGACCAAAAGAGTAATTATTGTTTATTCTTATTTTCAAGACTCTAAGAACTACGTACCAATCATAATAGCCATTATCCTACTATATGCAGGGAAGCTACCATCCTAGTCCTTTTTGGTTTCCTACTATGCCTCCTTCTATGCATTGATGAATAATGATGCTATTACAAAGCACTTATAAGGCACTGATTCATGAGAAGTTAAAGAATATGTCAATAATAAGCTAAGTTATTTATTGATGACATGTGTGACTATTTCGATCACAACTAACTCATTGAATTTGTAACCATATGCTTATCTAGCAAGATTTGACCTAAAAATAAGAATAAGAAATAGAAAATTTAGAAAACAAGAGGATTTGATGAATTCCATTGTTCACCAAAAGGAGAATGTTGATTATTTTGATGGGATTGAGGTTACCTGGGGGCTTCTTAATGAAAATGATGATCAAAGTGGTGGAAAACAAAGATGTTATACTAATGAACAGGATAGATACTTCAAGTTTTGAAGAGAAGGATAAAGCTATTGTCTTTAAGAAGGAATTGATTCACATACTATACACTCATGGAGCTACTTTGAAGTAAGAAGAAGAGGTCTTATAGCTCTTCACCAAGAGAAGCTGCAGAGCAATTAGACTAGTATTGAGTTTGACAATTTGTCCACATTTGACACTATAATGAATGATCTAGGCATATTATTATTAAAGAAAGATTTCTACGAAAGAGTAGGTAAGGTTTGGAAAAAGGGTTATCTATTTTATGGTCCTCTTAGAACTAAAATTAAGTTTAATCATAAGAAACTAAGGCCAATTACTTGAAATATGATATAACTTAACTTGGAAGTGTTAGGTCGGATGATGATTTAAGGGATATGTAACTAAATATAGGAAATAATTTTCTAATAGTTATTGAGGATATTAATTTCAATCAAGAAGCATGTAATCGAAACGAGGATAATGACAATGATGAAAATGAGAAATATTAATTCAAAGGATGGGATATGAATTTCAGGTTGAAATATGGCACCAAAGAGAAAACAAGATATAATGCGACCAAGGTTCAAACCACGATTTGGAGACAGTTACTGTCCAGGTAAAGCATCACATTCTGCAGCTGCAATCGAATCAGATGTTGTACCTCTAGCTAGACCACAATTTAGAGCCAATTATAGTCCAAGTGAAGTATCACATTCTGCATGCAGCTGCAATCGAATCAGATATTGTACCTCTAGCTACTAATACACTTGTAGATAAGGCATCACCTTCTGTACCTGCCACTAAACTATCAACTACCCTTATACCGAAAAAGATATTAGGGGTAAATGATGCGGATGAAGGAGGTGACCTCCAGCCTGGAGCTGAGGGAGCTGATGGAAAAACTTACATCACAATTGTCAACAGTCTGTAAGTGAAAATACATAAAACACCATATGTTTATAATTAAGTTATAGGTTTTAATTTAAAAATGGTATAAAATTAATTATTTTAATATTAGGTTAATTCTGTTTGGACCATGCTCAAGAAACATGACATCCAAATTCAAGGAGAAGATTGCTGTTGAGGGTTATATATGGAAGAATATCTCTCAGATGACAAAAGAATTTTATTATTAGGAGATTGAGGTACAAAAAATTATTTTTTGTTTTTTAATTGATTTTTATACATTTATTAGATAAATATTATTATATTATAAATACTTATCGTATGTTTTCCTTTTATTTCAAAAAGAATTTTTTTGGGATTCTGAATTTGACGCAGTCATTTATAAAGTATGGGAGAGACGAGCACGTACACGTTATCGAGACTTTGTTGGTACGATACAAAAGACTGGTGTACGACCGCCTTATAGTTTTGAACAAATATGGAGTCATTGGCAGCAATATTGGACATCACCCGAGGCAATGTCCATTTCCTGTACATACTGGAGGATCAATTACCCACCACGAGCATGCAAAGAGACTTGTAAGTATCTACACTTTACATTTATATTCTGATTTTTTTTTACTTTGGTGTATTTCAATTTAATTTGATGTGTGAATTTTGGAATGAAAATATGTATATTATGAAGAATGATAATGTTATAAATGTCTGGTGCCATATATGACTGTGTTGTTGAGTTATTTTCTTTATTCAACATGGGGTAAATATCATAAAAATAGTGAAAATTCTACCGAAATTTTTATAAATTGTAGTTCACTTATAACATTTTATTCTGATACAGGAAAAGTCTATGGACACGAACCCTACCCCGTCAATTCTTTTTGCACACTCACACTAAGAAGCATGACGGTGTAATCTTTGTCAAATCCTGATGTAGAGAACTAAATGTATGTGAAATTTATGCTTTAATATTAATTCTTAATAATTATCACTTACTAACATAAACATTGCCTTATGATAGGACCAAATATAAAAAAGCATTCAACGACAGTCTCAATAGTCTGAAGATGTTGATGAGACTCAAACCTATCTTCATGCAGTGGGTGGTAGGGCCCGTTGTGGAAGAATATTCGGCTTAGGTTCATTTGCGAACATACGTTACTCGCAATCCTCTACATCCAGTACAACAACATCTATAGGCGGTCCGCACTAAATGAAACCCATGAGTTTCGAAGCACAGTATAGACATTGTCAACTCAGTTGCAACAGTTGATGGAGTATATAACTCAGCTCTATAATGAGGTGGATGAGTTGATGGGGAGGCGTAGCACCTCATCGCAGCAATCAATCAGAGCATTCGCGGTCACCAAATGAATAACGTACTTATAGTCATTTTGTATGAATTACAAATACTTATTATGTACAAAATAATTTTTTATTATCAATTAAGATAATTTTTACTTTATATCATCAATCAACTTTCTGTTTTAACAAATTAAATGTTGAAACAAATCAAAATATTATCAACAGATAACTCATAACTGTTTAAATTATGCATCAACCATAACATCATCAAATAAAATTTAATGCAGGAAAATTTTAAGAAATAGTTTTTAGTAAATTTACCGAAAAAAAAATAAAGTTTGTCTATAAAATTTATTCGATTTATCGACAGATAACTAATAACCGTCGGTAATGACAACATTAACTTGCCAACGAAAATATCTTATTCGTCGGTAACTTTACCGACCGAAGACAACACAGAATAATTGTCGGTATATTCACCGACAGTTACACAAAATTTTCGTTGGTAAATTTGCGACAAACATTCTATGATTCGTCACAAATTATTACTTACGGCCATTCCTCCGATGCCTTTGTTCGTCGGTAAATTCCGTCGCTAACTTAACTTTCTGACGGAATGTGTAGATGTTCCGTCGCTAAGCTTCATTTTTCTTGTAGTGAAATTAGGAAACTCACTAACAACTAACTAAATAAGAAGAATATAAAAAATAGAACACTAACAATTTTGAAATATTAATATTCAACACACCCCCTTGCTTCAAAATATGTAACTCCCATTTGCATAAAATATTCATGCTTTGACTGTGGCATCGACTTTATGAGAATATCAACAACTTGCTCATTTGTTTCTTAAAACTTCAATATGATTGTTCCTTCAGCTACAAGATTATGAATGAAGTGATAACGAATGTCAATATGCTTCATTCAAATATGATAACCTGGATTTTTTATCTTGGAAATCGTTGCCTTGTTATCACAGAAGATCTTAGTTGCACCTTCTTGCTTGTCGAGGAAATCTGCTAATAATCTTCTCAACCATACTATTTGACATGATGAATATATTGCTACAATGTATTCATCTCCCAAAGTTGATAGTGCAACTACATCTTACTTCTCAGAGCTCCATGAAATAACACTTAAGGCATGGAAGAACACATAGCTAGATGTGCTCTTTCTGTCTTCCAAGCAGCCTGCCTAATCACTATCAATAAAGCCCCACAACTTGAAACTTGGTTTCTTTGCATACCAAATCCCAAAATTTGTAGTTCTTGTAACATATCTCATAATCCTTTTCACTGCCCCAAGGTAATGCTTGCTTGGGCTTTACATAAATCTTGAAATCACCTGAAAAAACAATATCAAGTCTTATATGACATAAATAATTTAGACTACCAACGATACTTCTAAAGACTTGTGCATCTGCCAATCCCATTCCATCATCAGTAACAATTTTCCCATTAAAATTTATAAGTGTAAGAGCCATTTTATAATTCAGTATGTAAAATTGTTAAGCTAATTAGTGGCATATTTTCTTTGCAAAATAAAAATCTCATTGTCACCTTGATTCACTTAAAGCCCAAGGAAATAATTTAATAAACACAAGTTCGACATCTCAAACTTTTCCATCATATAGGACTTGAATTCAACAACAATAAACTCACACAAGCCCATATAAATCATGTCATCAACATACATACATACCACTAAAAATCATAGTTACCTTGCTTCTTCATGTAAAGAGTCTGTTAAGATATATGGTACATATCTTATTATTTGATTTTGACATTTTTCGATAATTGGACATCTATGGCTTGTGGTGTGACTAAATACAACTTTTGTTCAACTTGGATTTTTGGGATAATGGTTTAAGCGTGATAGAACTCTATCTTGAGTTGGAGTGTGTATAGATCACGTCTGTGTGTCTGCAAAAGTGAGTTGCGTGAGATTAAGAGATTGTGTGTGTAGTGAGTTATCTAGAAAGTGAACGTGTGTGTGAAGCAGTCCATAGAAGAAAACAACAAACAGTAGCAGCCAAAAGAAGCAACAAAAACCACAACACCTAGAAGCAAATAAGCAGAGACAAAATGTAGAGGGGAGCAGTCCAAAACGTAGTGGACAAGGGGACGTTTTATGATTGGAAAATTTTAAACATAAGAGGGTTTTCCCGCTTTAAGGAGATTTAAAACGTGTAATTTGGGAGAGAAAAAGAGGGAGGCTACAACTGCTATTTTTAGTTTAGGAAGAAGATGTCTTTGGAGAAGAAAACGCTGGTGGCTTAGGTTGGCAAGAAGTGCAGTGAGAGTTGGTTTTAGAGACGTCTCTTACGTTAAAAGGAGAGTAGGTTGCGTGGGCTGCGCAATTGATGTGGTGAAGGTTGTGAATGTCTTGTTTGTCGTGGGTGTGTGACTCATTGTGGTGAGGCTTCAGTAAATTATTGTGTGGAGGTTTATTTGTTGGATCTATCTTGCATGAAGTCCTTCTTTCGTAGCTGTAACTTAGATTTGGAATGTGTATGAATCAGCCTATTTTATGTGAACAACTTTCTGATCTATTTCAGAGGAGTTGAACCCATAAGGAAGTTATTATGTTTTTGTCTCAAATGTTTTCTATTTTCGTTCTTAAATAATTAATCACTTAAGTTATTTATTTATTGTCTTTTCGTTAAAGGATTCTTGAAAAATCCTCTGTTGAGGTGTCGGTCGTGTTATTGGGTGTGAAATTCTTTCATAGGAAGTGAGGTTGAGAGATAGTGTCAAGGGTTGAGTGGTGTCGGCTTAGTAAAACCTTGGGTAAATCTATTATACTTCGGTGAAAGTATTAAGCCGGGTGAGGGCCCCGCAGATGTAGGTAAGGCGTGCCGAACTGCGTTACCAAATTTCTGGTGATTTTTTATTATTTCGTTTTTGATTGCTTTTGTTTTTGTTTGTGTTAGAGACGTTCATGATAAAATTGGAAAGTTTGTGAAACTACTACTCTCTATGATTTTTCAGAGTCAGTTCATTTTTACTCCTTTCAAAACCCTTTTCAAGGATAAACATTGGTCTTGCTTTGCCATGCTCGGGGCTATATAGAGTGTTCTTTAGCTTGCATGCTTTACTGCCATCACCAATAACAAAACCTTCTGGTTGAGAGACATAC
>JAOQMQ010000004.1:5350820-5362660 GCA_027563845.1 Erythroxylum subrotundum
AGAACACCCCCCCCCCCCCCCCCCTTTTTCTAAATTCTCCAGTTCTCCTCTTCAACAAGAGCATGCATTTTTCATGAAATCAATCAAGGACAGAAGAAGATACAACATCTTAACTATACTAAAGATGGCAGTCCCATACACTGGACAAAGAACCCATGTAACAAAGATCTGATCATTGTACCCATTGATATTAATCATCTAAAAGTCAGTGCAAGGAAACTACAAAAGAATTAATTGCAGAGCTCTCAATTACTCTTCCTTTATCATACTAAAAGGGACAATGTCTTGAAGAAGTCCATTATCGTTCGCCAAAGCGGACCCTTGTACGTTGCCAAAGCGCTTCTCACCCAGAGAACTAGGAATTGAGGAAGTACTGTTATAACCAAAACCCATATGGGGGAGAATATTAACATATGGTTGTTGTTGCTGTTGATAGAGCGAGAAAGTGCTCTTTTGCACAGGCATAGTAAAGGGAGATGGGGAGAAACCAGACTCTGGCAGTGCTCCGACGATAAAACCTGGACGAGGCATGACTGGACTTGGATGAGTGTGCTGGCCCTCATATGTGGTCATAACGATACCTGGGTCAGTGAATGATCTCTCTATTCTCTTCTTCACATTACATGACGCGGCGGTGCAACGGTAGTAACTCCTAATTCAACAGAACTCTTTTCAGCTTCTGGAACTAAAAGAAAGGATTGGTGGAAGAATAAGTAAATATGCACTGTAATAAGTACCTAGGAAATGGCCTATTTTTCACTGCTTTTTGGCCGTACTTTCTCCATCTGTAACCATCTTCCAGATGATCAACCTCGCTCTTTGTCATGAATGCAAACCTCGGTTCTCCGTGTCTCTTCTGATTTGTTTTCTTTGGTTTCAACCTTTACACAAGTACAAACAGAAGAAGTTCATAAATTTATGCAACAACAGTGCAAAAAGTCCAATTCTTGATTACATTCCAAAAGAGGATCTCCGTACCACAACACGCAAGATAAATACACGAGCAAATTAAGCATATATGATCACCCTATCTTTGTGATTTAAACACAAAAGAAAAGAGAAACGACCATCAAAGACTTACTCTTTCTTGGTCTTTTGTTGTTCTATCTCGTCATTATCCATACCCTTCACTGGTTCATCATTCAAAGCCTCACTAGACGCCGATGAGATCGACGAAGAGTTAGGGGTTGCAGGCTGATTATTCAACACCTCAGGCGACTTTATCTTGGTAAGCAGTGGACTGTTAGCTGTGTGTTGCACTGTGGATGGAACCTGTAGAACATCAAACAGAGAAGAACCGAAGTCCTGCATATCCAGTAACTCCGTGAATCCTAACGAGCTCTTATCTCCCTCACTCCACTCAAGTAATGGATAACTGCTCTGGACATAGTCAGGAAATGCAGAGGATCCAGCAACCGTCTCTATCTTTACCTCTTTTGTCTCCATGGCTCAATTAAAACATAAAAAGTTTCATCAAAATATATGCATATACGAAAAGGCAAAAGGTAAACGACCTAAGGAACTTTTTCTAGGGTTGGATTGATCTGGTTTGTATGGTAGGTAGGTGCGTGGTTTGGAGACAACTGGACGTCGAAGATATTTTGGGGCTTGGAGATGGCGAGTGCTTGTGGTGTATGTACAATCAACAACGAGTTTTCTCTTTCTAATAACTACGGTGTTTTAAGGTTTCGGTTCTGAGATGGCGACATAAAAAACATTGACCGGCAATTGTAAGTCAATAATTTGTACGGGCATGTAACAGTTCCGGTCTGAAAATTGAGTGCACCAGCCTCCCTCTATTATCCATGTATAAATATCATACATCATTATATGGTCCATCATGGAGTGGACCTGACCGACAAAACCCAACTGGGTCTTCCAGCCTTTCGTTTATGACCGGTTTCCCGTGTGAACGGCACATTAGATTAGATGCTTACGGCTCTCTAAATAAGCTGTCTCCGTTCGTGTGCATGTGAACGTGGATGAATCCTCCATACACACTCCTTTTTCCATGTTCTCACCTTTTTATAAAACATCAGGTTAAAGTAAATAACATAGAAATTAGAAAAAGAGCATCCCTAAAATGTAAGATGTCTGTTTTAAAACAGCGAAAATAAATAAATACATATGTTAATGCACGTGTGGTGGAACCATCATCCCATTCGCACGATGACATAATTTGCGTGTAATGCTTGCTCACCTTTGCATGACAGCCAGCCTAAGCCTACCCCTCAATTATTTGCTTTTCTTATCTCACCTTCCCATGAATATAATTTATGTTCTATTTGTAAATACATATAATGCGTCTCCCTTCTACAATTAAACGAGTTATCTTGAATTTAGAAGCTCATAGTGTGGACTGAATTTTGGACTAAATGGTAAAGTTACTTTTAGAAAGTTAGTTCTCATTCTATAAAACAAAGAGCATCGTGTATTGAAGTACGAAAAAGAAAAGAAAAAGAAGGAGAAGAAGAGCATGTTTAGTTCAACTTTTGGAGGGTGAATAAACATTTTTTTTCATCACAAAAGCTGTTTTCAAGAAAATTGAGTGTTTAGCTGTAAAATTTAAAAGCACTGTTTTTTTCATAGAAATGACTATTTTAGAAGCTCAAATTTAGAGCTTTTCAAAAAAGTACTTTTTCAGGTAAATTTTTCAGATCAATTAATGAGTCTATTTTTAGCCTTATTTATCTTTATGTTTTACACATAATTCTCATAATACTCACAAACACATCTTCACGTTTATTTTGAAATTTATATGATATTATTTAACTTTTTATATATTTTAATATTTATTTTAATATTAGTTTTACTTATATTATAATCCACATAAAAGATTTGGTTAGATATATTTTTATTTATGTTTTATATATTTTAAAATTATATAATAATGAATATATTGTACTTTGCATGTTATTTAATATATATTTAAATAATATTTGTATACATAAATAATTTTTATTACAAAATAAAATATAGTTAAAATTAAAAGTGCTTTTTATTTTTATGTTGCCAATATGAAGCTCTTTTAAAAAAGTTCTTTTTAAAATAACAGTGAAATAGTCAACTGATTTCTTAGAAAAACTCTTTTTAAAAAAATTATACTGATAAAAATTTTACTAACAAAAGCTCTAATGATATAAGCTCGTCTGAGAAGTTGGAATTATGTTTTAAAATTTATCAAAAGCATTACTCCCCGTAGTTATATAATTGGCAGCTTTCTACTTCTGTTTTGATTACTAGTCTTGACAAATTGAGGATAATAGAAAGTGTACCACAAGTATGAAATACCTCTTCCTATCAGGGGAAAGTAATATATTTGGTAACTTATCCAAGAACAATATGCCTACATATGCTAGGCTAGGCTAGACTAGGTTTTGACTAAATACTGATGAAAGGAATATCTAAGCTAAAAACCCGTCATCCATACATTCATCTTTCGAATTAATTCTCAATTAATTCCGAATGACATCACACCACCATATATTCAAACAATAAAATACTATCGTCCATTAACTTCTTGAAGCACACACATTTAGCCTTAGCTCTATCTTTATTCATGAATTCATGAAGTCGTGAAGATTTACCGTACATCCCCAATATTAAAATATTCTCACTTGCTTTTCTAGTTTTCTTGGTCCCCACACATATATACAAAAGCTGCGTACACATCGCTCAATGCGCAGCCCGTTGGGAACGCCGGCCGTTCTTTATCTCACACGTGTACTTCATGGGCCCTTTATGAACTTTGTTCATCCGACAGTCCAGGATACACTTCTCCCATATGATCGTACCATAACACGTGCCCCAGTTTGCGCCGCGGAGTTAGGCCGCCTTCACCGTCAAATTCAGCCGCGAATCTCAATTTTGTATGCGTATCAAATACACGTGTTTTTGGTTGCAGAATCCTTTCAAATTTTATTTAAAACGATATGTTTATTTTTACTTCAATTTTGTTGTATTTCAAAATCTGGTAAAATAAATAAATTTTATTTTGGTTTAAAATAATATTGTCCTACACATAATAATTATATTATATTACTTTCATCAAAAGGGAAAACATATATTTAAATCATAAAACTAAAACGAAAAACCACAAAGTAAGATACTTTGTGGACCTAAATTTCAGAGGGCGGAGACATAAAATTTGATGAAGATTTTTGTACATATAATAAGAGTTTTTGAGTTTAAGGTTGTCTGGAGAGCCGCACTGGAGAGAGGGCGAGTTGATTAGCCACTTGGGATTTGCGTGGGCTACAAGCTCTTAACACACACAGATCTCGTATTCAAGGTAAGGTTGGGGTAGGGAATACTGAATAGGGATTAAATATAAACAAGCGAACTGTTTGTTTTGTTTTAATACAAAGATGTCATTGTCCTCCTCCGTTACCAGCCCTGCTTTTGGACACAAACCCCAATACCTTGACTGTTGTCACCTTTTCATCCATCTTCGACACTATTATTGGGGTCAGACTTCAGAGTTCAGAGGGAGAATTCGTTTTCGTTTCACATTACAAGCCTATTTCCTTTTTCTTTTTTAAGCAAAAAAGGAATAATTTTAATTTATTTTTATTAAAATACGAATTAAAAACATTTAAAATAAATTCTGAAAAATCGAAAAACCTCATAGAATACTATCGTCCTTAATTTTTTTTATGTTAAAAAACTCATAAAATTATGTTTCCATCAAGTTAGTATGAATTTATTGTTTTTCTAATGTATTTTATTGACTCTGCAATGTTGTGAGCCCTATATGGCTCAAGTGTAGATGTGAACTTGGATTACAAAAATGGTGTCATTTCAGTCGTGGGTCCACCATTTTGGAGGCGAAAAGGAAATGCTTTCAAGTATAATGGAAAGCTTTGGCTCTACGAATTTCCTAAATCCGTGTCTAAATTATACTAAAATGACATTTTGTATTAATTACTGATCACATTCCCATTCTCCATTATTGACTCGTTATAAGCTAATTAAAAAAAATGCTAATTCAATCCTGTCGTTTGGTATTTCTTACGAAAGAACGTGTTTCACCTAACCAATACTTGTATTAGAAAAAACATCCAACTTGAACCTGTCGCTTTAACGATGAATGAGCAAATCTTTTCTTAGGCAATTCCATCTCTCTACGTACGTACAGGAAAAAGAAATGGAATCCAAGACTCTCACCTAACAAAATCGGCAGTAGAATCGTTAATTAAAGAACTTTGGATGTTTCTACTTTCTTTTAATACATTATTAAGAAAAACGTCTGAAACGCATGAATACAAAAAATTACATATGGAATTGCTGTTCCTTTGACTTGGTTCTTATCTCATGTGCTACCATTCCCTTACCTACACCAGCTTAGATACAGCTAAGCACTTGCTTCAATAATATACGTCATGTCAAAGCTGTGGAAGGAAGGTCTACTCCTTCTGGGAGGAAAAAAGAGCGAAAGTGCCATGGACCCATCAGGGACAAAGTAAAAGTGAAACGTATGTCATCTACCAAGACTAAGAGCCAAATTTGCATGCCTTCCTGCAACTGAATCAGACTCTAAATAAATTTTAAAGAAGCTCTACCTCTACGACTTGATGGAATGTGCTTGCGGCGCCTGTCCACTCCAAGTCCGAGGATAGGCTCACGCTTATTTCACTTGAAAAAATGAGCAGCCCACCCAAATGAAAACGGTGATCCCTTTCGGCTGTCCCTTCCGTACTTTCTCTCATTGGTGCGCTGAACCTGTGAATCTCAAGTTTGGGAAATCATTGGTCATTTTCTTGCGAAATCTTTGGTCAAGTAATTAGTAACATCCTCAAATCTTTCATGATTAGAGCCCCACGCTTCCTGATCAATCCATATCACACCTACAATACCTTAATTCTATGTAGCCATCCTTCTAAACCTTATACTTTCTAATGACTTCGGATGTTGTAATGTCCCTTTCTATGGACATTCACGCATCATCGACAAAAGAGTACAGATCACTGAAAATTTTCACGTTTTAATTATTGGCCGAACCATGCAAATGTGTAATGTATCGGGACTAAAAGATTTTAGATGCCCCACATGGAGGAAGGAAGGAGGTGTGGGAATTATATGAAAAGGGAAAATGAAGATGATCAATTTATGGGAATCCTGTCGACATCTTTGGTGCTATGGTTGAGTTACGGCCCGGCCAACAAATTTTTTTGCGTGTTAAGATGGTCTCCTGGACCCACTTTGTCTCTAGGATTGTGGAGACCACTTGCAATTAAACAAGTATGAACCCACTGGTCAATATGCAATAATTATATAATTTAAAATGATTTGTTTTGAAATCTATAGTGAGATAATATGATTTTATATTCCAAATTTTATTTTTGTTCACGGAAAACACGCACAAAATAACGTCATCAATTCACTTAAAATCACAAGTAAATGTACAGGCTATAGCGTGAGAACAATACTCGAACTGCAGCACGATTGGCAAGTTTTGACCCAATGAAAGTATGCACTAATCTAAGGACAGGCCGATGGATAGGTCACTACACATGAACTGGGCTGATCTGTAGGTCCACAAAATCACTACTTTGAGGGTTTTGTAAAGTTGTTCATGTTTGATTCGAACAAGGTTTTTGAACATTTCAAGTTGCGTGCATTTTTTCTTCTTCACGTTTTTCTTGAAGAAGGATAAATTTTATTCAAAAAAAAAAAGAATAGGTATATGTAAAATTTCAAAAACTGATCTAAATTGTAAAAATTATCATATAAATGAGGCAAAGAACTGCGTCATGCAGCACCCAGGGCTCCCTGCTGGTACTCTAGTAGGATGGTCCAAACCGGCTCAGGATTGGGTCAAACTGAATTCGGATGGGGCTGTTACTCCCGGGACCAACATGGCCTCAACCGGGGGCTTACTTCGAGACTGGTACGACAAGTGGTGTGGCAGCTTCCTCCACAACATAGGGAGGGGCTCGCCTACTACTGCCGAACTCTGAGGCGTCCACTCAGAGCTGTCTCAGGCGTGGACGATATTAGTTTCCCTTTGCAGAAAAAAAAAAAGAGAGAGAGAATTGTGTGTCATAGAGTAAAAACTAAAAACCCTTATTTTCATATACTTTAATAAAATATACATTAACATTTACTTAATGATAGATCCAAATTTTAAATTTTTTATAAAAAATTATTGATTGTATTGAATATTAATTGTGCATCCATCTCCGTTATAAAATGATAAGAAGAGGATGAAAACAAGATTTAATTACCTCATAATATAAAAAATAAAAAATAAAAAATAATTTAGAACCAATTCGACCATATTAAAGGTCAAACATTAAATCAAACTTATTGCACAAACATTATAAGAAAAGCATAATTACTGTCCCAACTTTTCTATGATAAAATCCCATTAAGATATAACCTGAAGATTTTTTATAACCACATATATATGCTTCTTCTCATATAATCTCAACATGATTCCGAATCAAATCTCAATCAAATTGGTAAGATACATACTTGATCATGATAAACTTTTTACATCACATTCCGTATTTACAAACTTAGTATAATTGAATTATACCAAGGAAGGTAAAGGAAGAACCCGATACTATAACATATATAAAAACAAGCATCAAGCATAAGATGTTTTCATTTTGAGCACATGAAAATGTTTAAGGGAACTAGATTCTAATGTCGCCATTCTAAGAACCGAATTAGGTACCAGGGAAGCTTGATCTCTTTTGTATTGTAATAAACAAACTATATACGGAACAGTACAGCATTCGGTCCATTCTTAATATTATATTTAAACATTGAAATTGTTGTGTGAGCAGTGAATTTCGAGTAGACCAAAAACAAAATAAAAAAAAAGGTTAAAAGACATGCAGATATCATATGAATTGATTTTAGTAACTTTTTAAAGAATTTACAATTTTTTAAATTGTCACACGTGATTTAAATTAGGAAAAAAGACGCCTAAATTGATTTTTACAGTCACTATAATTATTATAGATTAAAATATTCTTGTACATCATAAATTTCATTTAGTGATGTACAAAGTTAATTTTGTTTATATTACTAAATTAAGTTGTTTCATTAAATTAGTTTGTTAACTTTTATCAATGGAATTAATATATGACATTTTAAAATTATATTATGTGTCAACTCCATCAATCTTTTACATAGCTCGTAAAAAATCACTACAGAAATACAACAACGATAACAACAACATTTAATATAAATTTCATTGACATGTAGGGTTCAGAGATGTTCAGCAGTACGCCACCATATTCTTAACTAGTTGAGATATTGTTTTTAAAGGGCCCATAAGAATGAAAAATAATAATAATAAAAATAAATATTTAGTAAATAAAATATGAAATAAGTAATAGCCAATATGAAAAAGGAATAAATAAATAAATGAAAATATTTCAAAAATTTAAGCCCAACATGATTTCGATACTTGGAAATGCAAGTGAAATGGATTCTCCAAAATTAAGGTAATTAATTATAGCTAGTAAAATATCACAACTTTAAATAATCAAGAAAGGAGAGTTACCTTGATAGAGCTTAAGCTTTTGTTAGATGTAATAAATGAGGAATTATAAATATTTAAATTTTATGGTGTATCAAAGATTAAAATAAATGGATATTAACAATGTATAAGCAATGTTTTAAAAACCAGACCAGAAGTTAAACTAGTAATAAGAGATTTAAAGTTTAAAAAGTTCGGCCAATATTAAACTGTCATAAAATCGGCTAAAATTTTAATAAAATTAAAGAATTTAAAATATGATAAAAAAATTTCCTTACCCATCGAATCATTTGAAGTTTAATTAAAAAAGAGATTATTAAATGAAAACTAATTGATTTATTTTAATTTATAAGAACTTATTAATTAAAAATTGATTAATTAATTAATAAATTGTTCGATTTTTAACTATAAGAGTTGTTGTAATAAATCAAACAGAAAAGTTGAAAACTGAACCGAATAATTGAATGGTTCAATATTTTTACGTTTAAATCGGCCAAACTAGTTAAATTTTTTAATAATTGTGTATAAGTATGAAGGATGGTTTGGGTCACTGGGATCATGTAACTAAGCGCCCTGGATAATTTCAGACAATTAGGAAATATTTTGCTTCATCCACATAATATATAGAAGAAGTTTTTCCTTTTATTTTATTTTCACTTCCGTTTCTATGGGAAGTATATGTTTGCGATATTGTTTGATATACACTTGTTCATGTTAAGACACTTATCCCACATCGGTGGGATGAGAGTGTGAGAGGAGGAAGGAAGCCCATAAAAGAAGACTCACTCCTCCTCCTTCAATGCACCAAAACAAAATTCCACTTTTATGTATAAATTAGAGGATTATTTTTGTAATCCATAATTTTCTTTTATAGTGAAATTCTTCTCTCTCCGTGGTTTTTACCTTATTGGGGGTTTTCACGTAAATTTCTTGTGTTCTTTAATTTCTTCCTTATGTCCTTCATATTTTCCTTTCCGTGCTTTGTTTTTCAACTAGTAGTATCAGAGCCACGCTTGGGTTAAGTTTAAATCTATTTACCGTATGCTCTGTGGTTGCCACTTAGTGTGGATCCTCCACATCAGAAAGTAAATTAGATTTTGCGGTACCCTCGGGTGTGTACGGTACGCCTGTGAGACCACCTTTTCGATT
Organism: Erythroxylum subrotundum; assembly: GCA_027563845.1. Taxonomy (NCBI): domain Eukaryota; kingdom Viridiplantae; phylum Streptophyta; class Magnoliopsida; order Malpighiales; family Erythroxylaceae; genus Erythroxylum; species Erythroxylum subrotundum. The sequence goes on from JAOQMQ010000004.1 coordinate 5,360,464, forward strand.
TTCATACCTAGTGGGACCCACTGTCCCCTGATATTCTTAAATTGCTTAGTGTTATCATTTGTGAGGCTTGTTTTATGTGAGGCCCACGAGGTTACTATAAGTAAAAGGAGAATATAAATAGTGGGAGGAGCTTTTCGGTAGATTGTTAGAAGTAAAAGGAGAATATAAGGTGGATAAATTCAACGGCGGAAATTTCTCGATTTGGAAGATGAGAATGAGGGTTTTCTTGGTGAAAGATAAGTGCCTCGTAGCGATCGTCAGAAGACCAGATAATATCACCGATGAAAAATGGGAAGAAATGGATGTAAACGCAACAACAAATTTACATCTCGAATTGGCAGACGAGATATTGTCAAGTATAAAGGAGAAGAAGACAGCTAAAGAAATTTGGGATTATCTTACAAGTATATACGAGGGAAAGTCCCTACACAACAGAATATTTCTCAAGAGGAAGTTATACACTTTGCAGATGTCAGAATCTTCGGCGGTGATCGAGCATGTCAATACATTGAATTCTTTATTTTCATAACTCAAAAACATGGGTTATGTGATAGGGACTAATGAACGAGCGGAAATTCTACTTCAGAGTTTACCGAATTCAAACGATCAACTCATTATCAACTTGACGGCCAACTTGCCTGTGGAAAGTTTGAACTTCGACAATATTGTAGCTGCGATCATTGATGAGGAAAAGCGACGCAAGAATAAAGAGGGATCTTCACAGCAAGTAGAGGCATTGGCAGTGACGAGAGGTAGATAGATGGAACGTGATCCCAATGGGAGTCAACAACATTGTAGATCAAAATCTCGGAGTAAGAAAAATATCAAGCGCTACAATTGTGGCAAGAAAGGTCACTACAAGAAAGATTGTTGGAACCTGAAACAGAGTTCTGGTCCTCAGGGAAGAGTTGCCGACCCTCAAGGAAATGTTGCAAGCAGATCAGGCGTCGATAACGCCTTGACCTGTGAAGCATCAACAACACATAATGGCAAGGGGATGACATAGGATGTGTGGTTGGTTGATTCTGGTGCAACCTATCACATGACCTCTCGTAAAAAATGGTTCTATCACTATGAACTAGTCTCAGGAGGTGTTGTATATAGCTGCAGTGATCAGGCCATGAATGTTGTTGGAATTGGATCTATCAAGATGAAGATGCACGATGGAACTGTTCGTACCATTTAACAAGTATGACATGTTGAGGGAATTCTGAAGAATCTATTGTCGTTGGGGCAATTGGATGACCTTGGCTGTAAGATGGAGTGTGAAAGGGGAATCATGAAGATAGTTCGTGAAGCGCTAGTTATAATGAAGGTAGAGAAGATAGATGCCAACTTGTACATGGTAAAGGGAGAGACTTTGGTGGATGGATAAGCTTCAGTTGCCCCAAGTAACAATGAGAGGTCTTAGATGATATGGCACAGGAAACTTGGTCATATGTCGGAGCAAGGAATGAAGATTCTCGTAGAACGGAAGCTACTTCCTGGGCCTACAAATGTTTCACTACCATTTTGTGAGCAGTGCGTGACAAGCAAGTAGCATCGGTTGAAGTTCATCACATCGGGCTCTAGAAGCAGAAATGTTCTAGAACTGGTTCACTCTGATGTATGGCAAGCACCGATTATGTCCCTGGGAGGAGCAAAGTACTTCGTATCATTCATTGATGATTATTCTAGGAGATGTTGGGTGTATCCAATCAAGAGCAAGGGAGATGTGTTTCAGACCTTCAAGGAATACAAAGCGCGAGTCCAGTTGGATGCAGGAAAGAAGATAAGGTGCCTTAGGATAGACAATGAAGGAGAATACACTAGTGCAGAGTTTGATAGTTATTGTAAGCAAAATTGTATCAAGCGACAATTTACAACGGCATATACTCCACAGCAAAACGGTGTGACAGAGCGGATGAACAAAACGTGACTGGAGAGAACTAGTGCAATGTTGGCGACAACTAGTCTGGAGAAGTCCTTTTGGGCTGAAGTTGTCAACATCGCTTGTTATGTGATCAACTGAGGTTTGTCAACGGCAATTGATTTGAGGATACCGATGGAGTTGTGGACAGGTAAACCAATAGATTATTCTAACCTTCATATTTTTTGAAAGTCCTATATATGTTATCAAGGACGGAGATATGCGGGGCCCAGTGGTGCACTGGGTCCCCCAAGTTTTGAAAAAATTAAATAATTTTTATTTTTAATT
>JAOQMQ010000004.1:5362760-5391882 GCA_027563845.1 Erythroxylum subrotundum
GATCATTGTAATTTTAGCTATTTTATATTCTTAATAAAACTTTGTTTTTTTATTTAGTTTTGATATGAAAATTTTTGCGAAATTTATATTTTATTTGGGCCTCCTATCTTAAATTTCTGGCTCCGTCACTGTATGTGATGTACCATGCCCAGAATGTTTCAAAGTTGGATCCGAAGTCTAGGAAATGTATTTTCTTGGGCTATGCTAATGGTGTAAAGGGGTATTGCCTGTGGGATCCCACTACCCGCAAGGTTGTTATCAGCAGGGATGTCATCTTCATAAAAGATAAGAACTGTAGTGAAGATGCAGGTACATCAGGGTCAGATATTACGGTGATACAAGTGAGCGAACATACTTCTGAAGTAGTACCGGATCAGAATCCTGTGGAGAATGATGCTGAAGTCAATGAAATTAGACGATCTGATACTGAAGTCGATGAAATTAGACGATCAACTCGCACAAGGGAAGCTCCCAGTTGGCATTCTGATTATATTATGGATAGCAATGTAGCATACTGTCTACTCATTGAAGATGGAGAACCATCAACTTTCCAGGAGGCAGTAGGCAGTTCAAAAGTGTATCAGTGGATAGTAGCAATGCAGGAGGAGATCGAAGCTCTGCATAAGAATCAGGCTTGGGATCTTGTATAGCTACCATCAAAGAGGAAACCTATTGGCAATAAATGGGTGTTCAAGATCAAAAGAAACAGTGATGACTAGTTGGAGAGGTATCGGGCAAGATTGGTGGTCAAAGGATATGCTCAAAAAGAAGGTATTGATTTCAATGAAATATTCTCACATGTGGTTCGATTAACTATATAGTTCTGGCATTATCAGCAGTGCATGATTTACATCTACAACGGCTAGATGTAAAGACAACTTCTCTTTACGGTGATTTTGAAGAAGAGATTTATATGCTCCAACCAGAAGGCTTTGAAGAAAAAGGAAAAGAGAAATTGGTTTGCAGGTTAAACAAATCTCTATATGGACTCAAGCAGGCACCAAGGTGTTGGTATAAGAGATTTGATTCTTTCATCATGAGTCTGGGATACAATAGATTATACACAGACCCTTGTGTGTATTACAAAAGGTTTGGAGGTGATGATTTTGTCATATTGCTACTGTATGTTGATGACATATTGGTTGCAGGCGCCAACAAAGATCGTATTCAGAAATTAAAGACTCAATTGGCTAGGGAGTTTGAGATGAAAGACTTGGGACTAGCAAACAAGATTCTTGGGATGCAGATTCACTGAGATAGGAACAATAGGATGATCTGGCTTTCTCAGACAAATTACCTTAAGAAGGTCTTGTGGCGCTTCAACGTACAGGACTGTAAGCCAATATCTACCACACTCCCTGTTAATTCCAAGTTGTCCTCTGAGATGAGTCCTAGCAGTGAAGCAGAGAAGATAGAAATGTCTCGAGTACCGTATGCATCAGCAGTGGGTAGCCTGATATTTGCCATGATCAGCACCAGACCAGACATTGCACATGCAGTGGGAGTTGTGAGTCAGTACATGGCAAATCCTGGTAGAGAGCATTGGATAGCAGTAAAAAGAATTCATCGTTACATCAAAAGAATGTTGAATGCTGCATTATGTTACAGAGGATCAGACACAGGTATTTGTGGTTATGTTGACTCTGATTAAGCAGGTGATCTCGACAGAAGCAAGTCCACCATCGGATATGTGTTCTTACTTGCTAGTGGAGCTGTAAGCTGGGTATTTAAGCTGCAGTCAGTTGTGGTTACACTAACAACAGAAGCAGAATATGTTGCAGCTACACAAGCTAGTAGGGAAGCAGTTTGGTTGAAGTTGGTCATGGAGGAGTTCGAGCACATATAGGAGATAATTTCTCTATTTTTTGACAGCCAGAGTTCTTTGCATCTTGCAAAGAATCCAGCTTTTCATGCTAGGAGCAAACATATCCGAGTGCAGTACCACTTCGTTCGTGAGAAAGTGGAGGAAGGTAGGATTACTGTGAAAAAGATCAACATGAAGCAGAACGTGACAGATTTTCTGACTAAGGTTATCAACACAGATAAGTTCATATGGTGTCGTTCCTCCTGTGGCCTGATAGAGACATAAGCAGTATGGAGCCGAGAGAGAAAGAATGGTGAAGATTAATTAGTATCCAATTCAATCTTCAAGTGTGAGAATGTTAAGACACTCATCCCACATCGGTGGGATGAGAGTGCGAGAGGAGGAAGGAAGTCTATAAAAGAAGGCTCACTTCTCCTCCTTCAAGGAACTAAAACAAAATTCCACTTTTATGTATAAATTAGATGATTAATTTTGTAATCCCTAATTTTCTTTTATAGTGAAATTCTTCTCTCTCCGTAGTTTTTACCCTATTGGGGTTTTCCACATAAATTTCTTGTGTTCTTTAATTTCTTCCTTATTTCCTTCATATTTTCCTTTCCGTGTTTTCTTTTTCAACAGTTCAAGCTAGTCTTGGCCTCAGACAAAGATAAGGTGCATTTAGGAGACTTCTGTGCAGACAAACTCTCTTAACTATTCAATTTATTGGTTAGATAAGCGAAAAGCATGCATTAGCAGCATTACTATGGAATTGATATCGTAAGGTATTGTTCTGAAATTAAAACCATGATCTCTCAGAATTTGTGATGGATATAAAAAAAATGGTGTTACTCCTTTTTTAATATATCAAAAACTATAAATGTTTATCCTTGTGTCTAATTTTACTCTATCCAGTGGACATTATTGGATAGAGTAAAATTAGACAGAAGATTCAAACTTCACTTCGTAATCTTGAATTTAATTTTTCTTTGAACCATCTTCGAATTATGTTCAAGAGTTACTTCTTTCCGATTAACAAATGAATATCAAGTGAGAAAATAAAAACTAAAGAGTAATAAATAAAAGAAATCCAGACAAACAGTATGCATCGATTTTGGTATATTAGATGTAAAGCTAACAAATCCTACATATTCATTTCCATGAAAAGGCCGCACTAGTATTATAACTATGGTCATTTTTATTTAAGAGCTGGAAATTATTGCAAGTCCAGTTAATTGAAGACGAAAAACTGAATTATAAAAACCAATTAACCAGAACAGCTAAATTAAAATAGCAGAGTACTACCAATAATTCACCAAACTGGCTTTGTCCTTCGAATTTACTCCTTACACAACAGAGTAATGAACGAAGCCTCGTACGTAAATCCTCCTAAGACATCGTGAAACATGCTTGGACGTACAAAACAAGCCTGCCTAGTTCTATCCTTTATAAGGATAACATATAAAGAAGAAATAAAGAAGAAATAAATAATAATACCCCAGCGAAGGAAAGGAAAAAAAAAAAGAAAGAAAAAGATGATACTCTTTACAGATAGACAGTAATCAGTTTCAGTCCTCAACAGAACCTGTTAATGCCTTAACCATTATCTGCATCAATCTCACCTTCATTTGTAAAGACAATATGTAATCAGTTGTCTCTCTGAAGAGTCCATCCAATCCTATAGATTGATCTCCGTGAGGTATTAGCTTCTTTAATGTTCTTACTCTTCTCTCGATCCCGTTTCCGTCTCTTCTACCACACTCTAGTCGTGCCCTTCTCTTCATTGACATCCTTCTAGCCCTCAGTGTTCCGCCATATCTTCTGATGAACCTTTGTTTCTTAACCTGACTTCGTTTCTTGGCTTGTGCTTCCAAGATTTTGTCCCACAATGAGTACTGATCACGATAACTCTGGTTGCCCACTTCTTCTACTTTTCCTTGGACCGTATTCATCAAAGAAAGAGGAATTGAAAAAACTCCCATAATTCAGCAAATCTCAATCGAAGCTCTCAACTTTCTGAATCTTTTCGATAGTTTTGCAGCTCGCAAGATGTTGGTTTTGCCTGACAATACTTTAGTGTAGGAGATATATCTTACAGGTCTAATATATAGAGTGTGCATTAGGGGTTAGTGACCAATGAGGATTGAGTATTGTGGGGACCATCACCACGGTTTCACAGAAGGACTCCAAGGGATCGGGGAATCGGATAGATGAATAAGGAAAGGAAAGGAAAGGCTAAATGTACCCAAGGGGTTTGCTTGTTGGCTGTTGCTTTGGTCATGTTCTCCAGCTCAATGCACATGCAACCACATGATTCTTCTCCACCACCAAACTCTCGTCCTCTAAACCCACCATCTTTCAGCACATCTCCTTCTCATCAAAACACCCTGGATTATTCCTCTTCCACCACTTTCCAAATTCAATGCATATATGTTTCTCTTCGTTTTGGGTCCTCTTTTTCTTCTCGTTACAGCTCAAGAAACATGGCAGCTTCTCCAATGTGATATTACACGAACCATAACTAGTTAGTTAGTTTATTATATGGATGTTATTAAATCCATGTTTCTGAATGGGCAAACCCTTTTTTTAAGACAAGAAGAAATATCGAAGAAGCTGACTATTGCTATCAATACTTTGTCTTGGCAAATGTGGACATTCGGATCTTGACGTTAGGATAAGGTACATTTTCTTCTGACATCCATGAACCGCATTTTCCTTCAAGTGATGATTGTTGTACTAAGGGATTTATGAGCATAACATGTTCCTGACATGTCTGCTTCAAAAACAGACTTATGGAAGTTAAACTCGTACAATCTTAGAGACAGCATCTATATATATGCATGCATCTTTATTCATCAACCGATTCTACGGAGGACATTCGTTCCATGTTTTAAGATTTTATCGAATATTCTTTAACTGCATATACTCGCAGAGAATCGTCCAATACATGGCTTAGTTCCCGACACGTCGAATGTGAGATTGATATAAGTAGGGTAGTAACTTCTTCTTTACCAGGTTAGTGCCCTAAACTATAGAGAACCTTGCATGCATGTGAGAGCCAATATATTTTTAGATCGGTAATTGCCATTTCCTGTGCTCTCCTGATCGAGTGAAAGCTCAATAAACTCTTAAGCAAATTAAGCTATTTTGTTCAACATGGCTCGATTTTTGGATTCCAGATCTTCTGTCCAATTTTTATGGTGTCTTATTGTGTCCAGTAAATCTCAGTCATTCATTTATGCGGGCTCCACGTTTATTTATGTGGAGCTTACGCATGACCCGCATAAATGAATGATTGAGATTCACTAGACGCAATAAGACACCATAAAACTTGACAGAAGATCTTGTTCTCGATTTTTAAGCATCAAACTATACCCTTAAAAGGTAGGGAGTAGCTAGGATACTAAAAAATGGCTATGATTATTGAACACATTAGGCAGCAACATCATGTAGACGTGTCAACCATTAGTCTTCTTCATATATGTAAACAAATAGAGTAGTTGATAAGTCTATTGTATATAACAAACAAAAGCCACAACGGCTATGCACATGGATTAATCCATAGCCTCATACTTTGGTTTGCATTATTAGTCGAGATGTTTCTTAAACTTCGGTTAGGCAAGACATTATGGAACTTACGTGTTAAGTTAACCTAGGCAAACACCAAACCTATGTTCTCCTTCCTTTTCCTTTCTCGACCCGTTTAAACTATTCAAGTTCCTTTCATTAATTCTCTTATATTCATGTACGTGGACAAATTTGTGCCATGTTTGAAACATATGCGTCAACATCTTCTCATGGAACTCTAATTATCCTCAAATGTTGAGCACATGGAGAGAAGGCTATTGGACCATTACCACGTGGAGCGTAATGATCATGTAATGAGAGGCCCTAGTGTAAGTTCATGTGGGCTTAAACATGTGGCCCATGTGTGGGTCTTATATGTTCACATCCTACTCTTTCCCTATATGCCGCCACGTTCACCATGTGCCCCTCAAGGACCAAGGTGTCTACTTTTAATATTTAATAATTAGTATTCTAAGTGATTAATTAAGAAGAAAGCTTTTAAGTGATTAATTAAAGTTACTTTTTTAAATTACATAAACAACCTCTTTATAAAAAATTTTAGGAAAAGTTACGTACATTAATAACGTTCTCTCACCTTCGCAAAATAAAGAACTTTGTGTACATAATATATTTACTTTATCTTACCTAATTAATTAGTTTTGTTTGGTGTAATCTTTACTATAACTTACAAGTGAAAGAGAGAACTTTTAAAAATATGAAGAAAAAAATTTGAGATATTATATACAAATTAAATGTTATGGTAATTAATTAACATGTGACAGTTTCTCAAATTTAATATTTTTTTATTCTCGACTGTAAATAAGAATAACCCAAAGGGCCTAAAATATGGTTTTTAGGGTAACCATTTCGGACTTCAAATTGGGTATTGCGTTAATGGTTATTAGGCTCTCCTCTCTTAGAATCCCAACTTTAAATCGACGGTCAATATGGGCTTTAGTTAGTCAAGATCCAACGTTAAGATATATGAACCGAACCAGAACTGAACAAGGGAATCGTTACACATCTATCTATAAGACTATAACCCCCTGGGACGGGATTGGATCAGTAACGTTAAACATGAAAAACCCCCCAAAAGGAAGAGACGTATTACACGTTTGTGTGTGAATCTAACATAGACATGCTCACCTAGTTCTTCCTTGTCTTGTGGATATGAAACTGGGTTGATCCTCCATGATTACTGCGTTAGATTCACGCACAAACTCGTGATCCGTCTTTTCGATTTCATTGTTACCTTGCTATCTTTGGTGGGTTATTTCTCTTTTCATCTGTCTTTTTCTCTTTCAGCTCATCTCTGCAAATAATTCAGGTGGATCTCTTCCTCTCTCAAACCCTAATTTAGCATTTTTAGATTTGGGTTTTGTCCTAAAAGGTTAGACCTTTAATCTGAGGTTTCTTAGCCATCTTCGGCCATGATTCTGATACGCTGAAGTTTGGTAGGCATTTTCTATAAACTTTTCCCCTTTTGGGTTTCTTGGGACTCTTTTTTTAATCTATTTTCCTTAGTTGATGACTCCTTCTTCCACATGTAAGAGCCCATGTCAAACTCTGGTTATGCAGTTACATGAACCAAAGACTACCTAGTTTTTTGGTTTCTGTTTAGATTCTGATGGATTGAGGATCAAGTTTTAACTATTGGTCGCTTTATGTTACGGCGTGTCTTTGAATTGAATCTTATAGCAATGTTTCTGGTTACCATTGAAAGGCTCACGTGCACTTGCTTTACTTGCAAACAAAAGTAACCTTAGGTCAGGCTTCCAAGTTAAGAAAATGGTCCATCCTCAATTGTTGGGGAATTACCTTCCACGTAAAGGAGCAACCTTTTCAGCTTTACTTGGATCAGGGTTGGTTGGTCCGGTTAGTAATTTGGGATGTCTACCTTTCGACCGACCTAATTCTAATGGATATTCAGTTGGAAGACGACGGAAACAGCCTCTTTCACTTTCTTTGCTTTTAGTGAGATATAAATTTAATCTTATTAAACAAAGAAACGACAAGTTGTCGGTGTTAATTTACTCAAGTCTGCCAATAGGTCTTTTACCTTTTATTAAATTGGAAAAGTAGAAACTAATCCAAATAGAAACAATAAATATATATCACCACATCCACACTCCACGATCTCAAATGTATTTACAAGAACAATTTGTGTCATGAATTAGACCTGTGTCAACCTCATCGGCTTTAACAGTGCTAAGTGACGGACACTGCTGCTGCCGTTGTTCCCTTCCCGGAGGAAAGCGTAGCAGATCCCACATTTCCTATTTATTTATTTCTCAATAGAATCCAAAGCTACTAATAATTTCTTATTAAGATTGTAAAACACTTTCAGGTGACTTTGCAAGAATATGTTTTTTGGTTTTTTTCCCAAAGAATTGAAAATTCGGTAGGTGATATTACTTAGTCGAGAATATATTTAGAGAAAACTAGAATTAAAATAGTAATTAATTAAGTAAGAAGAGTAATGAATTAGAATATATATCCTTGGCGCTTGAATGTAAGTTAACTATAAACTATAGATTGGTAAGTGCAATTTTATTTTGGTTTTACATCAAGAGATATCATTTTAGGTTCATTTTAAATCGTTTTATGATATTAATCCTCTTCGGTCTAAAAGTAAACACAGTTAAATTCTTTTTCACAAAAAATTGTAAGCATAATTTATTGCATGGACATAATTGCAATAGTCCTTTAACCTATATCTTAAAATTCTCTGTGTTTCACCAAAATATAAAATAGGAATTACATACTTTGGTTCGTGAGATTAGTTTAATCTTAATTGAAAAAAACCCCTCAAAGTGATTGAATGTGAAAAAACTTGATTTCTCTTTTCTTTCCCTTAATAATCTTGTTTTTGATGATAAAAACCTAAAAAGAGGTATATAGGCGAGAGAGAAGACCACCTTCTATGAAATAGGTATATCTTAACCATTTCTATCTAACGGTAAGTTTAAAATAAAAACCTTATCTGACTTAATTAAATTAGTCAATTAGAATTTAGCAGTTAATATTATTAATACCATAATTATTAACGAGCCACATATTATATAAAATTTACATTTTTCCACTTGGCTCATTAATTGAAAAATGTTATATCATGGTGTAATAATGCATTATGTACATAAACTTTGCTAAATTCTTTAATGTTGATCACGACATAAATCACAACTAAACAAAACTATTAATAAGAGTCTTAGCAATTTCACATCTTAATAAATAACATAATTTCTTCCACGTACTACAATATTAGCCCTTTATTCAATATGATCCATAAATAAAAACCATATTAATGGTCCAACAATCATTTCTTATTTAAAGACAAATCCTATCAATATAATTTGTTCATAAATGTATACTATAAAATATGATTGACAGAAATATAAACATAAGTGAGTTCACAGTGTCAAAATACAAACATCATAAATCTCAATAAAGGTATGCCATAATACCCATTCTTTCAACATGTCCTTTAAAGACTTTCGGTGCAAATCCTTTCGTAAAGATTCTGCAATCATATAATTAATGCTAATATGTTGAATTGACATTGTTTGTTTCTGAAATTTTTCTTTAACAGACAAGTATTTTAATTCCATATGTTTATCACCTTTAGAATACTTGTTGTTTTTTGAAAAAAAAAATTACTGCAGAATTATCATATTAAATTTTCAGCGGCCTGGAAATACTGTTGACAACTCCAAGTCTTGAAATAAAGTTCCGCAACCATAATCCTTGAATTATAGCTTCAAAACATGCTACGAATTTAGCTTCCCTAGTGGATGCATCAATGATAGAATGATTAAAACTTTTCCAAGAAATAGCCCCTCCAGTTAATAAGAAAAGGTAATCAAAAGTGGACTTTCTGGTATCAATGCAACCAACATAATCTGAATCTGAATATTCAATCACTTCCAGATGACTGGATCTCCTATAAATGAGCATATGATCTTTAATACCTTGTAGATATCTCAAAACTTTCTTTGCAACTTTCCAATGATCCAATCCAGGATTACTTTGATACTAGCCCAGCATACTGACAGCAAAGCTAATGTATGGTCTAGTGCAAGTTTGAGCATACGTTAGGCTTCCAACAAGTGATGCATAAGGAGTATTTTCTATTTGCTTATGTTCCAATTCATTCTTTAGACATTGATTAAAACAAAACTTGTCTCCCTTCTAAATTGGAACTACACTTGTAGAATAATTTTTCATGTCAAATCTCTCCAAGACCTTACTAATATAAGTTTTCTTAGATAAGCCTAATAGTTCTTGTGACCTGTCACGAAATATTTTAATTCCTATCACATAACTGGCTTCTCCTATATCTTTCATTTCAAAATTCTTAAGAAAGAAATTTCTTGGTGTTGTACATTAAACCAAGATCATTGGTAGCTAACAAGATATCACCAACATAAAGTACTAAAAATATGAATTTACTTCCACTGATGTTTAGATATATACACCGATCTAAGATGTTTTTTTATATCCAAAGGAGGTAATAGTATCATTGAACTTAAGATACTATTGTCAGGAGGCTTGCTTAAGTATATATCGATATCTTAAGTTTACACACTATTTCTTCCTTTCCTTTAATTAAAAAACCTTTAGGTTGATCCATATACACTTCTTCCTTTAAATTACCATTAAGAACGGCTGTTTTCACATCTATTTGATGTAACTCTAAATTATAATCAACCACTAGTGCCATAATAATTCTAAAGGAGTCTTTCTTTGAAACAAATGAAAAAGTCTCCTTAAAATCAATGCCATCTTTTTGAGTATAAACTTTAGTAACAAATCTAGCTTTATGTCTTTCAATATTGCCATAAGAGTCACGTTTGATCTTAAAAACCCACTTACATCCAACTCTTTTATAACCTTCAGGCAATTTGACTAAATCCCAAACTTCACTATGCTTTATAAACTTCAACTCTTCTTTTATAACATCAATCCATTTAGTATAATTAACACTTTCAACGACTTGTGAAAACGAAACTGAATCATCCTTATTCCCTAAGTCAAATTCTGACTCCTGTAGATATATCACATAATCATTAGAAACAACTAGTTTTTTTAAGTCTTTGAGACCTTTTTAACATTATTTCTTGTGGTGGTTCTACAATTGGAACATTAATTGTAGGTTCAATAGGTTCATTACAAGCTCTTCATGAAGTGTTTGATCATTTATTTTTTTCTCTTGTAAATTGTCAAACTGTTCTACAACTGTAGGAGTAATATGTATTGAAGAAGTCGATAAGGGAACTTGAAATTTTATTTCTTCAATAACTACATTACGTGGTCTTTCAACACTCCAACTGGTTTCACCATTCTCAATGAACCTAGCATTTCCAGTTCAAAAATTTTTGTTGTATGATTAGGATAATGAAATCTATACCTTTTAGACTTTTATGGATAACCAACAAAAAATCCACTAATTGTTCTTGCATCCAATTTCTTTTCATGTGATTATAAATTCTTACTTCCGTCGGGCAATCCCAAATATGCAAGTGCCTTAGACTAGGCTTCCTTCTAGTCAACCATTCAAAAGGATATTTTGAAATTGCCTTACTAGGAGCCTTATTTAACAAGTAAACTGCGGACCTCAATGCATGCATCCACAATGATAAATGTAAAGATGAATTACTTAACATATGCCTAATCATATATATTAATGTATGATTACGCCTTTCTGTCACTCATTTTGTTGTCGTGTACCTGACATTGTATACTGAGCACATATACCGTGTTTTTCAAAAAATTTGGCCAATGGACGTGGGCATTGTCCTGACTCATTATATTTGCCGTAAAATTCACCACCCCAGTCATATATGACAATTTTCACCTTTTGTATCTAATTTCCTTTCCACCTTATAAACAAACACCTCTAACACATTTGTTGCTTGATTCTTCTCATGTAATAAATAGACATATCCATAATGTGACAATTATCAATAAATGTGATGAAATACTTTTCTTCACTAAAAGATGAAACATCAAAAGACCCATATATATCAGTGTGTATAATTTCAAAAAGTTGTATGCTTCTTATGGCTCCTTTTTTTATGTGTTAGGTTTACTTTCCTTTAATGCAATCCACAAATACACCAAAATCAGTAACGTCCAAATCTGGTAAAATTTCATTATTTACCAATCTTTGTAGTCTTTCTTTGAAGATATGACCTAAAATTTTATGCCACAAGAAAGTTGAACTTTCATTAATTAAACCATGTTTAGTACCAACATTATGATGCATGGTTAGTAGGGTTTCAATAGAAAGGTTATCAAGATTTTACCTGTATAGGTTATCATAAAGAATACCATAACCAATAATGCTATTGTATTTAAATAAACTGAAACATCCATTCCCAAATTTGAAAGTACAACCAATATAATCAAGTTGAGATACGGAAACTAAATTACGGGAAACAGAAGGTACATAAGTGTCTGAAAGAAATCTAAATGATATTCAGTATCTAAAATCAAACAATAAGTTCTTGTGGCTTCAATTGGAGCTTTGACATAGATTCCCATCAAAACAAACTTTTCATTTGGGCTTGTAGTTTGGGTTATAAGGAATTATTGCAAGGTTTTTGAAACATAAGTGGTCTAATTAGAATCAATCCACCAAGTATTATAAGGAACTTCAGCCAAATTATATTCGAAACATACTAAAGCACTAAGCTTACCTTTCTTTTCGAACCAGCCTTTACGTTTTAGGCAATCTTTCTGATAATTCCCAAGTTTCTTACAAAAATGACATTTATCACCTTTATGTTCTTTCTTATGAACTTGACTAGATGATTCATCAACTTTAAGTGGTCCTTGCTTGCCCTTGCCTTTTCCATAATTCCTTTTGGGCTTCTTTCCAACTCTTTGATGACCTACCAAATTAATGATACGGGTCCTTTGATTCTTAAGCTTTGTTTCCTCTTGAACAAGCATACTGGCCAATTCATTCACATTCCACTTATCCTTTAAAGTGTTATAATTCATTTGGAATGACCCGTACTGCTCAAGAGGCAAAGAATTAAGAATGAACTGTACTAGGAAAAATTCATCAACTTTCATACCTAATGTTTTTAGTCTTGCTGCAATATTTGTCATTTCAATGATATATTCATGCATGCTTCGTGAACTATCAAACTTCATAAAGGTCAACTTAGTCATTAATGTCCTCGCAAGTGACTTATCTGCAGTTTGTGAACGCTCTTCCACAAATTTCATAAATTCTTTAGCAACTTCAGTCTTGGAAATAGATGTCTTAATGTTTTTAGCAAGTCATTCACATAAACATTAAGCTCAATATGTTTGATCTTTCTCAAGTTTTATAGAAAGATTTCTCATCGGCAATGCTTGCATCAATAATAGTAGCTGGTTTCTCAACTTGGTGTGCCAAATCAAGATCCAATACACCAGGGTGAAATTGGACGTGTTCACACTAGTTAGAGTAATTTAATTCGTTAAAGGATGGAACAGATGAAGCAACTGAATTAAATTTAACAAGAACAAAAACTGCAAAACATAAGAGAATGCTCACACATTAATTCTGAGTCATAAAACTTAAACACTTAAATCAGATTCAAAAAAATTATTCCACATAAAACATTTAGTGTATCTATAAGATTAGGTTTGGGCAATTCTAGGACATACCATAATTACAATAATGATGTTAACTTTATATTACTTAATTGTTAATTAAATATACCTCCTACAAACATGCTAGCTATCTTTGGATATAATAAACACATCCATTCTAAGCATATAAATTAACACTTCATATCCATAAATTATACAATTAATTAATTAACCTTTGGGAAATCTTGAAATATTTTATAATTAGTGAACTTCAAATATCCATGAATTTATTACATCATTTTTCTTAATAAGCATCCATAAATCATGAGTAATTGAGTTAAAATATTTCATAAATTAATATCCATTAAACATCAAAGCTTGGCCACTTTGGTGACTAACAAACTATCATAAATATGAATATTAAAATTATGCATATGCATAAATATATCATACTTTAATTAGCAATGCACATGCCCACTTACATCATCCTAAAATGACAATACTAATAAAAATGATAATAATAGCTCTCATACATATTGGTTCGACAACTTTCATATAACTATAAGCAGTACACATAATACAAATGTATAAACAAATAAACTTAATATGTATATACACATAAATCGGTAAAATAAAACAAAAATATCAATTCTTACATTTAGCATTAGTAACAAATGGCTTTGCGAATAATTCCAATCCATAAAGGCTATATGATTTGTGTAACATCCCATGTTCGGGGCTAGATCCCAGATAGTGAATTGAGTGTACTGTGAGAAATTAGAAGTGTATTTCATTCTTATGCATTATTGTATATTCACACACATGTAAATTTATTTTTGATACATTAAAATAATTATACATGCATTCATTGACATTTCAAAGTATAATTGATTGTTAAATGCGATTAAACTGTGAATTATGAATTATTTACGTTGAAAATTTAGTTGGAGACTATTAGTATTATTTCAGAATTTTTGGAAATTTTTAAAATTTTAGGGTATTTTGGACTAGGAAATATAGCCAATAAAATTGTGACATGTGGCAGTATTGAACAATGACACATGTAGTACATGCAATATAGTCACGTAGTGTATGGATTTGGTGCAACTCATTCCTCTGTTGTTTGTCTCTTCACCAAAAGCATTGTTGAAAAATTTTCTTCTTGTTTACCAACACCGAAACACCAGCTGTTTACTCTGTACACTCGATTCACTCACACTGTCGAAAGCTTTGTTGCATCAAGTAAGTGGATTTTTTTATGTTGTCTTACGATGTAAATGAATACATGCATAAGAAGGTTAAGCAGTAGAGTTTCGGTGAATACATATGCTAAATGACTTAGATGAGGAACTGAATTTGTGAATGTGGGAAAATAGCAGAAAGTGTATAAATAGCTTGTGATACTTTGAGTTGAATAGAGATTATTGATGTAGTTATAATTGCAGAAAATATTGACTATTCACGTTGCTCTATTGTTTTGCCGTGTACCTACATGCATGTTTAAAAATGGTGATAAATGAGTTTAGAGCTAAGGGAAAAGTTTCTGGTGATACCGTGATGTGGGAAAAGCATTAAAATGGAAAGTGTAAGGTGAAATGAGAGCAAATGTAAATCTGTATAGTGCAGAAAATATGGAAGTGCAGAAGTTAAAAACAGTAGAGAGAGAAAGTGAATGTGTAGTTTCAGATTTTTTATGTTTATGATGAATCTTGGATTTTTGATTCATTGTGTTATGTTGAACTAAAAGAGAAGTAGAAAAGATGATTTATGTGTTAGTTGAATAAGTTAGGAGTGTGAAATCTGGACAACAAGGAAGGAAGCAGAGTGAAGAAATCTGTAGTTTACGGTGAAGAAGAAGAAAACCTGTGTTTCGTTAATTTTATGAACTAGAGTATTTTTACTGAACAACTTTAAGTCTTTTGGCTATAACTTTGTCATCCAACCTCCAAATGACTTAAAACTTAAACCAATAGATTCCTAATACATTGATCTTCCTCTCTATAAAAATTTAGAGCCATCTGAATTCGTTCGAGAAAGATTTGATTAATGGATTTAGGATGAGAGTGAGGAAATATGCTGGAATGTTATGAACTGGAGAATTTTCACTGAACATGCTTCGGTATTTGATTATATCTTGATCTATAGATTTCTAAATGGATTGATTCTTAATTCAGATTCAACTAGAGACATATGTCTACAACTTTCTTGAAGAAGTCAAATTTTAGTCCTGTCTTTAAGAATTTCAAAATTTGGCATGAAATTGAGTCTTGGCTTAGGCTCTAGCAGTACCAGGGACAGAAATCATGTCCTATTGTTATTGAATAAACTGTATTGATGTAGGCCGAATCAAACAAAGATGTCTTCACAAAAGTTATATCTTATTCTCTTAGCTTTCAATTGATATAAAGTTTGTAATTTTTCGATATTGAAATTGAGAGATATGGGTTGTACAACTTGAATGCATGATCATGCCCTAGCTAAAATTTCAAATGTACTCAGCCTGTGGTATTTTGAGCATAACTCATAGAATAATGAACCAAATTGAATGATTTTGGTGTCATTATAAACTTAAGACACAGAGGAACAATTGTCTAGAAGAAAGTGTTACAGAAATACATCGTTTTCTTGATCATATTGATTATGCAAAATTTAACTGAATGAGGTGCTTTCAGCAAAAGCTGGAATAGGGAATGAGTGTGTAAATTTTGGCACAATTGGAGTAGATCAATTTGTTACAGAAATATACCCTAGAATTTGTCATTGCACATGCATGATACATGATACATTTATACATGCGTTTACTCAATTACATAAGCAGTATAGTAATGTGAAATTGTTTTAATGCATATAAGAGAGCAAGTAACGCGACCACTTCCGGATATTGCCGGAACGTCAAGGCAATAGGCTTAAGAGAGCAATTGTGAGTAACCTAAGATGGTCTCACTTTAATTTGATATGATATTACTGAATTAAATTTAATATGTGATGAATATGTACTGATTGTGTACTGGATTTTAGACATGAAATGTTCAAGGAGTTTTGATGCATGTGAATATCATTGGAAGTGCTACTTGTATGTGAATGAGACCGCCTAAGTGATTCTCAATTAAAAGTGACTGAATGTTATGACTGACTGTATTAACTGAGATAATGTGAATGAAAGTGATTGATTGTATTGAATGAATTGTGGCATGCATTTCATTTCAATACATGTAATATAAAGGCAGTTGTGATTGATGTTGCTACTGGCTGAGACTGCTACTGAAATAAAGTAAAAATGTGATATTTAACACGTCATTTTTGTCAGGCATATACACGTGTAACTGAAAGGCGCACATGCATGTGTCAGATGGGAGTAAGGTGTTACAATTTGGCCCATTTATTATTCAAAGCATATACGGAAATTGAAAAAAAAAACAAAAAATTTATAAAGTCGTCTTCTTTCATAAAACCATCTCGATGCTTATAAGTGGCATATATATATATATATATATATATATACACTTGGCAGTCAAGCATAAACATAATATATCTCCTTTTTTTAAAGTCGAAAAAGAACGAGACAATGTCATAAAAACTTGATCCATGCGACAGAACAAAACATGAGATGTGAAGAAATTTATAATAAACCGGTAGATTCAACAAGCAATTAGCCATATATTATATAGATTTTACAAAAAATGACACAAATTTTGATTATCTTATTTAAAGTGAAGCTCGTTTAATAAATTCAAATTTAATTTTATGATTATTAAATATTCTTTTGTCTATCGACCACAAGTAATGGGCCTAACGCATTTCAAACTCTTTGTGTTACGCTCCACTTCTTTATGGAGTTCCTTCTTTCGTGATTTTATGTGCTTGTTTTAATTATGAATAGCGGTTTTTATGGTTGTTTTACAAATAAAATTTAAACTGAAAAGGTAAAAAGTTTAAGGCATAAAAGATTCAATTAATATTATATCACAATAAAATTAGTTAAGATTGAATAAAATTAAAAAAATTGAAATATAATTAAAAAATATTATATTTACTCATTAAAAAAATTTAAGATTTAATTAAAAGTTGTTAAATAAAAAGTAATTGATTTATTTTATTTTATAAGAATTTATTAATTTATAAAAATTGATCGATTTTTAACAACATAAGTTATTAAAGTAAATCAAATTAAAGAGTTAAAATTAAACTAATTCAAAATTTTTAAAATTGAATTGATCGAATCGGTTAAGTTTTTTTTCCACTAAAAGACTCATAAATCTTGATCCCAGAATACGGGGGTTTAACAATTTCGTAGTACTAATTAAATGGCAATAGTTATGTTAATATGAAATGCCTCTAGGCCGTCTTTGTATTTCCAAATCATCATCTCTGTCAGGCCTTCCTATTCGTATTCGCATTGGAGGGCAGGTGCTTCTGTTCTCTGTTTGTCGCAATATCCAGTTTCGGTTGTTAATGTTTCTTTCTGGCTTTCCGTTTCCATTACAGCTACGTTGGTCACCTTCAAGCACCAAATTATTTTCAAGCCCTTTTTCCTTATTTTAAATAATAAGGAAAATTTTAATTATTGCACTCTGTGCATGCTTAAATATTTTTTCATCAAATTTTAATAATTAATAAAATAAAATTTTACTTAATAATAATGTCTACTAATAATTATTAAAAATTAGGATTATGATCACTAAAATTATATCTATAGTCTTGAGGGAATGAAATTTATTTGTATAGCTAATTTAAATAAATAAAATGTTAATTTATTTTTTAAAATATGATAAATGTTGTGCTACATAGGTCCCATTAACATCTGAAATGTTTGAATTGTACTTCAATTAAAACCTTGAGTTTGAAATCTTATACGCTGCTCTCCATACGAGCAGTAGTCCAAACTGCAAAGCCTGCATCTCATCGACGAAATACCCGAGTGAACTTTAAAACCCACCAGCCACATATCCTTGTTGTTTCGCATCAAACCCCCAGCTCTGGGTTGACTCTGAATGCCCCATCCGGATTAAGTTTGACACCATTCCCGGGTGGAGAAAACTAGCTTACATAGCTGGTCGGGGACACATCCCTGTTCGCTTCGATACACAACGCTGTATCCAACCTTAACAAAGTCTAATTCCAACTCGAAATCAAGGTTGCAGAGCCCCGTTTGCCATCCCCTGTCCCAAGAATGTAAGACACACAACCTAGGCCTCATCGATAGTCACGGTCCAGAGGAACTCACCCCTCTAGGAACTCGATTTTAAAAATAGGAGGAGACGAAACAACAATAAACATTTTAACTAGCAACACTTCTAGCACACCCGATCTATAACGGAATAGCAGTACCTTCAGAGTGTGAGCTGTCCGAAAATGTGGGTATGTAATGCAGCTGCAAGCCAATCTAATCTATGCAATACGTATAAATCAGGGCGTAGACGTTTGAGCAGTTGAATCTTTTATCTTGAAGATAAAGGATTTAAGCACTATGTGCAGACGAAAGAGAGACTGGAAGGCAGCCTTCTAAGATCTTTCATATATTACAGGTTAAACAGGCTGACAAAAATTTGCATGCACAACACAAACAATTACAAAGGAATCGTCTGCAAATTGGAAATTTGATCCAACACCATATTTTCTGCATAACTTCTATCATCATGAAGTACAAGCACATTCACCGTGCCAGATTCTCTTAACCAGGAAGCAACCTCAGGTCCTTTTGATATAAATCGACCTAAGTTGCATTTGGCTACCCAAAAGGGTGCACCCATGCCAGTGAGAAGTGCCTGAATTGCTCGCCTCAATGCACTGTCACCAACTACCTTGCTATGCTTGCCCCATCCTGTCAAAATGCTGAAGAAAGAAGAGTTCAAAATTTTCCCTTTCAATTCCATAAAGGAAACTGAATTGCTAGAAAATAATAACTGACAAAGACATAAGCAACCAGTTTACACACCTTAACCATTGTGGTAACTCATGGCCCTCAAACACAATAGAATGTATATTCAGTAACCATGAATGAACCATTGCCCGTGCAGCACCAGAAGACATCAGATGCAAATCTAAGCAAAAATCAGACCGTGAATTCTCCCATACTTGTCGACGTTTTCCTTCAAGCACGACCAGCTGGGCTCCTCGTTTCTAAAAACAAAGATAAATTGGATACCTTCTCATGAAAAAAAACTGAAAGATGCACGAAACAGAGAAACACGGTTCATCATTATTGAGGAAATTTTCAGCACACGAAACAGAGAAACACAGTTCATCATTATTGAGGAAATTTTCAGCACAGAGTTAGCTATTAGCAACTACCTGACCAAAGTGCCACAGCATGTCAGTTAGAGCATTATAAAAGGCAGATGCTGTTGCAGAATCCATCAACTTTACTTCATCAAAGAGGGCCTGAGCTTGCACCCAAACATTTTCTCTATAGCCCATAAGAAGGCCATGTGCGACGCCATAGACCTGATTATCAAATAACCGGAGTTCCTCCAATAACATTGCAGCATCTTCAAAAGAGTTACAACGACTGCAACCAGAAGAAGTCCAGAGATAATTATAGGCATTGCTGTAATTAAATGACCATTCAAATAATGCAATGATGTAAATTGAACATTGAGGACAATAGGAAACAAACAGCGGTGGGGAGCTCATACTAAGTACCCAAATTTGTGCTTATATACACCCAAAAATCAAGATAGAAAACTTATACACGAGCTAATCTTTATTAGGAAGACATAGTGTAATAGTCCAGTCCGCCAACCTGATCCTGCCACAGACTGGCCGTCAACTACAGCAAACAAAAAGCAACAAAATCAACACAATTGAGAAACATGTACCCCAAGTTTGAGTTTCCAATTTTTACATCTACATAATCCATTAGTCTGAGCCATTGAACTCAACCGCCCTATAGCTTACTATTTTGGCAGTGAATTTGCATTTGAGCCTCTCTAATTTGACTTGACAGTAAAGAAAGAGTACAGATCTTCAATACCAGAGTCCTCATCAAATCCCACTGAGGCCATACCCTAATTTACAAACTTACAAGTTGCAGGTTAGATTTTCATATATGCAGACTTCTCCTCCGTCTAACATTACATCCAAGACCATAGTAAGTTCAGAAACAAAATGTCTGGCCCAAAGCAATGAAATTCAGAAATGTTAAACTTCAACTTGTCAATGATTCCTTATAAGAATATATTCTGTAAGTATTAAATAGAAATGCAAAAAAAAAAAACATATACGACAAACAATACCTGCAAGCATTGAGAATAGCTGAGAAGGTGACAACATTTGGTTTGATTTTCAGATCATGCATTTTCTGAAAGACACCCAAAATGCATAAAGTTTCCTGCCTCCCCCTGACCCTTGTGTGACCTGTCTGCTCATCAGCAAGCTGCCCAAAAATCCTTATTATCTGGTTATCTCCTTTAATTGCCACCTCATTCAGAGTTCCTTTCTTGATACCACTTGGTGATAAGATTTCAATTTCCAATTCATTGGTTTCATCAACATCATCAATAGCATGCTCTGCAGCTGCCGACCTCCCAAAGGCATCGATTATGGAGTTATAAGTGACAACGTTAGGCCTAATTCCCTCCTTTGTCATCTCATCAAGTAAAGACACAGCAGATTCCACCAATCCATTCTTACATAAGGCATCTATTAGTGCGGTATAAAGGACGACATCAGCCTTCAATCCTGCTTGTTTAAACTCCTTAAAAACCTCCATTGCTTCTTCATACAAACCACCCTTGGAATAAACATCGATCAATGTTGAATAAGTTAACAAATTAGGGGAGACAGCTTCTTCTTTCATTTCTTCAATCACTCTCCTAACCTCATCAAATTCACACTGTCTGCCATACCCACCCAAAAGGGCATTGTAGGTCACAACATCTTTCTTTATACCAGAATTTTCCATTTCCTTGCAAACATCTAAAGCATCCTTAAATCGACCAAGTTTAGCATAAATGGAAAGCAAAGTATTATATGAAACTCTATCCAAATTAATACCAATATACTTCATTTCATCATATAATTTAACTGCATCATCTAATCTACCAGCCTTAGCATACCCATCAATCATAGTACTATAAGTAACTACAGTAGGAAATATATTCTTTGCAGACATCCCAGACATGATCTCAAAAGCCAAGTCCATCTGCCCACCTTTACAAACAGCATCCAAAAGCGTATTATAAGTAAATGTATCTTGATCAATCCCTTTATCTGCCATTTCACTAAACAAACTCCTCGCAGCCTCCCATAGTCCTCCTCGACCACAAACAGCAAGCATAGAATTATATGTAATTCGATCAGGCTGCACTCCATTTCTCAACATATCATCAAATATCTCTACTGCACGTTTAAACTCCACGCCCCCTTTCCCACATGCATCAATCACTGCATTATATGTCACCAAATTGGGCTTCAAGCCAAAATCTTTCATAGAATGAAAAACCTTTATAGCCTCATAGCAATACCCACTTCTCCCATAAGCACTAATTATAGCAGAAAACGCATATACAGTGTTCCCATAACCATAATCAAGAGCAGTTCTAAACACATTCTCAGCTAACTCTACTTTCCCTAATCTTCCGAGAATACTAATCATGGCACTAGCTAATTTCCCTTGCTCATTTCTTCTCCTCTCTCTTTTCACGGCAAACTCATAGCACTGTACAGCTTTCATAGCCTCTCCCCTATTACCAAGCTCGCGAAGCAAGAAAATATAATCATCAGAGCCACAAAGCTGGGACTCGAATTTAAACAACAAATCGTCAAGACCCACATGGTCCGTACCACAAAGGATCACCTGCTGGAGCGCTTCCTCGGCAACAGAGGTATGTCGGGTGCCCGACGTCGTTTTAGGCCGACCCAAGTTGATCTTGGAAACGAATCGGGTCGACCGGCGGCCGGAGAAATCGGCAGCGAGTTCAGATTTCTTAGTAGACAGAGAGGGGAAGGACGTTGAATGGGTCTGGGAACGGGTGGCGGAGGCAGGTTTTGTTGACGGAGAACGCGGGTGTTTGGTGAGAGCGACCTTTTGATGGGTCCAGCGTTGGTGAGGGTTAGGAGGTTGACCATGACGGTTGTTGTTGAACTGGGTTTGTGGATACTGATGGGTTTGATGATAAGGTTTAGAGGCAGTGATAGAGCAGTGAGGGGTTGTAGAAGCCATTCGATGCTAAACCTAATCTCCGATTCTTCTCCTCTCCGGCTAAACTAATTTAACCGGCATCGTGGTCCATACAAGTCAGTCTAAATGAGACTGAAATGTGTTGGTGTTCGGGTGTTAGAGAGGGCTTTGGTTTGGGCAGCAAGAAATTGAAGGAGCTATTGTTGGGATTCGGGGCCAAGACCTTTGGAGATTGAAGATAAGGAAGAGAGAGATAGAGAGAAGTTATTTCGTTGGATACTCTATACCTTACCTGGCAGCTCAAGGTCAAAGCTTTTACTTCAGACATTGGAATCTTCGCCTGTCCTTAGACGCATAAACATTTGCTTTTTGTCTCTTCTGCCGGCTGTGATTCTATGCGGGCTACATACTGCTGAGAAATCATCTGTCGATCAATTGAGTTGAGTTCCGACTGACGTGGCCGATTCTTGGTGGTTGGTGGGTGGGGGAGTGATTCTGATGTCCCGCAAGTAACCAAAGCGAAGAATCGTCTGTACGTCACTCCTTCTCGTGGACTGGGTCTAGTCATTGACGAAAATAACCTCCGAATTAGGAAGGAAGCTACTAGAATAATAAGCACCCTGCGAGTGCGGCGGTATAACCAGACCCTGTGGACGGATGTACTACGTTCTATCATCTACCTGGGTTATATGTAATTTAAGGACACGAGTCGAGTACATGAGCCGAGTCGAGACCTACACTAGTATTGTCGGAATATAATATAACTAGGTCATTTGATCTTTGTTTTTAGCAGCTAATATTAGAAGCGTGACAGAAGTAGATGTATCACATTTCTGCTTGCAAGTTAAAAGGACCAATCACATTGATCGGCGCCTTCATTACAGTAAAAGAATCAATAAAGCTATTTCAATGAGCAATTCTATAGTAGGATATGAAGTCAAACAAAAGCAACAATAAAATACTTTGGGTGATTATATAAAAGCGTCCTACGATTAAAATAATAATAATAACAATAATCTCATCCGTGATTCAAGCATTTAATAATCAACTAATTACTATGATTGTGTAAGCAACTTGCATAATATCTTAAACCATTCATAATATTATGAAGAATATGACCTCAAATATTATAATGAATCGTATCAAATAGTACTTAAGAAATGGAATTATTAAAAGAAAAAGATAAAACGTAACTTTTAAAAAATTGACATGAAAAACAATTATAGTTTCGATTGTTAATTTTAGCAGAGCTTAACGAATCACTAGAAATTAAAGATTTTAATTTAGTAAGAGATATATAATCAAAACGAGCATGCTAAAGATGAGAAGTGACATCCCGACAACAATTTTGAATTGAACATGAAAGAAAGAACAAATAGTCGCCCAAGCTTACGCTATACATGTCTCAAAGATTTTGCCTCTTTTTGTATCTTGCACAGTATAACCATAAATTGAAAAGATAAATCAACATCAAATTCACATAATTGACCAACAAATATGAGATTTAAGGATAATTTAGGAACAAAAAATGTATTGGACAAATCTAATTTAAGTGTTTGGGCAATGCCTATACTTTAAACATGCATAGTAAATTTGTCAACACTGTGACCAATATGTGAAATAAATGGTGTTTGTGGAGATGCAATAATAGAGGAATTAAAGGGTATTTGATTGCAACTGACATAATCAAAGTACCATGACAATGAAATAACTTATGTGATAGATAAGGAAGATGAGGAGATTGTATCATAATCGAGTCAAAGTTGCTAGAGAAGAGCATGAAGATCTTTTAAAGAGAATTTAGGAGAAGTACTCTCTACAGGACCTCTGCGGCAACAATAGCAGTAGTGGTAGTAGAGGGTTTAAGGGGCTTGGAAGAATTATTGCTCATAATTATGTCAGAGTCATTTTTTGCATTCAGAGATGTGATGGCTAGACTTTTTGCAGTAGTGACAACCCCGAACCTGGGCAAGGGCAGATAAGGCACCTACCCAAGGCCCACTCTTTTGAAGAATAAAATATGGCTCATTTTTCACTCTTGACTCTTTTAAAAAGCAACAAAAGGGCCCTTATTTAATCTCATTTTGTTCTTTACGAGGACCTACTCTTGACCCTCATAAAGAACCAAAAATAAGGATGTCAAAAAGGGCCTGTCTCGACCTGATTTTGGCCCGGGTTAATTGGGTCATAGGCAAGCCACAAGCGGGCCACAGGTCAAGGGCCACGGGTTGGCCTGAACTGGCCCGAGGCCCTATCGTTATTTAAAAAATGACGTCGTTTTTGACATTTTTCTTTAAAAAAATTGTGACCTATCCCGACCCGTCAAGCCACGGGGCATCTCTAACAAAAAAAGATAAAATAGGGGCCCTTTTTTACTTTACCCGGGAGTTATAAAATGTTAAGAATGGGCCTGAGTAGTGGCAAGATCTCTTATAAAATTTCTTAACTGAATTATGAGAAATCTAAGAGGATGGGGTTTTAGCGACTATAACAACATCAACAAATGGACTATATTTTCTATACAAAGTGCATTGAGTTGACTCTCTTATATAATTAATTCCTTGATCACAATGTCAATAGTTGGCAATGAACCTCGATGGAGAAGAAAGTTACAGATGGATTCAAATTCTTCTTGAAAAGTCATCAACAAATGTCAGATATGCTGACAATTGTGAAGATTTTTGTAGATGGTGGCTGCAGCAGAATTAAGCCATATAGCATCTTAAAGAGCTATTTGATCCTAAAGTTCTTGCAATTATGACACATGATTATGGATTGTTTAACTAAGTTGTTATTACATCTGATGAAGTTTTTGATAAAGTTGAAACCTATTAACACCATCAGATATAGAGTAACGATTCTTTCAAAAATCACATAACACCTTAGTTGTGTCAAAGTGTCAAAAATTAAGTTTGATCACTTTAGCACATGTATTTTGAAACTACGTCAAAATTTGATGATTCATTGCATCCCAAGATACTAAGCATTTTGTGAACAAAGGCTTCGCATCTTTTGTCATATAACTTTATGAGAATATAATATGTTTTTTACTCTTTAAAAGTTTCAATTCAGTGAACCCTCACTCTAATTCTTCCTTAATCCTACCATATCTCTTGCTTCTGACATTTCTCTTTCATATTCCTCCAATAGCCTATGTAGTTTGACTCCACCTAAACCTGATCCCACAAAATCTTCTCCAACTGTGGATCTACCACATCCTCCAAATGACCATCCCTCGTTAGAAGCTCTTCCTCCAACACCAATGTAGCACCCCACTCCTGCAAGACATGTACTCGACATCCTGAGTAATATTCGAGTCGGTGCCCCGCGAGGATGACATGCTAGAGCATTCGAATAATCAAAACTCAGTACAATTTTTTTTTAAACAACCAACATATACACATTTTGCGAAAAATCAATAACCAAATCGGGCCCATTTTATTTCATAAACATTCTCAATCATCGCAAAACAATCATCAGAATTCAATTGTTATTTGGGCCCATTGCGAAAACAAAACATTTTTAGTCATAATGACTTTACATTACAACATAAATACCTTGATATACACATTGTATAAGAATTTCGGAATACATTATTTTACAGAAATCGCGGAATACAAATTTATACAAAAACAGGAAAACCCTAATGCAGACGCGAACTGATCCCGACCTCTATCTTTCCCTTGTATGTAGTAAGTATACTCTCGTTTGCCTAACGGGGTATTCTTCTGAGTCCTGAAAAATAATTGCAAATTTTGGGTGAGTTTTGCGAACTTAATGAGTGACCATCATCAATGGCTCACCCAATCACGTAACACATAATTCACCTCATTACACATTTCATACTTCACATTCAATACAATTTAATCACTCATATTATGCATATGCAGTGCACATGAGACCCACTTTCCATTTGTTACTTTGTTGTGACTGAGTGCCTAAACTGTCCCATATAGGGCTCATTGATAACTGTCCCTTATCCGCTTGGGGGATACATGGCTCATTAAATGTTGAGCCTGAGGCTCTGAATCACTTTTAAGCTCGAGACTTATTTTCACTCGTTGAGCTTTAAGCTCTGATCGGTGGCTACTCTAGTCACAACTCTATTATGTTTCATGCATTCATGAAATGGAATGCATTAATCACATTTGCATGATCTCATTCAATCATATTCACATATCATCGGACCGTATTCCGGCATTCAACATTAAGTTGAGAATTCACACTTTCAGAACATATTTAACAATCAAATTACGTACACTTAGTTCATCCAATTCACATTCAATGGGCACTTCAATATCCCAATCAAACATCACATCATCGGACCTTCTGTCTGGAACCCAACACAATCATTCACATTCATATAATCAGTCAATAGTCAGTCAATACAAAAATTCAAACAAAACAAACAATAAAATGAGACCATCTCGGTCTACTCACAGTATGCTCCAGATTAGCATTAGCTTCCATGATCTGGAAACGTTTGGATGTGGACGTTCTATCCTGTATCATCAATATGCAAAACACATTTTGCACACACATTATTAATTGCACAATCACATAAACATTCAGTTTTTCACACATGTATATGTATAATGTATAATGCATGCTCAATGACAATTCTTGGGTATATTTTCCAATTTCACATCTTAAACTCATTCTCATTTCATGATTCATAGTTATCTAATCGAACTTATATTTACACTTCATTTACACATGATCATTCTAAATTCTCCATTCAATCTTTACCCTTTTATGTGTATAGCTTATTCATAAGCTTACAACTCAAGAACACTTGGTCACTCTATATCATAACTCAATTTCTCGTAATCTCTTTTCTAACCTCATATGATCTCATAATATCCCATTCTCATCCACAATTAATTACTTAATACATGTTACTGACTTCTTTGAATCATAGTTACAATCATATGAACATCTTCATTCCCATTATACTCATGCATTTGATACTTTGATTTCATTCATTCATTCACTAAGTTTTAACCCTCATTTTCACTTCAAACCTAACATACATTATTCCCATAACCCAAGGATCATTCTAGGTTCACTTTAAGACCCATTTAAGCCTTAATTAGGGTCACTTGACCCGTGAATGTCCGTTAAACGGACCTTTACAGGTCAGTTAAACAAACTTGAAAATTTGACCCTCTAGATGTCAAAATCTCTTTTCGTGGTCTGCACAGAAGTTGTAGATCTCGAAGCCCTCTTTAAAACCATACCTAAATTACCTCAATCAGAGATCTACAGAAACAGTTATGCCTCTTTCACTAAAGTATGTCCAATTGCATTCTATGTTTTCCAGATTTCTAACTCCTTACTTACAACATTCAATTCCTCATGCTTAGTCAATTATTTCTAGTTCAATACTCATCATTTATCCATTATTCTAACTCCATTTCAACTCAATATCATCCATAACCAAATTATAGCCTATGATTGATCATAAACACTAATAACAGAACACACACATATATATGCATTCATCATCAATTTTCTGCACATATTCAACTTCATTTCCACTTTCATTTCACTTCTAACTATCTCCTTGATCCTTCACATTTCAAGACACCACATTAATCCCTTTCTTTAGCTTTAGACTCATTTTACATCATCACAAAAACTCCCAATTAGATTCACACTAATTCATCAAGAAAACAAAACAAGAACCCATTATGTATCCAGTTTTTCTGCATTTTTTCCTACACCCAGTACTCAACTTCAAGTCAAAATTAGAAACCCTTAATGACAGAATTTGAATTCTATGTCTGCAAACAAAATGTAGCCATATATCTCTTATTTAATCCAAATTAAAAACCATCTCAATTGAATAACTACAGAACAAGTTATGGCTAAAACACAGAAGCATGATCAGTGAAATTGTTACAGCTAGCATTTTCCAGTTTTCTCTCTTCCAATTTTTTTCCAGATTTTTGTAAGCCCCTACATTACACCTAACACATCCTTTCTACCTCATTTCTTCTTCATTCTCAAGTCCATTTCAACTCCAAAAAATTCACAAGACAAATTATGATCAATAATTGATCCTTAACCCAAAAGCAGAACATAAACATTCACCCCTTTCATTATTAATTTTCTGCACTCATCCTAACCCCTTGAAGATCATCATTCACCCTCAAAACATCTTTATCACAAATTATAAATCATTAGTCATCATATATATACAAAACAAGAAATTTACCTAAGCATTTCATCACCCACGTTCATCGTAGATAAAACACTATTATATGTTATTTAACCTCTAACAACCATCAAATATGCTTCTATTAAGACAACCCATGAAAAACAAAGTTTAACTTACATGTTTAGCTCCAAAGCTCCTTCAAATCACCAAGAAACCCTAGCTCCTCCATATACACGAAAATTAACTTTCAAGGTAAAATGTGTTGGGTCTTTTAGCAAAAAGAAGGAGAAGATAATGAATATTGAAGAAGCTGTTGGATCACGTACGGTCTGAGTATTCACAATACGCTGCGAAAAAGACCATACAAGAACATCATGTATAATCGAAAACACGAAGGATTAACAAAAATACCTTATTTGCGTGAATAGATTGTTTCTTTTCAGATTCCAAGACACTGCAAAACGCGAATGCCCTCTACCGGTATCCACACGAGCATGCACGATCCGGGCTGCGGCTGTAGTCTGCTAGCACGTCCCAAAACACTTTCCGAACGCCGCACGATCTTTCTCTCGGATGGCGGCTAGGGTTTCGTGAAAACCTATTATCACTTAACCTAATGAGACCTAAGTTTCTCTATTTATAGAGAAACCCTAATCCCATTAAAGGTCCAATAAGTTTCGGCCCATTATATCTCATATAATAAAAGCCCGAAAACTTAATTCAGTCTAGTCCAATAAATATATCCACATATATTTATTCAATGCCTAATAGATTAGGCCCAAGAGAACAAGCCCAGATCACATAACTCTTTGTGTGCGACCCTGTAGGCTCATTTGATGTTGGCAATGGGCTCGATCACACTTCAAGGCCCATAAGTCATAAG
>JAOQMQ010000004.1:5395180-5415181 GCA_027563845.1 Erythroxylum subrotundum
TGATTTAGAGCAAGAGTTGGATTCCGAAGCCAAGTAGGATCCAACATGAGTGATATCAGAGCAAGAAAATGAATTGATGATAGTTATGGTATTAATTCCGGAAATGGGATCCAACAGTATTTAAGCATAATCAATCATAAAGAACTCGAGATACATAATTTACCTACTCGTAATAAATGCATCAATGTCGGGAGGTGGGAGAAAGATTAGCAAAAGTAAGTTATGCTTACTAGTATCATAGTCTATACTATCATAGCCTAATTTTTTGTCTTTCTATGCAATTATTTGTTAAGAAACTAGTCGTGATTGAATCACAATTATAATGAAAAAATAAAATTTTATAATTTCCTAATCAAATCTTGTTAATTGAATAACTTAGAAAATATGAATCATGACTAATGAATTGGCCACAAAAATATAAACTAACAACTACTTACATTAAAGCTAATTGCCTATATATCTAATGCTATAACTATCCATACGAGCGTGTCTTTTTTGAGACAATGACTTAGTGAGAGGATGTAAATTACATTCTTTTTAATGAGAACTCGCTCTAATATTATGTTTTTCCGCTCCACTATCTCTGTAATTAAGTAAAACTTTCTGTGTACATATTTAGACTATTGATAAAACCTTAGTGTTTTTGCCTTATTAAAAGAAAACTTTTTTGCAAATGAAAAAGACACAATTAGATTGACGATTTTTTCAAACCATAAATAAACTGTAAGTTTTGTTAGTCTTTATATTCAATCAATTCATAGTTATAATAAAATATGTCCATTTTTCTTTAACACTATACATGTGCATATTAATATATCTATAATCACTTTTGTAAATTTCAAGTTGTTTTCCAACTAAATCAAGGTCTCAACGAGAGGTGACCTTTTATAATTTTAGGCAAAATAAATAGCAAAACTGAATTCAAAAGATTTGAATATCATATTTAAGATATCCATGTGAAAAAAAGGTCAGATTAAATTGGAGATGAAAGTTACTTAAACACAAATATTGGGTTTTTTTTAATCTTTTCGCAGATCTATTGGGCCACGTAGGCTAAGAACACAACATTTTGGTGTATCAATGCATTATAACTTGCCTTTCAATCTTTCGAGATTTATACAGCAACACCAATTGGGAATAATAGATATGATTTAGGATCAATACTAGTTTTAACTTTTTTTCTCTCATTATATTGATGGTAATTGATCGGTCCATAGGCCTGTCTCACCAATTTTTTTAAAATTAAAATTGTAAAACGTCATTTTGCTTAAAGAAGTTACAGTATTAACTTTCTTTTCTAATATTTTATTATTTGTATTATAGTTCCGAACATAAATATTTGTTATTTTAGTGTTTATAAAAATTAGTATTTGTTAATTTCTTATTGAAAAGAATTAATTGGAATTAAATAAATAATTATATTTGTCAACATAATTTAACATAAAAATAAATAATGATTTATTCACAAAAACACTAATACATTTTGTCTAGTGCAAAGCAGACTATAATCGAAGGTGATTTTGATTTATAGGCAAACAACCCTTACTCTTTGTTTTGATTAGGAGCAGCCGGACCAAGAGCAGGGGGACTAATGAGGTTAAAACCACGTGACCGAGGGCATCTTGACCATGGTCAATGTTTCTCTTGGCAGCAACATCCTCAAGTGGACGCCCCTCTGTTATCGCTAGTACCTAATATCATCAGTTCATCACTATCAACAACAATACACCCAGCCTACCAACATTTCCTGAATTCTAATACGAGTATGTATCCCAAAGTTTTTTAAGTTACGAGACATATCTGCCGTTTTGCAGTGGAAATGATCAGTCTTCATGAATCGGTATTTATAGGGGCTAGCTAATTAATCCAAGAACTATTTTTGAGAATACACCAAATCAAAGAGACACTCGTGGATTCGCATATTTAAGAGCAAAATGGAGAGCAAGATGACTTTGGTTTATGCAACGAAACAATCTGAAAGTGGTTATTAAGAGTTCGAGACACAAGTTTATGGCCAGCCACATCTGTTAGACTAGTCTCAAGAACACTGGGGAGACCACAAATCACTGCATAAGCGTTTGACCAGCTGAATCATTCATCCTCAGCATAAAGGATCTAAGCATTATGGCCGGAAGACAGCCTTGTCTATGTGTCCCCCCAATAAACTGTCACTATTACAAGTCATAATTGATCCGGTCAAAATGCTGAAGCAAGATTTAGAAAATCTCTCTTCCATTATATAGAAATCACCAATGGCATGTTCTGCTGCAGCTGCCGATCTGCCAAAGCCATCAAATAGTATTTACATTGCCATATTGGCATTTAAGGACGATTATGCTCCAGCAAATTCTGGGAGAACTTCATGATAAAGCTTTCAACAAAAATAGATAATTGAAGTAGAAATGTAAAAGAAAACAAAATCTTAGAAGTTGCATACTGTTTCTTTCAGCTACAGCATTTCCAATCTAGTGAGACCTAGAGTACAGCTAGTAGTAGCTACTTAAACCTAAACTATGCTCTAGCAGGTGGCAATTCGGAAGGGACTTTTTCCATAATCAAATTCTGTAGTATGTGAATGAAAGTGAAAAATGGAAAAAGAATAAAAAGCCAGGATAGCTAATTATTCCCAGACATTAAGATTTTGATCTACGGTTGCATTGGCTTGAAGTCCAGTAAAAGGAGAACTGGAAGATAACTACACTACTGCTGTCAATACAAGCACGTGCCTTTGCTCCCACCTCCTCTGTCAATCAGGAACTTGAAAGGACCAACAAACAAAAATTGAACTAAAATCTTCTGGAACACACACAAGACTTCAATATGTTCTTTTCCTCACTACAGGCTTTCGGGGCTCCTTTTTGGCAGTTGTCATGAATCCTGGCGTTGGTATCCCCACTGTAGCTTGGTATAGGTCCTTTAATCTTATGAGAGAGAACAGAAAAGAATTTCACAATTAGCACTACAAATCAAGCAGTAAACATGAGAACATATATGATTCACTAAATGCGGTGTTTTGTGGGTAAAAATGGTCTACCTTGGCATACTGATGAAGAGGGCAATTACTGCAACCCCAACAATGAGAGGGAATACAGGTGCCGGGGTTAACTCCTGTAGGGACGGACAAAGAGGTCAAAAAGAAAAAAAAAAATCATGTGAGAAACAAATGGAACATGTGCGCAGAAGACAAGGGTGTTGCCGTATTGGCCAAGACAATGCACAAGAGGCTCACAACAAATAGTGGAATGAGAAAACATCTCAGTATAACTATATAAAAGGCGAATGCATCTTTATCCCATTATGTACAAACTCCCACTCCATTTGTGACAACAATGCATAACCAACCTGTTTTTGATGATCCTCCTCGAAACTGTACCTCAGTGGGCCTACATGAATTTGAACGTCCTTCTCTAGGTCAACCTCAATGACATCTGACACAAATTTGTGGGTATTTGATTGGAGACTTGATCTCAGCTGCAGAAGGTGTTTACCCTTTGGTAAGTTCTTGATTTGGAAGAACTTGGACAGAGGCAATGGAAAGACGGACTCAATCTGCGACGTCTCACTAGCAGATTTGACCTCGACTAGTAGATGTGGATGCAATTCTCCCAACCTCTTCCCTTCAACATGGCCACTTAAAATGGTAATTTCTGGCTCCTCAAAGACCACAAAATCCAACCCCCTGATATCCGCATGTTCCACCTGCAATCAACAATGTGCACATTCTAATTTATGAATTCCTGTACTCATTAACAGACATTTTAATACTTCACAGGCCACTAACATGAACAGTGCTCTTATGAATATTAGGGACTTTACACCAGGAGAATTTAAGAAGAAAATGAGGTACAGAGCAAAGTGAGACAAACTTAAGACCGTCACATTTGTCAAAAAAAAGTGGGAAAACCATATAGATTGACCTTATAGCAATACGCTGAAGCTTTAAACCTTGAGACAAACTTAAGTTCCATTTTTGTCAAAAAATGAGGGAAAGCTACATAGAATGACCTTAGCAGTAATCGAATCCAATGAAGCTTTAAAGTGTGAGACAGTCTTAAGAACAATATACAATGAGGGAAAACCATATACAATGACCTTAAGAATAATTGAATCCGGTGAAGCACGCTCAATTCTGGCTCCCAGGCCATTCTTTTTCACTATTTTAATGGCATAGGTTGCCTTGGGAACAAGTCCTCTCAGCCTGTAACTTCCAGATGAATCAGTCACTGTCTCCTCATAGTACCCCTTTGAATTGGACCTGGCTTCTATTGCAACACCTTCTTTTGGTTGACCAGACAGAAGAGTAACCACACCTATTGCACTGCAATGAAAAAAAGATATTTGTGTCCCTTAAAAGAGATCAAATGAAGACATATATGCAGTTGAAAATTTAATTTAGTCCCATATTGTACTGACATAATAAAGATTTAACAATGTTGAAACATTAACGTAAACATAATTTCAAATCAAGTTTTGTACCATAGGAAAGAAGAGTATATAACATAAAATATAGAAGACTTCCTTGTATCAATTAGCAATGAAAACCATGAAATTAAATATTAAGGAAAAGGCCTATGTATGACCTGTACGCAACACGGGTGGCCTGGAAAGTAACTTCTACAGAATCCCCAGAACCAAGTTCTATTGTCTCTGCTGAGGGTGAGAATGCGTACTCCTACAAAGTACAAAGACAAAAAGTAACCTTTTTGATGAACTCACAAACAATAGCCATAGGTTTGGCATATAGCCCATACCTTTTCAAATTCCTTGTAAACTGCAAATTTTCAAATTAAAGAGGAAGACAAAGAAGAATATAAAGAGAAGGTTCATGATGAGATTAAACCGAAAATGCAATTGGATGCTCTACAGAGTGTTAACTAGAATATAAAATTGGCAGCAAGTTGCAAGTATTTCAGCCTAAATTGAAAATTGACTTGAAGTAACTCCAAATTCCATCGCCAAAGATATTGTGATGGAGATTAATCAAACATATAAGTGAAGCAGAAAACAAGGTAATAGACGCAAAAAGACAATCCGAACTATCAACACATGAAACTCCCGATGATAAGGTTAAATATCTGCCCCAGAATTGTCAGTCTTATCCAATCATAAATGTCTTAAGTATGAAAAGACATGCCGTGGGCATGAATCCTACAGCAGATTAGGGAATCAGATTGTCAACCAACTAGTTTAATTCCAAGGCTTTGTAAAAATGTATTACTGTAGCCATTGCTACAAAATTACACTTGAATCTTTAGATGTTTACCTTCAGCAGAGGACGCAGGTAGAAAATACCAGGAAACAAGTTATCAAAGAAAAATGTTCCACCAGCACCAGATATCGAGTTATTTCTATATCCTCCATCACCACTTAGTGAGAAGAGAACTGAAGGAATGGGTTCATTAGCATCATCTTTTGAATATATGCGTACAGAAATTTGGCCAAGTTTCTCGCAGGAGAAAGAATGAGGCCCAACACGTTTTAGATGATAGCCAGGCTGCATAAATAATAGGGAAATCAAGAGCCTTATTAATGAAGACATAGAGTTGATTAAAATATATATTTCAACATAAAGAAAGAAAAAAAATACATCCAATGCCATATTCCAATAGTAACATGCTTTAGGTAAATCAGGAGAAGACAAAGTATGTGATATCTAATGTGAAAAACAAATATTCCCAAACCTTTGAAGCCTCTATAGTGTAACTTATATCATCATATAGTGGCCCTCCAACAAAATGACCATCCACTCCAGTGGTAGTCTCAAGTGCTGTATGTCCTTTCTTGAGTGGAGTAATCTTGCTATCTTCCACAGCAACGATCTTGATATAAACATCAGAAATAGGGGGAGAGACTGAT
The DNA here is from genome assembly GCA_027563845.1 of Erythroxylum subrotundum. NCBI lineage: Eukaryota > Viridiplantae > Streptophyta > Magnoliopsida > Malpighiales > Erythroxylaceae > Erythroxylum > Erythroxylum subrotundum. The sequence continues at coordinate 5,401,037 of JAOQMQ010000004.1, forward strand.
CCTTCTAAATACAACCCCCGTCTACCAGAGAATGAGGGAAGTGAAGCTTGGCAACCATCAGTTTTCACCATGACCTAATTAAACAAAGAACAATTTTTAAACACAACAAATCACAGAACAACACATGAATTAAAATAGCCATTGATACTACCTGATGCTCTCTGGGGTAAAACAAGATCTTCTCTCCATCATTTCTGGAAAAAGTTAAATAGAGCAGTGATCAAATAAATAATGCTGTTATAGAAAAGTAGCAACATTCATTAAGACAAAAGAAAACTACACCTACAGAAATTGAAATGGTGAAAGTTTACTGAAGAAACAGAGACTAGTATAAGGTGAATTTCCAAGAAACATACAAGAAAACTGAAGGTATCAACCCGAGCACCAAAGTGCATGTAAACTGGGGAATTTGGAAACTAAACCAAGTACCCAAAATATACCTCGAGTCCTGGGGAATAAATATTTGTTTCACTCCAAAAGTAGACCACACAGAGTATTCATATACAGCTGAGTGCATTTGATCACTTTTACTTGATGCAATGGTGGCAGCTGTACTGTCAATAACACTCCCTTCACCGTCAACAATATCAATGGGGATATTATTAGGCAATTCATTAGCATCAACGGCCGAGCTTAAGTCAACAATAATTTGTCCTCTGAGAAGATACTTCTCTCCTTTCAATTGGATTGGCTACAAATATAAGAAATTTTCTTAAGGAAAAAGAAAAGAAAAATCACGAGCAGTTATATTTCTTAAACCAAATACTAATTTGAGTAAGAGAGAGAGAGAGTGAAAAAAGGAGAACCACAACACTTTATAGGGAACCACACCATCAAGTTTGACGTATCAATCTTTGTTGACATGCTCCCAAATGAAATACACGAGTTAACAAAATGAAGTTCATGCACTCCCGGATATTCAAGACATAAACGCTGCGAACCCTTCTGTAGTTCATAAACCAAAAATATCAAATAACACACAAGGGTTAAAATCGTTTGCATCATATTTGTGGCTTAAAAGTTGAATTTCAAGACAGCAACTACCATAATTTTCAAAGTAATTGGAGAACCATCTGGCTGAGTCATGTAAGCATCTACATCATGGGTTGAGATGACATTCACCCAGTAACCTCTTTGAACAAATACAATCCCTCTAACATCCTCAACACCGACATCCACATCAATAAAGCTCTGCTCCCAACACCAATTATCCTCACTTGGCATTGCTCCAAGGGAATTGTGTTTGACCTGAAAAAACAAGGAAACATTTATTAGCAGAAGAAAACACAGTAATGAACAACATTCAGAAAATTGAAGGAGATGAAAAAAAAAAGCTACAAAAGTTATTAGAGAATTTGAAGTTGTTATTCAGGAAAAGAAAATTTTATTCAAAACTTAAAGGACCCAAACCTCAAGCCTGTATTTTCCAGGTAAGATATTTGGAAAAACAAATTCATCACTCGCATCTGTCAAAGAGACAGACTTCCTCTCTTTGTCTTTACCAGACAAACTCAGAAGTGTGACAGAAACAGATGGGCCACATTTCTCCTTGCAAGTTACGGAACCAATCACATTGACCAGGGCCTTCATTATAAGAAAAAGAATCAGTAAAGTCTATCGCTGAGTAAAAACGAGCAATTTGACAATAGGATATGAAGTAAAAAAAAAGCAATTTGGATGAAAAGATACAAGCCTCATATAAGTATCACAAAAGCAGTAAATGAATCCCAGAGAAACAAGCTAGTCTATCCTTGATGAAACAATAAGCATTTCTCTCAAAAATGAATATCAAACTTTGTGTTTATGTCATGCTATGTAGCCAAGAACAGTGGATTGCTTGGAATATTATCTCTAGACAAGGCCAGAAACTACATACCAAATAAACTGCAATCACATCAACAAATTAATGAAAGTTGAACTTATATCGAAAGGTTTCAAGTTTTGTGTCATAATGTAGCATGGTACCTGAGAAAATTCTACATTTAGTACTGGACTTTTTACCACAACATCAATATAAGGAGGTAAAAACAGAAGTTCAGTAGCAGTGGTAGGTGAAGCAGGCAAAGCAGCTAAACGGTATTCACCAGATGGAACCTGAAAATAACAAAAAAGAATAAATAGATATTTTAGAAAGCTTTTAATATGTTAAACTGAATGATCTCACTAGAAACGGAAGATTACAAGCAAGAATTACATGCTTGAGAACTTAACAATCTTGATAAGTAAATTGCAGGTATAAAACACTCAACTTGTATTCACGAATTTCATAAGTTCAAAAAAATAGCAGATTTACAATTTCAAAATATTGAAAATCTAAATGAATCAGGATATGTCATATCAACTTATTTATCTTTTCCATGAAGCAAACAGCTATCAATGGAACTCCAATAATTTTTTAGCTATATGCAATCCACGTTCTTTAAGCAGAAACAACCTTATGATTCGGGAAAAATGATTTCTGGCATCAACTAAAAGTGTTTCTCATCACTTTTTCGATTACCATACCTCAAAGCAGAAATTTCCGTTAGCATCTGTTTGTCTTGCTTGAGGTTTAACATTCTCTGGTCCATGAGTCAAAGCCACCTATATACACATTCAGACGAATACATCAGCAAATGTAAAAATTGATAAAAGCTCATAAAGGATATGTTTTATATTCCACAAAATATCCCCACCTGAATCACATGAAGAGGAGGAGGGGAAGAGAGGTAGAGATAGGTAGAATACCTTCACTCTATAGCCAGTATTGACCATCCTAACCGCGCCACATACATCATAGTAGATCGATCTAATATCTGTAATCAAAGCCACATTGGGCAAAACCTAATACAGAGTACAAAGTTAGAGAATGAAAGATATTATGCACGGAATCAATCTAATAATTAGTGACATGTGTATGAACACTTTAATCATGATATGCACAGCCAATATAAAGTCTCTAGATTCAACAGATAATTTACCATATAATCCTTCAAATTATCAAATTTGTAATGCTCCTTCCTGGCTTCTATTGTATATTGATTTGAAGTAACCTAAACACAACAAACAAGTCAGAACCCTATTAGAAGAAAACAAATTGCCTGTAATAATGCCATAGTGACTTGGCTGGGAACATCTCAAAGATCACATATCCCCAGAGGACAGAATTATTCAGTAGGCAACAAGACATCAATCCAGTCACTTACAAAGTTGTAAAAGCCCAACTTCTAGGTCATTAAGAATATGCCAAAGATTGTTCAACTCTTGTACGGTACAAACCACAAACACTCCACCAAGAAGGTGAAGGAAAAAGAAACAGGAAGAAGGAAGAATGGTGATTTACTTAAGATTCTTAGACTCTGAAATAGATTGCTCCCTATGTAGGACCATTTCCAACCTACTACTGCATAGAAAAGAGAACAATTTGAAGTTGAATAATGGTATAGTTTGTATACCTTTACTTAGGTTATGTGAAGTAGGTAATGTTATGAAGAAAATAGTCCTTAAGCATGTTCCATGACACTGAAATCCTACGGAATCAATTGGCAAATTAATTTTGACTAAGGTGGCATGTAAGAAATTATGCATCATAACACTCCAGATCATGGCTAAACAGTAAATAGATACAGAGAGGAGCATAAACTAGCCTCACTTAAATGTAAGAAAATAAACAGGAAATCAAAAGAACTGAATGATCACGAAACAACCACCTCCCCGATATACATATCATAGATGGATTAGTACCTGGTCAAGCTTGTAATAACCTTCTTTATCAGTGATACATCTTTCATGACCATCAACAATAATTTTGGCACCCTCTACACCCATCTCATTTCCATCAACTACGCGGCCCGCAACAGAAAATCCAGTGACCTATACAGAGAAGAAGATTAAAAGCGCACTACTTGATTAGAATGTGTATCATAAAATTTGGAGGACTAAGGTTGATGATATTATTGAGCCAAGTCATGATGACAAAGTTATTTCAGATTAAATAGCAATTGCGGCACAAAGTAAAAGATTTGCTGTACTATCAGCTAGCCAAAAAGTATCCAAATTGCTGCTTCAAAAGAGACATTATATAAAACATATAACACCGAAATAAAATCACAAGACAAAGTGCGATTCCTACCCGTCAGATATTAGCCATAGAACATAGTTGCAATACAATGCATTTTATACGCTCCAAATGGTTAGGGGAAAAAGATAAAGCACAATGCTGAAATAACATCTCAAAGGAAAAGCTGTCCAACTCCAAACCATACACATGACAATATCTCACCTGGAACTTTTGGGCTACTCTTACATGTTGATGTTCCACAGAAATTGACATTACCGGAGGAGAAACATCAAATACCGTATTCTCACCCTTGTAAAATGGAATAAGCTCATAAAGCCCTATAAGAATTCAAAACATTTATTATCAGAATCAATACCTATGCAGAAGCTGCTCAGATGCAAGAAAATATAAATCCTCAGGAACTTATGCAAAAGAGAATGTCAAACCATACATCTTAGGACTCATTAGCACAAATGGTAACCAAAGTAAAACATACTTAAATTACGAAAATAAACTACTTCAAGAAGCAAAACTGGAATAAGCTTTTCCAAAAAATCCAGTAAAAAAACACCAAATTCAGATCCAGAACAACAATGACTTTAAGATTTGCTTTTTTTTTTTTTGTTCACCACAGCATGGCTACCTTTCATCATTTATTTCAACCATTGTGTAGATTCTACTAAGTTTTAACTATATAAAGGCCCAAACAGTTATGAGCAGTTGAAGGGCTCAACAACTACATCTCACTCATGTATCAGCTAATTTAGCAGCAATAAACAGATTAAATGTATTTCAACAACTAAGAAAATGAATATAAAAAGATAAACCTCCATGCAACTCTGACTGTGTGCCTACTGACTAATCTTAGGAAGCATGTGTATGCATATACACATGATGATTAAGAAAACAACTAAAAGAGAACTACCGCAAGGTATTGCTTTAAATGTGAACATTCCATCAGCATCTGATACAGCATGACATAGAGGTTTTCTTTCTCCAGTGGCACCACCAGGACCTTGGGGACAAGCTACTTGCATAACATCATCTGAATACAAATAGATATGGACTCCCAAAATTGGATTTCCCTAAAAAACAGAAAAAGAAAAACTATTAAGAGTATGACAGCTAAAAATATCAAGATAAAAGCTCAATTAAGGTAGATGACAAGCATGAATGGAAAACCTTAATGCTGAAGCAGAAAATTCTAACTCAGCATACTTTTAATGTCAAGTTCTTTTACTTACTAGCCAGAATAATGAAACACCAGCAAGATTCATCCACCTATACATGAAAAGCTAGACTGTCCTTAAATCACAATGAAGAAGCTAGACTGTCCTTAAATGACAGTGAAGATTTCTTTCTATTGAGTTAGGAATGATCAAAAAGAATTTCTAGACGAAACAAGTAAAGAAGTTATCTTCAGGATTGCCCATTAATAGGCGAACCAATTAACATAATTATACCAAAAAGAAAAACTTTCCATGCAAATACCCATTTATGCAAATTAGACAAGTTCAAATTAAAATCAATTCAGCAATCAAAATTTTTGCCCTTATAATGACTCTCACCTGAGCAACAACAAATCCACGAAGTTCATACCCAGGGACAAAGAAAATGTCATCAATCACACTATTTTCAAATCCTAGTTCCACCTGCAAATTGTGTATGGTAAAATACAGGTCAAAAAGTAGGATATTGTAAGTATCGTATCATGAGAGACAGAGAGGAGAGAGCAAGATAATCAGACAAGCATCCAACCTCTGTGGAACCACGAACTTCCACTTTCAAGTCAGGATGAGAAGCACGAAGCTTGTATTTACCTGCATACATACAGGGATCTTTATGAGAGTATTCCCATCTATTGAAAGTTAAAAGAACATACAGAAATTTAAAAGAACATAAAGAAAGTTGGAGATGGCAATTTGTTTTTTCGTGTGACTGATTGCTAAGGTTGATCTTGCTCAAATAGAATCCATTGAAATGTAACCATATGGATATATACCTATGAATTTGAAAACAAAACATTTGTTTTAAAGCAACTTTCATACCTGGAATAATATTTTTGAATAGGTAATCTCCCAATGACGATGTTACAACTGAAGAAACAACATCATTAGAAGGAGACAAAAGTTCTACATTAACATTGGAAGGACCACCATTTTTAACAGAACAGCTCTCGCCACCAACTGCTCCAACAACTCTACCAGAAATGGTAAACCTGTTGTATACAAGCATAACAAAAGTAAAGAGACGGTGGAGAGTTTGCATATAAGGCTGTGATATACTCAGAAGAAAAGGCGTAAATCAAGTAAGTGAACCCTGTAAATCTGAAATTAATATCTTCATTTTGATTGCAGCCAGTATCGTCAACAACAACAGGAACTTTTTCAGGATCCCATGACCACCCTTCTGAGCCATTAATTGCAATCACAAATGAACCCTGTGAATTGAAAAAATCGGAATATAATTTCCCAGTATGCTAAAGAGTTTAGGATACACTTGATCAAAAACTCAAATGCTTATCCAAGAATATACTCAATTCAAGAAACATAAACAGCCAGCTAAAAAAGCGAGAAGAGTCGGACTACAAAAACTAACATTAGCAACGTGCTTATAATCGCATATCAGGAAAAGGTATAAGACAACTTCCTAATCATAGACTTAACAACCCGATTCTACTTCTCATCTTGGTCACTTTCAAATGATATCCTAAACATGGAATTTGAATCCCAGCCTACAAACTAATTGATTTGTTTATCACAAATAATTGCCAACCCTTTGAAGGACCATCGGATGCAGTCATCAATGCGTTAATGATCGAAGCTTTACCTTGTCATATACCGGAATGAAGTAGTAACCATTTGGCGCACATTGAGTTCTGTCTTTAACCAATCCATCTACTGTACGAAGCTCAACCTAATGTTACAAACAAGTACAATCATTTACAACGAAAGTAATAATTAAATTATTAAAAGAAAAAGTTACATAATTAACTAGAACAATTGAAGACTACTACCAATCTACTTAGGCGTTAGGCCACAGAATTCCATACCGTAATGTGAGAATAATCAAACTTCGTATCGGCTGCTTTTCTCGACTTGACAAGAGACGAACTCGCCTACAAATGCACAATACACGCTCAATGTACTCGGTTGAGTCCATCTCAAACACAAAGAAAGAAAAAAGTAACAGAGAAAGAAAGATGAAAAAAAAATTGAAACAAAATGATGAATTTGATCCTCCAATTCAGATCTTCTAAAACCACTTCCATTTTAAACATATGATGCATCCAACTCACCAATCACGGCGCCTGAACTTCAAGTTTTTTCTGATATATTTAAGAATCATTACGCTTTTTTTCTTGCAAATCAAGCGAAAACAAAAATACAGCAAAAAGGTTCAAAGGAGGCAAATCAGAAATCACCTCGACGAATCCGCCGCAACCATGGATCGAATCCGCTAAAGTACATGAACACAAGCAAATTAAGATCGATAAGCAAACAAAAGCATCTTTGAACTCCATTTTTCTTCTTTCAAAGAGCATAAGCTACGCGTGAGAAAGAGAATCTACTAGTTCGCATCGACTCCCGCTCTACTTCGCACCTGTTGTCGAAGTATTAGTAGCATTAAGTCAATTCCCACACTAACATAGAGGTTTTAACGGGTTTATAAAAGTCATAATAAACGACGACGTATTATCGATCCACGTAGTACTATTCCTATAAATAAATAATAAATATATTATTTTTATAAATAATATTTTTTAAAGTAGTAATTACTTAATTGATTCTTTTATCAATATTGCCAATACCTTGTAGTATCTGGTGTTAAAAAAATGTTTAATTCTTATATATATATAATATTAAAAATAATATAAAGTATTTAAAATGTTACAATTAATCACATCAAAACATTATGTAATAAGAAAAATATAAGTCCACAAATATAATAGCAAGAGTTGAGTGGAACCTAAAATGAAAACACTCGTAGTTAAAAGTTCTCTATCTATATTGTGTATATAAAATTTAATATAAACATCAAATATAAGTAAAATAAAAATAAAAATAAAAAACATAAAACTTCATTTTATGACATATCCACTCAAACCATATCGGCCCCAATTTTCATTTGGTATAAAGTCCTCATATTGAAAAAATCTTATTACCATCATTATTCAAGCTCAAAGTAATGAATGATAAGTCAATTTCTTTTTATTCAAGATTATCTTCTAACTCACTCTCATCTATAAACACATAATTTCTCGCAGACACAATCCAATAAAAAGATTGATATAATCAAGGCACATTAAAATCTATAAAACTACTTGCTTTTATTAAAAATTTTAGTAAACAATCAAATTTAAATTATTGAGAATTAGAAAGTATATTCATCTTAATAACGACAATAACATATTTTTTTCAAAGCTTCAAGTTGTATCGACCAAATACTAAATCATTTAATATTTTATGTTTCAATCTACTTCTTTTTCTAAAATGAACGAATTCAAATGTAATTTAATTCTTTTTATACTCAGTTACACTTATACATTGACCAAGAATTCGAGTAACAAACTTTTACAATTATGAAACGCTACTTCCAAATTAGTCCTATCAAATAATTATAAGATTAAAAAATAATTTTAGAAACAAAATGAAGCGATGATTAAGTTTAAACAAGTAAAAAAGTGAAGAAATATACATAAACTTAGTTTGTCTTTGTAGCATATTTGTAATGGATATCTTAAAACCACTATATGCATCCTTGTATGTCTCTATTTATAACTTAACTAGATCATGTATCATCTCATGTGAAACAATTGTTCTGGTAGCTAATAACATTCTCTTATTAACTTTAGTTTTTTTTAGTAAAACTTGATTTAAAATAAACACTCTAATTCATAAATGGCCCAATACCAAACGACAAAGAGTAAAGTTGTCTATTCCATCTGTCATTGATAAATACAAGTTAAGAAGTGTATAAGGAATACCAATTTTTTATATTGGCCTTGATCACTTCTCTCTCTCTCTCTATTTCATCATAAAAGTAACTCATTGTTATCTTCTCATCATTATTAGTCAAATGAATAACTCGCATCAAAGGCTCACAAACTCGAATAAAAAGCTAACATTGGGATCAAAATTCATCATCTTTAAGTATAATCATAGAAATCTTCATTCCAATATTAGACCTAGTATGTTAAGATGTAACATACTTATCACTTGTAAATATTTGTCTCAACCTCTTCATTTGAACAACACATTGAAGTAATAAGAAATTAATTGCAAATCTTATAATGGTCAAACACAACAAACTTCTACCATTTGTGTAATCTTTTCTTTTCAAATTTAGAATTCATGCATGATGACAATTGAACTTAGTCACCTTTTCTCGATTATAAATGAACTTACTCACTTTTCTCACTTTTTGTATTGCATTATCAATAATAGGAAAGTATCTAGCATCTCCTATATTTTATAGTATCAAATCAATACAATATGCAGTGCAAGGAGTTCAATTGAAAACTTATACCTACTTTATAACCTCTCCCATATGCTTTATAAGTAGCATCATTGTGAGTGATGAACTATACAATATTTTCAAGCCTAACTTGATTCACAACTTTATCAAATATCTCTAATAGAGTATCAATATTTCTTACAAAGCCAGATGCATCAATTGATTTGAAAATTATCATCCCTTTAAAAGAATAAATCAAAGAATTCACAACGAGCTCCTATCTTTAATTGACACTCATAAGTTACCTAAGTCATTCTTCTTTTACTAAAATAACTTTTTATGTCACTAACAAAGATAGTAATACGAATTAAAGGTTGAACTTTAGAGTTATTCGTGGAGCAAAAAAGTTAGACACTTATCTTCTTCTTTTTTCATATCAATTCCAACAATTTCTTCTTGTCGAGTAGGAATACTAGCTTTAATATTGTTAATACCATCCTAACTACTGCAAAATGAACTTCTGCTACTAATTTTATATTTTAGTACAACAACAACAATAATAACACCCAATAAAAATCTCGCTCAGACGCAGGGTTTGGGAATGTGCAGTAGTACGCAACCTTATCGCTAACTAGTAGAGATGTTGTTTCCAAATTACCCACATGAATGAAGAAAGAAAAAAAGAAAAAGAAAAGAAAAAGAAAAAAGGAATTAAGATTAAAATTATAAATAAATAATATTAATAATAAGGACAAAAAATGAAATCAAATAAAATAACTAATAGATATAAATAATAGTAAAGATATAAAAAATAAAAATGATACTAATAGTAATAGAAAATAATAATAATAATAAGAATCATGCTAACGTTAATAATTAATAATTAATTATTTGTCTTATTTCTTTCTTATTCTAATACTCTTCATACAAAGTTTTCATTTGTCATTTACATCATATATATCTTTCTTACAAGACTCCATATCACCTTTAATTCCATCTAAATATTTCTTAATCTGGTGATTCTCTTACAAATCAAATGTTTGTTATAATACCAACAAATAATATGGTTTCTTACACTAGAAACCAATCTCGTATTAGCCTAAATTGGATAATTAAATCTTTCTAAAAAGGTTGAATTATTAGGATTATCTTAATGTTTTTATACTTATTTATAGAAATATGTGAAAATAAAAATAAAAACTTTATATCAAAGTAAAGTTTTTACAAATGAAAGCGATAGAACACTAGTTTAAATTGTAAAGTAAAGAAATCTCTTTGTGTATAATGTTGTCATAGATCAATAAACCAATTACACTCGTTGGAACATATAATGAGTCCATATTGTCCATATGCAACATCATTACTTAGCTATAAAAATTCAAAACTTTATTATAATAAGATTGACAATATGCAAATACTTGAAAATAAAATTTGTAAAGCTAATGTATTGTGAATGTTACTATCATATTCATAACATGTTATGGCTATAACATGTCCAAGTAGAAGGTACAATTTAGACATGTTAAAAACTTAAATGGATATGTAGAGGCAACTGAAAAAAATTACATAATAGATTAAAAGCATGAAACAATTTCTTATATCTTACATATTTCCTTTAGCCATGCACATTACAAAAATGACTTTTATCATAAAAATAAAAAGAAAATATCATTACTTAAAGGCTATTCACACTATGTCCAGTGTACCCTCATAATACTAAAAGTCAAACAATGAAAGCCCCATTTGCATGCATGCAATTGAGAAATCAACACAACGGTTTAGGAATTGTTGCCAAGAAAATATTTGAATGATAGAAAATTAAAGACGAAAATCATGCATTCTTCCTCCCTGCTATATGTAAATGTCACAAGGATTCAAATTTAACACTTCAACAACCACCACATCCAGCCCCAATCCCCATCTCTCCACATTCTTAATTCCTTTTTTGTTAAATATTATAACGGACTTTAAGTTATAGCTTAGTTAGATTACCATATTATATATCATAACAAAAAAATAGTCAAGTTTTTCCAAGCTACATGACTTTGTCCCTATATTGTTTTGGCACATTACATAGACTATGAGCCACCATCAATAACTGCAAGGTAAAGTCATATGCAATCCTAACTTTTCAATGCATTTCCAGATATTAAAAGAATAGTCATTTAAATATAATATCTTCTCTCATCTTGTAGTAACACAGTTGCCAATAAAACAGTGAATAATATAAACACTATGATAACTAAAATTGCAACAGTAGTTATATAGGAAACAATGCAAATCATCAAGCATTACTCAGGATAAAAATCATTCTTAAACAAACAATTCAGTGTTAGATTGTCACTTAAATATGGAAAATTAAAAGCATATCATATAATTCGATTTTTTCTTTGTTAATATAAGGCTTCAAATTTAAGTTACAATTCAAGACAGAGTTAAAGAGTGCTGAGGAGAGAGCTAATGCAAGAGGTAAGGAGATAAGCTAACGGTGGCAACTTGGCAACGACAACCTGACGGGTGGTGGACTAACAAGTTGGAGGTAAGGAGACAACAAAGAACTAACAATATGGAGGCAAGGAGACAGCAAATAGAAAAGCTTGTGAGGAGATGATAATAAAGACGAGAGACGAAGGGTGTTGAGGGAGTTTGGGGAGAGATTAGATTGGATGCAGATGAACCCATATACAACCCATACATTATACTCAAAACCTAAAGGCAATGATTTATGAGTCTTATCTTTGCATATAATTCACTTCATCTTTGTCTATTTTAGATATGGGATTACTCCACTCGTGAATTTCGGATCCATCTAATCGAGCTAGCTCCCCTTCAACCCATAGCTTATGTGAAGTCATGTGAGTCACTCCATGTATCACTCTTCATCTGATCCAAATTTATGAATAACTATTCACTCCTTCAACCCATAGCTTATGTGAAGTCATGTGAGTCACTCCATGTATCACTCCTTCATCTGATCCAAATTTATGAATAACTATTCATCAGACTTTGCCAACAGAACTCTGATACCAATTAAGAGTTTTGAGTGGTTTAGGGAGAAATTTGACCGAATCTATGTAAGCCCATATACAATCAGGACCTCATATCTTAAAGCAATGAGTTATGAGTCATATCTTTATATATAACTTACTTTATTTGTATGTCTCTTTTTGATATGAGATTACTCAACTTTTTAATTTCCAACAAGAGTTTAAGTTGAGAAGAGAAGATTGTTATGGGTGAGGAATGAGGAGACAACGGATACGACAGAGAAAAGAGTTCCAATCTAACGATGAAATGAGTAAGAGGATAAAAGAGATGAGAGGAAAGCTTGAAATTACGAGAATATTAACAAGGTTAAAATTTAGGAGAAATTACGATTTTTTTTAAATTTAATCCTTATATTTTTAGACTGATTATATGAGATAAATATATGGAATTCTGTTCTTTATCTTTTATAATTGCCTGTATTTGTTTAAGTAAATTGTTTTTAGTTTACCTTCTGCCATAAAGTGTCACGCACGTCATATCACAGGGGAATTATTAAAGAACGAAATCCTCTGTTTTGTTTGGAGTGTGCTAAACTTGTTCTGTTTTATTTTGTCCACACATTTGTGTGAACTCTACATAAATATGTGGGTGAGAATTAATAGAAAAGAGTATGAACTGGTTACCAAAATAGTCTATGTTACCAAAATAAGGTCAAAAGTTAACTTTTATTGTCTTATTTCCGTAGAAATTAGAATTACTTTTAGCCGAGATTATATTAGGAATTGTAAGTTATTAAAAAGTTATTCAAATAAACTCTATACGTTTAAAATGCTACTCAAATTTAGACGTTCTTAATTTCATTACCAATTCAATCAAAACTGGTTTTTTAACTAGAAAAAAAGGTCCGTAACATGTATATTGACAATTTATTGATCCCTTCAATTAAAAGAATGACACTATTTAAATCACTTTAAAATAAAAAAGATGTGAATAAATAAAATATTATGATTAAGAAGAAAAAAATCATAATTTATATTTTCCTGACAATTTATTTGATATTAAGAATCTACATTCGAAGCAATAAAATTATCTAATCTAGTTGACCTATGCGGTTTCAACATGTCAAAAATCCACGATTTTATACTGTTGGATAAAATTAAAAGTATTCAATTATCTTGGCACGATGTCTTCTCTTGTTTCATTTATTGTAATAAAAGAGGTAACATTGTCTCTTACAGGGTTAATCAATTAGTGGTACAAAAGTTTTGTCTTTTAAACATTACGTTCTTGAAATGAGGAGTTCCAATATTGGATTGATCATCTTTTCATTGATCTTGAATCTGTAACGTGTGGTAGAGATGCATGAGGTTACCGATATCAGTTGAAAATGGCCTACATGTTAATCCTATTTGCCGTAGATGAAATTGAAAATGGAAAGATCTGATTTTAATTAGGAAATGGTAATGGAAAGAGAAGGAGACCAGAGAGAAGCTACAAATAGGGATGGCAACGGGGCGGGTATGCCATCCCCCGTACCCGCCCCATTAACTCACTCTCACCCCCATACCCGCCCCCATCTCCGTTGGGGATTCCGCTCCCACCCCCATACCCGTACCCGTTGGGGGTTTGACCCCCATCGGGTACCCGTTTACCCGTCTTTA
>JAOQMQ010000004.1:5418694-5446953 GCA_027563845.1 Erythroxylum subrotundum
TCTGGGGAGTGTCGGCCGTAGTGGAGGGCATGGGTGGGATGAGCGGCGGAAGGCGAGTCGGATGGTGGGGGAGCGGCAGGGAGAGGATCACCGGAGCCATCACCGGCGACAGGGGCAGTGGCCGGTGCGGTGGGGGAGAAGGCGGCGGTGGCAGGTAGGGGAAAGGGGCAAGGTTGGAGGGAAAGGCTGAGGGGGCGGGGACGGGAGGCTGAGGAACGTCGGGAATTCCGACCCATGAGACTAGAGAGAAGTCAGAGGATTTTCTCTCTCTAGAAAGCAAACAAATGATCCTCCCCTCCCCTAGTCCCCTATATAATAATTATTATTATACGGGTAAACGGGTAAACGGGTATGGGGGGTGGTATCCCCATACCCGCCTCGATACCCGACGGGTATTTTCATATACCCCCCATACCCGCCCCGATACCCGACGGGTATCCCCATATTCGCCCCCGTTCGGGTAATTTTATCGGGTACCTATCGGGTTCGGGTACAATTGCCATCCCTAGCTACAAACTTCATACAAGCAAAGGATTCGTTTTATGTCAAACATTTTTCCGCGTTGACTAGGAAGAAAACTTACGGTGGCAAGTTTTGTGAGCATGTATTTACCAATATTTTAAAAACTAAACTAAAAATTAAATTAATAAAAAAGAAGTTAAGATTTAAAATATTTTAAATTTGAAATCAGTAACATTTATATGTTTTTTTAATTAATTTAACATAGTATATGACAAATGTTTAATTATAATATCCTTATATCTTAAATACGAATGTAATACAAAAAGTGCACATGTCAACATTTTGGAGAAGAACTTAAGTTTAGTTAAAAACATAGATATATATTTATATGGAGGTAGATAAATAGATATATAAATACGTATAATTAGTTAATATAGTATATGATCAATACTTAGTTACGATATCCATGGGTCTTAAATGAATTGGTTAAATAAGAATATAATAAATATAGAGTGTCGCAAGTTAAATTATGAAGATTATTAAATAAATTATTTAAATTTCTAATTCATAATATTAATGTGTTTTAAATTAATTAATTGTTATATTTTGCTGCAAATATTTAATTATAGTTTCACATGAGTATAGTATATATATAATGAATATTAAATTTCGGATATAAAAATTGTAAACTCCATGATTCAACATCTTTATCCTCGTCCAACCAACAACGATGCACCGAAAGCACGGCAAGAATAAAAGTACCTAGTCCTTGAAACGGTTGCATTGTAAAATAGTAATTTATCAGCTATTTTTTTTTTAATGAATTGAGAGGTTTGATCATGTCAATCACATGATAATTATGTTTAACAATTAATTAATTAGGTTGACGAATTAAACTAAATTTGTTGTTTTTAAAAATGCTCTTATTTGTAGCGTTTTGCACTATTGCGTCTAAAGTTATTATAAATTATTTAGCTGCCATCTTCAATTATTGCTTTCTCTTTATTAAATTTCAACTTGATTAATATAAAGAAAGAAAATAATAATAGTAATAATAATAATAATAATAATGACAATGGCCGGGCCAGATAGGATCGGGATAACCCTGACCCAAAAGCATTTCGTGGCTCGGTCAACTCAGGTCGAGCCTGGTCGAACGGGTCGGGTCATATTTGTCATTCCTAAATAATAATAATAATAGTAATATTATTCAGGTTATATATTTTTATTAAACTTCTAACTTAATTTTTTATAAAATTAAAATATTTAAAATCTAAATTATTATGAAAATATTCAAAGAAATATTAAGATATAACACTCGTATCTTTATAATTTTTTAAAAGTAATATTCTTATAAGTCATTTTACATATAAACAATTAATACTAATAGATATTTTTACTAAATATTTTTAAATAAACAATTAATATTATCTACTAATTAAATCAACTAATATAATCTACTATTTGATAACTATTAATAAAATAAAAAGAAAATGGAATATAAGTGAGTTGGTAAAGGGCTCTTCTGGCTTAAGTGAGGTTGCGAATTCGAACCACCCTTATGTATGCAGCCGTTTAAAACTTGGGGCTAGAGCTTTGCCTTCCGTAAGCGACCTACCCAACTCAAGCGAGGATTAGTTTGAGTGTAAATGACTTAAAGGTGCTTTCCTATAATTAGGATTCACTTTAAACACGTGAGAAACTAAAAAAAAAACATGGAATGTTAGAAACCCCTTTCATACGCGTTAGGGCTGACTAGCCCAACCAACCATGTCTTAACATGTAATGTAATTGCCACCTATCCAAGTCGTTTAACTCAACTACTACTGCATACTGTTTGCGATTAGGACGCCTTTAATAGCTTATCTGGATATCCCGAGGACCTCCTAGAACCAACCATTACTTTTCTTAATTACAAAATTATCATAATTCCAATTCAGATGGAGATCCAAACTCTACCTTTGGTCAAATATGGCAACCTATAGAAAGATACACGTCTTACAGTGATTTGATTCAAACAGGACCCATTTTCTAACTCTTTGTTATTCAAAGTTTACCACGGGAGAAAATCTTGGGTCGTTTACCTCGTGCCAAAATGGAAAAAGAGAGATCCTCTGTGCGTAATATTTGGATCATATAAAATATTATATAATAAAAAGAAAAAAAAGTTACTTTCTTAAGATCTTCTTTGCTCATAAACAATTTTAACAACTTGAGAGAGAGTCAAAACTCAAAAGCACGAATTTATTCGACAGCACGGGGGGAGGGATGCATTTCAGTAACAAGTCAGCCAGAGCCAGTCTCGGTCTACCTTGGAATTTTCTTCTTCCCTCTCTACAACAATGCTTCCAGCCTTTTTGGCGCTGCTGGTTCTGGCCCCCGCCTTAACCGCGCCGGTCGTCGCCCATCAGGAGTCGGGTCCCTGGACATGCGGGTCGGACTCGGGGATTCCCGTGGTTGCTGGGTTTAATCCCGGCATCGTCACCGTCGATGGACACGCCGAAGATTGGAAGGACATTGACGGCTTCGAGTTCTCTCTTCTTCCGGCCCTTGACCCAGATGCTGATAAAGAGTATACCGGCGGCAAAATGGCCGTTAAGGTTTTTTTTTTTAATTCAAATCTTTAAAAATGTGAACTAAAAGTATCTATTTTTCCGTTTCTATATTATTGGATTTGGCTTGTCTTGAAAATGGGTGATAATCTGGATAAAGTTGGATTTTGTCACGACGTGTTTTGAGATAAATGTGAGATCCTTTTTCGCAGGCCGCGCATGATGGTCATAATATCTACTTTTTGTTGCAAGTTGATGGGGAATATGCGTACACGACAGGGTAAGTGGTGTTTCTGGAAAGTAATGGATAAACGAGAAGATCTGATTTTTTCCAAGATTATGATGTGGGATTTGAGTTTATGTCTGACATAGTCTTGCTTTTGGATGATTTGGAATCAGACCATAGCTTATTTTTGGTCATGTATTTTAGTGATTCTATGATGCTATTTTAATTGGCTGAGTTGAATGTTTGGAGCTATCAATATCTTTCTGTAGTTTCATCACTAGTGACATTTCATGGGCTAGAGCTGTAGTTGGAATTGCTTATTTTGTGTTTGTTTCATAAATTAGAATGGCTACTATTCTAAGAAATACCAAATTCAGATGTTACTATGACTACCTCATACTCCTTGTACTTTATGATTCTTATACGTAACTATAGCTTTTGTTTGTATTTAGGGGAGCCAATTTTCGGTCCTTTTGTTTGTATTTATTGGAGTGAAGACTTAGCTGAATGGGGTATTTGAGTTTAGAATTCTCGACCTCAAATGGATTTATCAAATTGACTTTAGTTTCTTTGTTGCAGCAATAACAACAAATGCCCATCTGTGGCTCTCATGTTTCAAATTGGTGATGATGCCACCTACCACAGAGTAAGTGTCTTCCTGTATAATGCACTTTACTTGTCTTATTACAAGTTTATATTCAATTATCTTTTTATTAACCTCAACAAACTCGTTTGGTTTAGATGGGAGGTTGCAAGAGCGAATCTGAGACCTGTACCAACACGACTTGCAAGGGATTTGAGGTTGATATCATGCATTTCTCGATTGGAAATGCCATTCCAGGACGATTATATGGTGGAAATCCAATAGACAACAGAAATGGAAATGGTGGTGACAGGTTGGGTATTATTTACTTCTTTGCCATCAACAAAATTGATTGACAAGGTTTGAGAGTTCATGCTTGCATAACACACTCATTTAACTTAAATCAATCTGTGGTGTATTGGTTTGTTTGAACAGTTTTGGCCATTTGGTTGATCTGTATGCGTGGAATCCGCACTGTAGATATCTTGATGGCATTGGTCCTTCAGGTACTTCTGTGATTTATGTTAGTGTCAGTTAATGGAAAATGAAACTTGTTGACATCATATGAAACAGATGGAACTAGCTTTAAGAGTGCAGAATAAAGTAGTGCATAACGCACTAAATAAAGTCAAAAAGGGCGCCATGAGAGGTTCATAATATTGATGATATGCTCCCACAAAGTCAAAGCTTTTTTTTGAAATTGTCAATTTCAAACCTTTGTGTACATTCATGCTCAATGGGATAAACTTTTGTGAATGTCTTGATACGTTAATCACTAAATGGCTAGATTGTACTTTTATCTAAATTGTTAGACATCTGCATTGACATTTCCATTTCTTTAGAATGTTCTACTATTTTTGTGTTGGTAACTTATCTGTATTATTATTCATACTAGACTAACTTCAAATCACTTTAACTCCCATTTATTTTGTGAAGTAGTTATCGTTTCACCTCCCTAGGTCTTTTCTGTTCTTTTTTTTTTCCTTTTTCCATTTTTAATTGAAATCCTTAAATTGCAACCCTTGACTCTCATCGCTGATGCTTGATCCTGATACTGATTCTCAATGTGCTGATTCAGGCTGTTATGATACCTTGTGGTTTATTTATGACATCTTAAGTATCAAATTGTTATACTTTCCAAGTTAGCTTAGTTACTGGTTTCCTCCTACCTATTTATCCCTTACAATTTACGGTTCAAATTTAGATCGACTGTTCCCTAATGATACTTGAACATTTGACAGCACTTATTGCAGTCAGGACCAATATGAAAAAAGAAAGGCTACTTAACATGACATTGATTCTAGAATTTGGAATGCCTGCAGTTGTGGCACAAGGGCTTCCCACAAAGTTTGACCCCTATAGGGAGTATATGGCATGTTTCTCTCGCCTGATGAAAGTATAGGTGCAAGGATGAACAAAAGCATTGTAGACTTTTTATGAGTAGACTTCTGTTATATCTTTTTCTTGGTGGTGGTTAAGTGTTCATGGTAGTTTCTTGTTTGACACTTCATATGCATTCATTTAACATGTAAGAAGTTCTTCCTTGATGAGTATAATCCAGTTTGAAAAAGTTATATAATATGGCTATTTCAGTTCAACTTCCTCTGCTTGTGACTGTGTTTATGAATTTAGTCTTCTTATAGGGGAGATACAGTAATTAACGATCAGACAGTTGACAGTTGTTTTTCCCATTTTAGGCAATGACTCAACTGCACTGAATGACTGGAAAGGGGCCTGGTGGCACAGCAGCTTTACTGTTCGCTCAGGTAGTGTCTCTTTGTTTTTTCTTTCAATTATGTAATTATTCACCAATGTTTCTCTGTGGGCATAGTGTACAATTGAGTCCAATTCAAATACATAGCATGACCTGATGCGGAACATAAAAAGACAAGAAAATTTAAGACCATGATTTATGTTACTATGGATGAGAAAGCTTATGTGACACTTGTAAGAGAACCAAGGGATAAACAAACAGTACATGTGTATTACATAAGAACATGCAAGAGTGACTCATCCATGGTATATACACTACAAATGATAAATGTGCTTTTAATGTCTTATCTTATAGACGTGTTCGTCTAATCTATGGGCAGTGTAGTCTTTCTGAAGTAGAAGTGAAACAAGGAATGAAAGAGAAGAATAATGAACTTTTTGAAACTTATGAACTTTTTATCAAAATTATTTCAAGCAGTCTTTGGTAGCTTCTTGCCTGTGTTTTCAAGTGTTGGATTATGATCTATTTCACTGCTAGATTTTTCTTCTCTGTTTCCTTTTAAATATGATTTCAATTTTGTGATCAGGTTTTGTGAAGGCAGACAGTCCTTATTCATCAGCTGGTAAGGCGGGCACATATTCCTTTGAGTTCTCCAGGCCATTAAGAACCATGGATCGACTTCAGCAGGTTAGACACTTAATCTGTCATCCAGATTTTGGCTGCTAGATGTCTAGCTTGATTGTTTTAAATGTTGTCTTATAATGCTATAAGAATCCTTGTCCAAGTCTGAGATTGCTTATTCGCACTGATACAAATACTATAAATATTAATAGGGTGAATATTTAGCAAGCCTTCTAACAAGTCCTTCTTGTTTATTCTTAATCCAAATCACAAGATTTTGTAAATATTACATGTGAATATCTATAGTTCAATCATAAAATATTGAAAAATTTTGTGGAGCTTATTCTGCTCCTTATATACTGCAACAGCCTTGCTCTTTATGTACTGCTATAGCCTACACTGGATTTAAGAGACACGACTGTCTAACACTTCAAATTGAGGATTCTCTTGGACTATTCTTTATGCATTATGTTGGGGAATATTTCCTGGATGGGTCTAATGAGTTCTGTCTGATTCTCCAATTATGTAGGATGCACAGTTTTCGATAGGGGTACCTGGCAAGATGTCTGTTGCATTTTGGTATCCTGTTGATGGGACCCCGTGGCATGGTTCTGGACACTATTCTATTAGCTGTGATTGGATACCATTAGACATTCCTCCAGCCAGGTCCATGCTAGCCAAGCTATCATCCCACGGTTCACAAGACATTGCCAGTGCCTTCTCCCTTCTTTTTTCGGTAGGAGCTCTATGCCTTTCTGCATTTGCGGCTTTCATAGTTGCTAGATCCAGGCATGCAAATGCCCAATTTGGCCCCGTGAACGCCGAGGCAGATGGTCTTTAGGATACCACAAGATTGTACTGTCAGTTGAAGGTTTTACTGGTCAGTTTTGTACTTTGCTTACTTTCTTGTCATCACAATTCTTTGTTGCGACTAGATTTGTTGTTTATTGTACTTGGGAGTACATATGAGTTCCCAAAAGTTGGAAAGTAACCGAGTAAGTGGTACCCATTCATGCCACTTATGCTTCTGAAAAGTATCTGTCACCTTAACTTTAATGGAACAACTATGTTTATCTATTCTGGATCCACTTGTTTCTCCCTTTTTTCCAATCTAAGTTCTGATGAGCAGTGAACTCTAAGGAATACTTTTTTTTTTTTTTTGAATAGAGAGAAATACTGTTATCTCGAGGAATAATGATCTAAGATACAGTCAGGTACATCAGTCTATACTTGAAAGCGACTATAGAGAACAGACGCCCGAGCGAGAGAGTGGGCTTCCCTATTCCCCAAACGCCTAATCCAACTCTAAGGAATACTTAGAAAGTAGTTTTCTACTAATATTCATTATTTTTTTAGCCAAACTGAACCTTACTTGGTAAGGGTTGGTAAAAATTCAACAGTAAAAGCTATGAACTATGAAAAATGGGAATCTCATTTACAAGGAGATCATGAGGTGACAGGTCTCCAACATAGAAGGGTGTTTTGACCTTTTAGAGAGACTAGGGTGCACAACTACGTCAGGATTCCACCTGATTCGAAAAAGTAGTTTTTCTTTACAGAGACCAACTTGTACAATTGTACTTTTCCTCCCCCATTACGATCAAAATTTTAAAAGTAAAGAGTCTAAATCTTACTTGAGTTTAATTTTAAAAGTAAAGAGTCTAAATCTTACTTGAGTTTACTTATTCTAAAGTTTATCTTTATTTCTTGAAATTACATTACAAATATCTTACAGTTAATAAAAAATTTGGTAATTTTTTGAATTATTTTAATAAAATATATTATTAAAATTAGAACAAATCATGTTACATACTATGATATGTTCTTCAGATAAATTTTAAGAATTTAAAAAACAACAAAATTATAATAAAGATTGCCATGTTTACTCAATTTTTAATAATTCAAGTACTCTTTAAAGTTATAATTTTGCTTATAGCAAGAAAAAAAGGAATTCGTATTTAACTATACTTAATAAAAATATAGTCAAAACATAACTATTACACTTTTATGTAACAAAAATTATAAAATAGTTAAATTTTAAAATTAATATAAAAAATAATGACAGTTATTAATTTAATAAAATATAAATAAAAAATTAATATCAATAAGATAATTACATATTAAATTACTATTCTCTCTCGCATTGGAGATAACGACAAAGAAAATATAATTTTGCATTCTAATTTAATTTGGTTTTGCTAAATCAAATCTAAATATTAAATTTCTTGAATATTAATAACGTTAACTACTGTTTTACACTAATTTAATATATTTAAGATAAGTTTAATATATAATTAAAACAAATAAAGGTATAAGATGGACTAAAAAAGGTATTTTTTTAAAATTTATTATAGATCTACTAGAAATCATAACTTAATACTTGGAATATTTGAAGTTGTTGATATTACTCTTAGGAAATCAAACCCTGGCTGAATCACATGCTCATCAAAAAAATAAAATTTTACAGTTTTCAATAGGATTCCTATAATTAAACAACTTGAAAAAACTTAACTCAAATTATAAAATATGAAATCGTACTTAAGTTGATATTCTTATTGTAATTCTTTCGATATTTTTTTGATGTGTCAATCATGAGTTGTTCACGCGTCTAGCTTATAACAGTATTCACAAAATAATCAAAGATACTCAACTCTTTGAAAAGAATTAGGAGTGATAGCTCCCTTATACTTATTCCTATTTATTATAAAAAATAGATTTTTTAATTTCTATTAAAATTAAATGTATCAATTATAATTAAAGTCAAACTCTAATTATGATTAACTTAATTTTAATAAAATCAAATATCTCATAATTGATTTCTAAAGTTTCTCAAACTTAGTACTTAAATCCAATTTAATTGAAATGAATTTTTCTCTTTCGAACCGCTCTTTATATGTGATCTATTAGGTTTCTAATGTATTGACAATGATATAAATTATAATTAGAATTAGGTAATTTAGCTTTAATTCTCAAATTAAACAATTTATAATCATAGATCAACATTGACGTCTAACAACATGTTATGACTACCTAAATATCATAAATGTCAAAGTGGTTTGACTTAATATGTTCAGTTATGATGTATGATTTAATCATTGCATCATCTAATGTTTCAATTGGACGGAGTATGAATATAATATACACTCTTTTAAATCCAATCTTCTTAATTAAAAATTGATTTATAATTGATATTTGAAAACACCTTTTCAAATATCATTTCAATTTGGTAAGAAAATTCCTTAAATTACTAATAATCAAGAATAATAGAATATTCTCTTTAATTATTTTAGATTAATGAATTCTTTATTAACTTAATTATCTCCGTATGGTTCATGGTGCATCAAAGTACTGTCGAATGAATTAACCTAAATATGTCAGGTCATAAATAACATCAAAATACAATAATTCTAGCAAGAGATATTTTGTTAATCTTAAGTCTAATAATCAATTATACAACTATCATTATAAGAAAATTCGCAGACACATAATTAATATTCCATTTAGGATCTTCATAATTAGGTCAATTCAGTAAATTTATTCTTTTAAAAAAACCCATACATTAATTTAAATATCTCTATATTTTAATTTATGATATCAATTATTTTTTTCATAAAAACAATATAACCTGTACTAGATTTATCGTTTTATCAATATCTTGTCTTAAAGAAATTACACTTAAGAACAATTTGTGAATTAATATATAAATGTAAATTGAATATTATAATTATAATCTCGTGATAATTTCAATTACACAACAGTTATTCTAGAGGGTTTACCTTTACTATTAAAACGTCAAATATAATTAATGTAATATATAAAGATAAATAATATTTTTATTAATTAAATAATAATATCATGTAAAAATTTGTAACGATTGTATTTACAATTCATACACCAAAGCAGGCAATGGAACTAAGAAACGAAAAATTGTTTTCTTCCCAATTTACCCTTGTTTCTGTCCCTTATTTCTCCCATGCGACTCTCTTTAGTTCTAAAAGAAAGTAAGAAAAAAACAAACGAAAGAGACCTGTTTTTCTTTAAAGAAAATAAGAAAACCCAAAACCCTACCAGAAGTTGAAAAACCTTCTTCTCGTCGTCTATCTGTACTACGATGCCAAATTTAGAGTGAATATTTTCTAGTAACTCAAGAATGGTTGCTCATGGAGCCAAAAAATCCAAAACTTCGTCGATTCCGCCTCGAAAAATCAACGTCCAGAAATTCGCAGAGTCGCGGGCTCCAGAACTCGAAGCACTTCACTCAATTGTATCTCGCCGGCTAAACAATGATTTCAGGTCTCGAAGAAACAAGAGAAGAAGAACCAATTCATTCGAGAGTCAAGCTGCGAGGAATAGACACAGAAAAAAGCAAAGGACCACCGATCAATGCAATGCCCTGGCTTTCGAGAAGAACCCAGAAAAGCTTCCTCGTCGCATTCGTCGAAGATTTGAACTTCGAAAGAATCCTGCAAGTGGGTTCTGTACTTCAGGTGATGGGACTAAGAGATTGAGAACACATGTTTGGCATGCTAAACGGTTTACAATGACCAAGTCCTGGGGTTTCCATCTGCCTCTAGGCTTACATGGCAGGTAATGTTTTCCTTAACCTGTTTTCTTGATTATATAGACTTGTGGTTTCATATCCCAATGGAGCACCAACCAAGTGAAAGCAATTCTTTTTCTTTTCTAAAATAATATGTTTATCTTGTTTTTGTTGATGATTGTAACTTTCTTGTTGCAGGGGTAGGGGATCTCGGGCTCTATTGAAGTGGTTCAGAGAGGGAGTGCTCGTGCACGATGCTAGCTATTACATTGCAGTCCAATTGGAAGGCCCAGAGGCATGCATAATTTGTACATAGTTGTTTCTTTCCCCGTGAATTTGTCAGAACTGTTTACTAAAAGTGAGATGTTGAAAGCTGTGTCTGAGTAGATTGGCTTTGTCCATTAGTAATGCAGATTTAACATTCATTAGCTAAGTGGTTTATAATTTCCTGGATTTGTATTCTAAAGTACTTATTGTGATACTGTACTTAGGATTCATTGTTGTCAGTGCTAAGGATGGTACTGGTGCCTTCTCCTTTGGCTGAATCTTTGGATGCTAACACTTCTGTTCTATCTGGTGCTACATATGCAAATTCCATGGTAGGTTATCCATTATGTTGTCCTCCATTTTCACTTTTGGTGAAGTAGGATATTTCAAGAAACTAGACATATGAAGTTCTTCTTTTTCCAGCTTCATCATGTTGGGGCACCAACTTCTCAACCAATAGCTCCCGTGGTCTATCTGTGGCAACCACCTCATATTCACAACAGAGGAACTGATGGTGATGAATGTAATTTTGACGCATGCAATGAGGCACAAAGTTGTGAATCATGCTTATCTTGCAGCCAGGTCTGGGTGTGGATACATGTTTCAGCTTTTGATGAGGGATATGATGCTCTGAAGTTAGCTTGTCAGAAGCAGGTCTGTAATTTTTTGTTCTTTTAAATTTTTTGAGTCATATCTCTCTTTTTCAATCTTTTCTTCTGGAGGCAGACACATTGCCCGTCCTAATGCCAATGTTCTGATAACGTTATCTTCCTTGGGCCCGCAACTTTTTTTTATTTAGAAAGTTCAATTTACTGAATGACTGTTAAGCTGTGATGGGACACTTCATATTATAATTATATGGACTTTAATAAGAACACATGCCCCTTTTCCATCGTCCAGTTGAATGAAACTGGTGCTACAGCTAGGTGTTTCTCACTTGAGGGTCAACTTGCAAAATTTGAAGTAATGGGGTCTAAAGCATTTCAACTTCTTCAAAAGACACTGCATCCTATTTCTTGGTGAGCCACATATAGGTACATCTACATAAAATTTTGACTAGAAGAAACAGTTAATATTTGCTTAGAATTCTCACTGGTTGCAGTAGTGCAGACAATTCACTGCAGTTGAATCATGAGTCTCACATGAAGAACTTTGCTGTGCTTGAAGATGAAGAGAGCATTTCTTCATGCTCTGTGTTATCTCTTACTGTCAAGGATCCTCGTATGCTGCCTGTAAAGAGTATTGCAAATATGTTATCTTCTCCTACTTGTTTAATAAATGATTTGCCACAAGATGAAGCTAAAGAACATGCTAGCTTTCTAGAAGTTCCAGGAAACTGTAAAGAGTTACTTTCACTACCATCTTCAATTCCTGATGCAAATGAAGGTCTGCTTGACAACATGTGTTTATGGGATGCTAGTTGCAGATTGAGGCCCCCAGTAGAAGAGAACATTCTTTGCTTAGAAAAGCATCATGCTTTTATGGATTTTATTTTCCTTGATGATCCCAAGGCAACAGTTTCAAAGAATTCTATTGGGTTGCAAAGTTTAAAGTGTTGTCCTATTCTTCTTCTTAAAAACAATATTGGAAAAGGCCGTTCCATGGGGTAATTCCTTTTCCTATTTAAGCTTCAGTATGCTATAACTTTAAGTGCATTTGCTTATGGCTTTTCCTGTCTTAGCTAAAAATATTTAACTTTTGTAGCCATTCACGCTTTACTTTTCTTGTTCTTTTAGATGGTCTATTATACTCCCTATAAGCTGGGCCAGGGTCTTCTGGATTTCATTTATCTCAAAAGGAGCTCATGCCATAGGTTTGAGAGAGAAGCGATGGGTTGCTTGTGAAGTATGCATATCTGACAACCTACGTTTATTTGATTGTGCTGCTAGAGATTTGATTGTGCTGCTAGAGCATGGAGGTTAATTTTCTATCTTTTGCAGGTTGGGTTGCCACATTTTCCTTCGGATTTTCCTGACTGTAGTGCATACTCTTCTTTCAAGGCAACTGAAGAAGCTGCTGTTAACCAAAAAGCAGAACGAATGCCTCCTGCTGTGAGACCTTTCAAAATTCCTATTCAACCCCCATGGAATTGCATTTATGTTACGCTTGGCAAAGATATGGTTTACAAAAATTCGTTACCCAATACAAATTGTGGTGGTTGTGACACGAAATCTTTCAGCAGTCAAGGCAACTCATTTGATGGAATGGTGGCAAGGACATCAACTGCAGTGACTAATTTTTTGAGTGAAATCCATTGTGACAGATTGCTTTTATTTCCTAAAGTTCCATGTGCACAGGCTAACCTTTTAGAGCTCATGAAGGGTGAAAATAAGATTGAGGATACTAGTAATAAAGTTACTCTTGACCATAAGTTATGTCTCCTTAGAGTTTTCCTCCATGCGTATAAAGAAGGTGTTTTCGAGCAGGGGGCAGTTGTGTGTGCCCCTTGTATTAGTGATATATCATTGTGGAATTCAAGGTTTGTTCCCATCTTCTTACCCGTTACTGTTGTTGGCAATCTCTGTGATCATATCGATTCTTTGAACATAAAACAAACACTTACCTATAAACTTACCATATTTTCTTTCCCTGGTAATTCTTACCTGGTCAAGCATCTTCTCATATACATTTTAGGGACTTTATTTTGGTGTCTAATGAAAACTTTAGCAAACCCCACCATAATATTGATTCTGATATCATAGTTATTCTCCTACAGATCAGTTGATTCTGATGGTGGCCTTCAAATTTCTCATTCATCTGTAAGGTCATACTTCAAACATCAACAATCTGGTAATTGGGAACTCCAGATACTTGAGGACGCTGCTGATAAGCAATCTCATAGATGGCCTATCGGTTTTGTGACAACTGGATTTGTACGAGGGAGGTAAGTTCTGTGTTTCTTCGTTTGCATAGATTCGTCCGTAACAATGAGATCTGGCTTTGGCATCCAACTCTTAAAATGTGCTACTTACCGACATGCAGCAAGAAGTCAGTGGCACAGGCTTTCTGCGAGGCAACTCTATTGGCCCGCCTCAGGGAGGAGCAGTGGAAAGAGATGCCCATGGAACATAGGAAGAAGGAAATATATGTTCTTGTTAGAAACTTGAGGTCTTCTGCATACAGACTTGCTCTTGCCACCATTATCCTGGAACAACAATCAGAAGATGTGGAATTTTGGTGAGATGCCCCAAGGGATGGTACGCTTTAAATTTAAGGAGGTTTTGACGCAGGTGCAGAGAGAGAAAGAGGAAGAGATGCTTGTAACATGAGATTGAGAGGTCTCTTAAAATTTTGGAAAATGTTTCATTTTTTCCATGTCTAATTATATTAAATAGTAAAGTTTCTATAACACAATTTTAAAAAAATTGAAATTTTTTTGATGCTAATCAAGCTTAGACATCATATAACAACTTACAAGATGCATCACTGTCATAACAAGCACCGCCTTACTGATAGGAACCAAAAAAAATGACGGTAGAAGTAAATGAATAATACAAATTTTTATTGGTAAATTTTGAGAGCAAAATCTTAAATTCCCAAGTTAGTATTAGAGAGGACTAAATTTCAATACAAATGAATTAATTTTCAAAGTGCCGAATTAAATCTAACTATCAGATATTTATACTGATAGGCTCCTAATAAAATGCATAATTAACTCCTAAAGATTCAAAATAGATAAAGTAATAAATAAAACAGAAAAATAAATTAACAGCTAACAAAGTGTAACAGTAATGTGATCCGGTAGCTGAAGCAAAGGAAACGTGTTGCTTCTGTTATTTTTTGACTGATTTTGTCTCACATGCTGCTTTCTTAAATTTCCTTCTAAAATAAGATTTAAGAGGTGGAGGTGGAGGTGGAGTATCAGTGCATCCCTCCTGTAAATTCGCCTTGTCCTCAAGACGAAAAAAAGGAAACTGGTCCTTGATAAGATCATAGCTTTCCCAGCTAGCTTCTTCCAAAGAGCGCTCAACCCATTGAACTAGTAGTTCTAAGTGGGAATGTCCTGTTATTTGCACCCATCTGTGAGCTAGAATTTTTTCAGGTTGCAACATTAATTCCCAATCATCATTAGTAGGAAGAGGTGCGGGGGGTGTTGGTGCAGCTTGCCCAAATGATGGTCTCACTTGCCCAAATGATGGTCTCAACAGTGATACGTGAAAAATGGGGTGTACTTTGGATTGTACTGGTAATTAAAGCTCATACGCTATTGGCCCCACACACCGAATGACCTTGTAGGGACCAAAAAATCTTGGAGACAGTTTTTCATTTCTTTTTCTGGCTAGGGACTTTTGTTGGTAAGGATGGAGACGAAGAAAAACAGAATCACCAACCTAAAAACTGAGTTCTCAACGATGAGAATCAGCTTGTTGCTTCATTCTAGTTTGAGCCTTCAAGAGGTGTTCCTTGAAGAGTTTAAGCATGTCATCCCGAACAAGAAGTTGTTCTTCAAGTTCAGCAATCCTAGTTTTTCCTTGTAAAAATGGAGAGATAGGGGGAGAATCTCTTCCATAAACTATTTTAAAAAGTGTGGTAACAGTGAAGGAATGAAACCCAGTATTAAAGGAGAATTTTGCCCATGCTAGAAAACGACTACAAGAGCGCGACTGGTCCTGAACAAAGCACCTCAAATAGGCTTCAAGGCAGTTACTGACAACTTCGGTCTGCCCGTCATTTTGATGGTGATAGGAAGAGCTCATCCTGAGTTTGGTGCCACTGATTTTAAATAATTCCTGCCAAAAAGCACTCAAAAAGACTGTGTCTCTATCTGAAATAATGGACCTAGGAATGCCATGAAGGCATACAATTTTCCTGCAAAAATTTTCAGCAACCACCTTGGCAGTATATGGGTGAGAAATAGGGATAAAATGAACATACTTACTGAGGCGATCTACTACAACTAGAATGGTGTCATAGCTCCCAGATTTTGGTAAACCCGATATGAAATCCATGGAGATGTCCTCCCATATTCTTTCAGGAATAGGCAATGGTTGCAAGAGGCCGGCATGTACCAAGGCTTGGTATTTTGCTTGTTGACAAACTAAGCAATTTTGAACATAAATTTTCACATCATTTTTTCATATTTGGCCTAAAGAAGGAAATTGTTAATCGCTTTAATGTCTTCAAATAACCCCCATGTCCTGCTGCCAACGTATCGTGAGTTTCAGAAAGTAGCTTATGGCGAATAGGATGGTTATAAGGAGCCACTAGCCGTTCTTTAAAATACAGTTTGTGATCCACCAATTGAAAATCAGATTGAGATGAAGGATTCTGATCAATATTGTCAAGAATGTCCCGAGTGTAGGGGTCAGCCAACAACGCATCATACCAATGAGAGAAGTCAATTGGTATGGGAAGTGTAAGTGTTAGCAGTTCTGCATGTTGTGGACGTCTGGATAATGCATCAGCCCCCCTGTTTTCGCGGCCAGCCTTGTACAAAATAGTGAAGTCAAAAGGCAATAATTTCATAAGGAGTATTTGCTGTTCATTGGTGGTCAAACGTTGACTAAGAAGATATTTGATGCTGTTGTGATCTGTTTTAACAAAAAATTGACGCCCCAACAGGTAGTGTCTCCACTCTGTAAAGACAGCACCAAAGCAAGCAATTCTCGATCATAAGTAGATTTAAATCGATTTGAAAAGGAAAGACCCTTACTGAAATATGCAATGGGATGTTCATTCTGAAGAAGTATTGCTCTAATCCCTTCTAATGACATCACATTCTACCACGAAGGGTTGAGAGAAATTTGGGAGTTGCAGAATGGGTATTGTAGTAAGTGCCTTTTTGGGCTATAAAAATGCTTTGGTTGCTCCCAAAGACCAGTGAAAAGCATTTTTTTTGTGAGTTTAGTAAGTGGTTTGGCTAGCATACCATAATTCTTCACGAACCTCCGATAGTATCCAATTAAACCTAAAAATTCACGTATCTCCTTCACATTATTAGGCACTGGCCATGCTGTGATTGCCTGAATTTTTTCTTGGTCCACCTCGACACCTTGGGCTGAAATCATATGCCCCAAAAAGGATATGCGCTGCTGTCCAAATAAACATTTGGATGATTTTGCATAATATTGGTGATTCTTAAGAAGCTGTAAAGTGTGTTGCAAATGGCTTAAGTGTTGTTCCAGTGATGAACTATAGACCAAGATGTCGTCAAAGAAGACTAGGATGAATTTTCGGAGGTAAGGTCGGAAGAGATCGTTCATAACTAATTGGAAGGTAGAAGGAGCATTAGTAAGGCCGAAAGGCATCACGACAAACTCATAATGACCGGAGTGGGTTCGAAAAGCCATTTTATGGATGTCTGTGGGATTGACCCGAATTTGGTGGTAGCCGGATTGAAGATCAGTTTTTGAAAAAATAGTAGCTCCGTGTAGCTCATCCAAAAGCTCATCTATGTTTAGGATTGGGTATTTGTCAGGAATTGTAATGTGGTTGGGGCTTCTGTAATCTACACACATCCTTCATGAGTTATCTTTCTTTTTGACCAGCAGCATCGGGCTCGCATAAAGGCTGGTACTATACTGAATGAACCCCTTCTTGAGTAGCTCAGAAACTTGTTGCTCAATTTCGGTCTTCTGAAAATAAAGGTAACGGTATAGTCTGAGGTTGGGTGGTTTAGAATCTGGTAGGAGAGTAATAAAATGGCTATGTTCGCGATAGGGAGGCGGGCTGTTGGGTTCATCAAATACTGCTTCAAATAGCTTCAATATTTTTTGAATTAGAGTAGGGATGGAATTTTCTGAATTGACTGCCTCTCTGGATAAATACTGAAAACTGACTTCTGAATTGGGTCTTGGTGGCACCCCCTGGAGCTTGTATTTCTTGCCATTCAAGTGAAAAACTAGGAACATTTCGTTCCAATTGGCTTGCACAATGTTTAGGAAAGCAATCCATTTCAGCTCCACCAAGTGAAAAAGGATAATAATCTTCAGTAATTGTGAGACCCGACAATTGAATGGAGACATCATGGCAAATACGAGTACAACAAATTATCTCCCCATTACCGATTTGCACACCAAAAGAGGGTACCTTTTTTACTGACAATTTTTACAGAAACAAAATTGTAGATAGAGCCACTATCAACCAAAATCAACACTGTGCGTCCTCCGAGCACTCCTTGTAGCTTCATCGTTGTGCCGGTTGGGTTACCCAAGATTGCGTGGAAGGATATCTTGGCGTACTTCTCTGTTCCGTCAATTTCAACGCCATTCTTGGCCAGATCTTCTGTTGGAGTGTCGTCGTGGCCAACTCCATAAGGGTAAGTGTCGCAGCTTTGCAGCGATGGCCAGGAGTGAACTTCTCGTTACACCTATAACACAACCCTTTGGAAATTCGTAGTTGTCTCTCTGCTTTCCAAGGGCATCACAATACTGATTAAGAGGAAGAAGACGTTGTGATTGTATGTGGGGCTGTTTGGATGCTGAGTTGGGGATTAGCACGTGAGATGGAGGCTTGTGCTGAATTGGGCCTATGGGAATTAACCCATTGATTTGTTTTGGCCCCACGATGCAGATTGGCCTTTTGTTCAAACTCTAGTGCCAAACTCATAGCTCGGTAAACAGATATGGGCTTATGGATCCTTATATCTGATTTTAGATCATCCCGCAACCCATTAAGAAAAATACCCAAGAGACAATGTTCTGGCTAATTTTTGACTCGAGCTGAACGTTTGGCAAATTCCTGACGATATTCTTGTACTGTACCTGTTTGACGAATAGCACAAAGATATTCATCAGGATTCATAAATTCAGCAGGACCATATTGTTCTTGAAGCGCGTTACTGGTTCCGGTACATTATCGTGTGGTTGTGGGGGTGGTTCGTTGGTTGATGAGTGAGTGATAGCCATGTCTCTGATACCAAAATGATAGGAACCAGAAAAATGATGGTAGAAGTAAATGAATAATGCTAATTTTTATTGGTAAATTTGAGAGTAACAATCTTAAACTCCCAAGTCAGTCCGTATGGAGAGGACTAAACTCCAATACAAATGAATTAATTTCCAAAGTGCCGAATTAAATCTAACTATCAGATATTTATACTGATAGGCTCCTAATAAAATGCATAACTAACTCCTAAAGATTCGAAATAGATAAAGTAATAAATAAAAAAATAAATTAACAGCTAACAAAGTGTAACAGTAACGTTATCCGGTAGCTGAAATAAAGGAAACGTGTTGCTTCTGTTATTTGTTAACTGATTCTATCTCACGTGCCGCTTTCTTAAATTTCCTTCTAAAATAATTCTTAAGAGGTGGAGGTGGAGGTGTCGTATCACTTACATGAACCTAAGAGGACTGAATCTGATGTATCTTACAGCAACTTTTGAATCACTTTAATAGTACATACACCCTTCATTAAGACATTAAGTTCTAGTCAAGATTCACTCTCGGGTTGTAGCTAAAAGATGCATTTTGTGGCCATGAAGAATTTCTCCATATTATGGGTAAACAATTGCCTTTCTATTGAGTTTCCTCTAAAGAGCCTGATTTCATTCCCAGTATATTTAGTCGTAACACTTGAAAGTTGTGTAGAAGATTATTCTATTACCCTTCAATCTCACGTATGTTTGATTAGCCCAGTTAATTATTTCTCGCCAATCAGTTGTAATACAAAACACATTCATCAGATGTTATATTTTGGACCAAACTGTGGATGAGTAATGACAGTTGAAGAAGAGATGTGGGATAGTCTCCGTTGTATCCTTGCCCTTTAGAGATAGATATCTGTATAATCCTAGACAAGAAGCATTATTGAATTGGAGGGTGTTACTCGACATTCAAAGATATCTTCCCTACTATCTGAATTGTAATAAGGGAGTACTCCAAGTAGTTGGAACCCTTGAAGTTGTATCTCCATTTGTATGGACCCCTTGAAGTTGTATCTCCACTTGTTACCTTGAATTACATCCTTAACCTTAGAGGGAATTTTGATTCTCAGGGAATTGAGCCTCTCAATTATAGTGGACTATGAGTTGTCCAATTATCATATTATAACCAGGTTGAGTTCCCATTCCTTACTTGTATTTGACATAGGGATATATTTGATCCCTCTTTCTACTCATCTAAGTAAAACACTAGGAATGCTCCCTTTTA
Organism: Erythroxylum subrotundum; assembly: GCA_027563845.1. NCBI lineage: Eukaryota > Viridiplantae > Streptophyta > Magnoliopsida > Malpighiales > Erythroxylaceae > Erythroxylum > Erythroxylum subrotundum. Next base: position 5,438,752 of record JAOQMQ010000004.1, read on the forward strand.
GTTTCCAACTGCCAAAAGCTTTGGTCCCTTAAGTAGTACTCATTAATCTATTTGATCCATAATGCTTCCTTGTCCTTAAATACCCTCTAGATCCTCTAAGAGATTAGGGTCGATTGGATAGCCTGCAATGTAGCTAGCTCCACTCGCCCTTTTTGTTTCGATACATAAAGGTCTAACTATTTGACTTTAGCTTCTTTGTAATTATTCTCCATGCTTGACAATAATAATTTTTCATACATCTCTAAATTTCCTTATTCATTCTACTAGGCATAAATAAGCGAGTGCTCCAACAAGTGTGTATATTTCTCAATACTAATTGAATTAGCTAAATTCTCCCTGCCATTGATAGTGACTTATTATGCCAAGCATTGATCCTCTTTTTGAACATCTCTAAGAGAGGAATACGGGCTTCTTATTTTTGTTTCCTTGAGGTTATAGGCATCCCAAGGTACTTGAATGACATATTCTGCTTAACTAGTCCTGTCATATAGCAAAGAGTCCAAATATCCTAAACATTAGACGATAAGTACATCTTGCTCTTATTGGTATTGTCCCTCAGCCTAGATATATCCAAGAATTTCCTTAGTGTATCCCTCATCACCCCCAAGGAAAAAAGTCAGCTTTGTTAAATATGATCAAATCATTTGTAAAATTTAGGTGTGTAATTTGCATTGGCTGCATTTAGGATGATAAACAAAATTGGAGTTATTTGAAATGTTGACTTGGAGCATTCTTGTGAAGAATTTAATGGCTAAAGTGAATAAATAGGGAGATAAAAGATCCTTTTTGCCTTATTCCTTTAACACCCTTGAAAATCTTAAAAGGGGATCCGTTCACTAATAGATTGAATGAGGTAGTGATTCGACATGCTCTTATCTAGTCAATAAATAGGGAAGGGAGCCCAAAAATTCATAGACTGTGAAGAAATTCCATTGGGCTGAGTCAAATTCCTTGAAGAAATCTTTCTTAACTAGACAACTATTGATGGTTGTCCTTGATTTGCAATTTTATATCAATTCCTGAACCATCAGGATATTATCGCTTATAGACATGCCCTCTATAAATTCCCCTACTGGATATTAATCACATTTTAGGGCATTCTTTAATTTACTGGATATGCTCTTAGATATGACCTTGTAGACTATGTTGTAATAGGAAATTGGGCGATAGTTATTTAGATTGTCTAGGCAAATGTGGGTTTTATTCAATTCTTTTAATATTTTCCTATTTCTGAAGAATTCATGTATTATTTCAATGACTAATTTACCAGTGATACTCCAAAAGGTTTGAAAGAAATAAGCGTTGAACCCGTTCGACCTAGGAGATTTATTCTGATTAAGGATGAACATGGTCCCTTAATCTCCTATTATGTTACTGCTCTGGTTAGTAACGTCCTCGTCTCCTGATAGTAACTAACAACTAATTTTTGTATCCGATCTTTGTTTGTAATAAGGTGCCCATCCTCATCTATAAAACAAGCAATTTTGTTCACATTCCTCTTGGCTAAGATCACATTGAAAGAAGTTGGAGTTAGTATCCCCCTACTTGAGCCATTCCACCATATCTTTTTGTCTTAGCAAGGAGGTATGCCTTTGTAGAGCAAGGTTATATTCCTCTAACTTCTTCATTTCATATGATTTTAGCACATGATTGTTCAGGTTATGGTAACATTCTTCCTGTGACCTTCTTAGGCTTTCCTTGCTAGTTTGAAGAACCATTCTCGTTTTATAAGCACTTGTCTTGTAAAAAGTCTTAAGCATACCCTGGATCGTTCATAACTTTCTTAACAATTGATAAGCTTTGTAGCCTTTAGCCTCTGTATCCCAAACATATTTTACTAAGTTAAGGAAACCCACCTTCTCTGTAAGAAAATTGAAAAACTTGAAGGGTGCCTTAGGAAGGGGATTAGGGTTAAGTTTAGCCACTTTCATTATAGAATAACCTGAAAATAGTGGGGCCTTAAACCAGGCTACAAACTCGAAAAAGTGACTTAACTAAAGCTAATTCACTAACACCCTCTTCTTTGTGAACCAAGCTCCAGTTTGTTTATTTGACCAAGTATAGAAATTTTTGGAATTTTTTAGATTCGTAACCCCTTCCTGTTAATCACTTGGCTTAATTATTTTTCAATACCTTTGAATTTTAGTCTTGCTCCCTCTGCTTCATCCATATACAATATACAATTGAAATCTCCTGCCAGCGTCTACGATTTAGTCATGGTGTTCTATATTAATGCCAACTCTTTCCATAATTGGACTATTTGAAAGACAAAGTTGGAAGCATAGATAACTAACACCTTAAAGAAGGCAACTATCCCATCCAAGTCACATGTAAAATGAATTAACCGATCCATAATCCTTGGATTTGAAACTTAAACTAATGTATGGTTGTGGGCTATCATTATTCTAGCATTGTATTGTTGTGTATGATTAGAATAAAAACTTCAATTCCTTCCCTAAAATTTCATATTGTCTTTAAATTTCCCAACCCTTACCTTAGTTTCATAAGTCCTAAAATCATTGGTCCTCCACAGTTATGTCCCCAATGGTCTATCTTCTCATGGTCCTTGCTCTAGTATTTTGATTAAATTAGTGTTATTGGAGAATTTGAATTTGAACGTATTATCCTCAATTAGGAGGGTCTTCTCTAGCCCCCACCTTCCCTTACTGAGCATTGCCCAATTATGGATTTGAAGAAATGTCGGTCTCTTCCCTAGAAAATAACCCACCAGTGAAGACAACCGGGACATTACTCTAGCTTGTAGCATCTCTAGTGGAGGAGGCATTACCTCGTTGACTATAAAAGACTAGAAGAACTTCAGTTTTCATTGACTAGAGAGCTTGACACTATACTTTTCTATGACTTCTTAGGTAGACCACTCCTACTGATCTGCAGCCCTTTGTCTCTTCCCTTAAACAAATGGAGAAGGGATTGCTCGATTGAGGGAAATTCTTCTTCAGTTGATCCAACAAACTCATTTTATCTATTCTCATTTGGTCTAAATTCATGGTATAATCAGACGCATTTTTCATAGGAGACTTCATATTTAGCTGCGATTAGGGCTTAAAAAGACCATAAGGTTGGCTAAACCCGAGCTTCAATAGTTTAGGGATTTCAGTGGTTTTGTAACGAGGATTTTGATGTTTTCAATTAATTATGCTAGTTAGCTACTATTTTCGTAGTTCTAATTTGGTGAAAATTGACTTATTAAGGCATTACAAGGACATTCAACCAATTTGTCAAAGGATATTATGTTCTTTGCTTTGGACAAGTGTAAATATAAGTTAATTTTTTCATGTTCATTTGATTTTTATTTCTTTAAAGAACAGACTCTCTTATGAATCACTTTAATTACCTTTCATCTCTTACATTTGTAAATATTAATTATTGAAAGATTATATGTTAGAAAACAATTAAGTAGTTTTTATATTTTAAAATTTCAGAATCCTTAACTTTTTAGTTATAGATATACGAAACTAGTTGAAGCCTAACACATCTATTTTTACATGAGATGATATGTCTCAAATTTCAAAATTTTATGTGGTTTGATATATTTTTGAAAAAGTTATAAATTAATATTTTAGCAAAATATTCTCATAATCAATTCATTAATACTTATAATTCTTCGTCGTAATATCTTTTCCAATTTTTTTGACGAAATTATCAGTTTTAATTCAAATTTTATGTAGAAACTAATGAAAGGGATTATAGAGATTATAGAGATAAACATGAGCTTTTCCAAAAATTAAATTGTAAAAGAATTGTAAAAATAACATAAAATATGCCTATTATTTAATTATAAATTAAATATCTTTAATTCTATTGAAACAATCAGGCCAGGTCCACTAGAATTTGAAACCTGGCCCAACGAGTACAGAACTAATATGAACATAAAGATCAGTTCAAATGTCCTCATTTACTCTCTTCTATTGTAGTATTGTTAAATTACAAAAAAGAAAAAGAGAAGGTTTCAAAATCCTATTCTTCTGGCCTGTTCCACTTGAAATTCAAGTCGAATTTATTGAAATTTCCCCAGTTCGCGTGGAGAAGGTCGATGGCGAGGATTAAGCCTCAGGCTTTGTTGCAACAGAGCAAAAAGAAGAAAGCACCGAGTCGAATTAGTCCGGCCACCATCTTTCCTTGCGTTTTGATTTTTCTTCTGGCTCTCTTTTTCTTGTATTCTACGTACAGACACTGGTCGATAAGGTCTGAGTTTTTTTTTTTTTTTTCATTTACTGACCTAATCTGTTACGTGCCTTAGATAACATTTTTGTTATTTGCAGTATTTTATGTATTGCATGAGATTATCGTTTTTTCCTTCTTCTGTGCGTGGAAAAGTTGCTTGTAACTATTAATTATTTGGACAAGTCCGAGTGGTCGTAGGGGATCAATTTTTAGGTTGGAGATTTTAATTAAATGCAAAGAATGATGATGTTAGTAATCTTTGATAAGTTGTTTGTTGACATTTTAAGACGTATCTGTTTATCTCCTATTTAGGTCAATAATCCAGGCTCAGAAGGGTGAATCAGGTTACGAGGTACCGTTGTCCTTCTCTATGTTTTTTCTGGAAACTTAAAATTTTTCTACAATTTTGTTTTCTTTTTTCACGTTTCAAGTTTCCAACCTATGGCTGGTATAATGTTTCAACTGGTGCTAGTATTGGTGTTTCAAGGTTCATTTCTTTTGTGAGATTGTGTTTCATGGATCTGTTTCTTTATGCGCTGTAGGTTGATCAGGCTTTCGTGGATTCAAAGAAAACAGACTTCCCTGGATATGCTGTATGTTCCTTTTTTGATCAGACATTGTAATTTTGCTGGTTCTCTGTTTAAGTCGCATATCACTTTTCTTCATGATTCTAGGTTTGGTTAAGATCTTATTAAGGAGAATTCACCTAATATTCTGAGGTATTATGATCCTAAATGCTTTTGTCCTCAAAAGCACATAAATCAGAAGCACCTGTTTCTACCAAGAAGAATATCTTGGTCATTAAAGTATGCTAACATCCCAGCAAGTAGAAAAGAGATGAATTGCGCTACAGTCTTTGTTGGATGGTCAATTGTTTAGGTCACCGATAACCATTGCATTATTAGTAGGATACAGATACCCAGTTAGAGTTGGAGCATTTGAAACAGCACTGATTTTTAAGGAGGGAGAAGGGGGTCAGTCTACATCCATGTACTTGATGATGAATTTATCCTGTGCCACTCCAACATTTATGCTTCCACTGCTACTATTTTTTGTCCTCTGTTATGATTTTTCATTACGTTGTCCACGTGATTTAACAGTTTTGCACCCTTGTTTTATTAGATTTTCAGTACATCAAAAGGTTCAATAACTGTGGAACTTTTCAAGGATAGTTCTCCTGGAGTTGTTTACAAGTTCATCAACTTATGGTGAGTACCAGAAGCTCTTTCCTCCATACTAAATTCTTTCATCCTTGGTTGTTTAGAATGCTTTTTGAAGGATATATTTGTTGACTTGGGAATTTGAGCATTAGCTGACGTGACTTAGTTGTATCTCTTGATATAGTTTGTGTGATTGTGCACCTTGCCTGAGACATGGATACTGAAACTCATCTGTTAAGATAAAGAACAAATAGAAGATCTGAAGCTATAACTGAAGAAGGTACATTTGTGCTTGGAGTAATTTTGAGCGAGTGACTTAAAATCATTTATGGAACTCCTTTTTAGTATTAACTTAAAATTATTTATGGAACTCCTTATTTAGTGCTCATTATCCTCACTTCAGCAGCCAGATCTGTTCTTTGTCTATTGATTATCTTACTACAAATATGTATTGCTTATAATTTAGCTTAGCAAATTTGTTCTCTTGCCTCCTACTTCTCTCATTGTATTAAAAGAGCCATGATTAGTTCTTCATTTTGTGATCTGTGATGTTCCTTCTGAAATTTTGTCATTTTACTGGCATCAGAGCTACATAAAGTGTCTTACACCACATGAATATTGTGTTTAAGATCACTTAAAACAACTGACATTCGTCACAACAAATTGGTCATTACTACTAAAGTTTATATGTTGATCCCTGCAAAAGTTTAAGCTAGCTAATCAATAATATCTTGTGCAAGTAACTTGTTCAGATATCACTCATTTATTTACACATCCATAAGTGCATGTTCCATATATGGGGGTTGACCTCCCTTCTCCTCTCATCATACATTCCTCCTCTTTGCTTCTCTTATCGTACATGCCTCTTCTTGTTGAGCCCCTTCCTCTGCAGTCCACAAGAGATGAAGTGGTGCCAACATCTCATGGAAGAAGGGACTTGGGATCACTAACTAGCAATGGATACTGGTTTTGCAGTCAAAAAGGACACTTTAAGGGGATGCGTTTCCATCGAGTAATAAAGAATTATGTGATTCAAGCAGGCGATGTAAACAATCTTCATGCAGAAGATTGGACTTTAAGAGGGAAGCAGTCCAGTAAGCTTGATACAAGGTTACTGGCTATAGTTATATCCCTCTGCATTTTTCCTTTTAATTACTAATATGCCAATTGTCTCAGTGCCCCCTTGGTAGAACTTAATGTGGATTTTTGGTATTTTTGCTCCAGTTTGAAGCATGAAGCATTTATGCTTGGTACTTCAAAAGCAAAAGATGATGACAAAGGGTTTGAGCTCTTCATTACTACTGCACCAATTCCTGATCTGAGTGAGAAGCTAATAGTTTTTGGACGAGTTGTCAAGGGAGAAGATGTTGTTCAGGTGACAAACAATTTCAGTTCTTTCTAATTGAAGCGAGATACCTTTGGGATATTCTCACCTTTTCTAGTCGTTTTTATATCCTCTACGGTTTTAATTAACACCACAATGTGGACGTTGACACACAACTTAGATGTAATGACCTCTGTGATGAATGCATTTGTTATAGATGGGGCCTTTGTCTTGTACCAACAATAGGAGTCTGATTTGTGTTAACTCTATTTGAGAGAGTGATGCAAACTAAAAGTGTGGGTTACTTTTGGATATTGATATATATCACATTGTGTTCGACTCTTAGTTAGCAGGATTTCTACTAGGTTTGTTGTTATTATTGTTATGTTCAACTCTCATAAATGTCTCATAACATGGTTGGATACCGATGCTCTTACCAGTCATGCATTTTATTCACTGATAACCATCATACTGAATATTATATCTGTCTTGCAAATGATGTACTTCCACAGGAAATTGAAGAGGTTGATACAGATGAACATTATCGGCCCAAGTCTGCTATTGAGATAGGCAACGTGACGTTGAAGCAGCAAATCTGATAAGTCTTTTGGTTAATGTAAAGCTTTTCTTTGCTGCACTAGTTCTCCATCTTACAACATTTGTACGATGCTATATTCCGGGAACCTATCATCTCATTAAAGAAAATGCTGCCGAAGGAGATTATACATTGGCATGAGTGGTGATTTGAGTGTGACATAGTTTTCAGTTGGGATGATTAAAAAGATATGATATTGCTGGTTGCCCTGCAGTGAGTGGAGAGCTTGTTCCATCATGGACACATTCTCTTTAGTTTTTATTCCTCATAAATCTCTTCCAACTGCAACTAATTGAACCGCTGTAACATAGTGTATTATTTGGATAACTGGATTATAGGTTTCTTCTCTTTTGAGGACAGTGTTCATCGACTTATGGTCAGTACCAGAAGTTCTTTGCTCCATACTAAATCCTTTCATCCTTGGTTGTTTAGAATGCTTTTTGAAGGATATATTTGTCGACTTTGGGAGTTTGAACATTCGCAGACGTTACTTAATTGTATCTCTTGATATAGTTAATGTGATTCTGCACCTTGCCTGAGACATGGATACTGAAACTCATGTGTTAAGATAAAGAACGAATAGAAGATCTGAGGCTATAACTGAAGGTACATTTGTGCTTGGAGTAATTTTGAGCAAGTGACTTAAAAATCATTTATGGAACTCCTTTTTAGTATTAACTTAAAATCATTTATGGAACTCCTTTTTAGTGTTCGTTATTCCTTTTTAGTGTTCATTATTCTCACTTCAGCGGCCAGACCTGTTCTTTATCTGTTAGATTGTGTAGAATCATGCAATATTATCTATGCAGATTATGTTGTGCAGATGATGTAGAATCTGCCTAGTAGATTGTACAGCTATAAAAGTCAATGTAAATCCCTGATTTCTAGGGATTAGGATAAGATACAGATCTGATACTTGATTTAGTATAGACTTTTGT
>JAOQMQ010000004.1:5471486-5491990 GCA_027563845.1 Erythroxylum subrotundum
TGGAAAATCATTTCGATTTGGATCCTTTCTTTTAATCTATTTTTTTGATTTTGAATTGGATCAAATCCATTTTTTTTAGATTTTCGAAGGAAAAGCATCCTCTACTTTTCTTTATATCTTTATACTATTCTTTATACTATCTTTTTTTTTACCCCTTTACTTTTTTGTTACTTTAATTTGAACTTATTAGTCAATATATATATATATATATATATATATATACTAGGTTTAACATGATTAAAAATTTCAATGGATATTACTCCATGTACTGGAATCGGTTTATCTATTAGTGATGCAAATGTAATAAACTATTGACTTGCTTTGTATGAAGTTCATTATGATCCTACACTTGTGGGCGATTATGAACTCCTCAATCTTACCTAGTTTAAGCCTCAATTACCTTCCTAAGGTAAATTCTTAAATGCTTCAGAGATATCCTTAACCAATGAGGTCATTTTTTTAATTCTAACATCTAGTCATATCCTGTTTATTTCTTGACTGCATTATCCGATCAAGTTATGTAACTTCTTCTGTATGTATATTAGCAGTCTACATGTATGATTGAGTTAATGATCTAGAATGATGCTATAAATAACTTTCAGCTTGCTTAGGGATGGTTGGACCTAACCCAATCCGAAGTTAATGGTTTAAACAAACTTAAATTCAAGTTTAGATCACACGAATCAAATTTAATTAGATTTCAAATCAATTTCGGTTTACATATTATAGGGTTGGGCTAGGTCAGGTCAACGACGGACTCAGCCTAACCTGACTATTTCCATTTTTAAACTTGTTAACTTTTCAAAGGTGTATTAAGTGATGGTATTGCAATTATAGTTAAAAACTTAACACTAGAGGAAGGTTGAGATGCTTAGTACGTTGCATCTCTGTAATCTTGTCAAACATATGTGCTATTATTATATCACCCCACTCTTACAAGACACATACCCGACATCTTAAGTGATATCCAAATACGTACGCCACAAGGGTAGCATGCTAGAGCACTCATATTCTACAACTAAACACCTATCTTCTTATTTTGAATAGGAAATCCTAGCCACTATTTAGAAAATAACACACCCACAATCATTACTTATGTTGCCACTCATTGCCAACTTCTATAGCAATTTTTTCAAAGATTTGTTTATTTATTCGTGAGACAACTTCTCCAGGTGATTATGATATAGGTCTAATGGTTTTTGTTATTCCAACTAGTGAGAATTATTTGAACCAGAGTAATAAATATGGTTTGCATTACTTGATTAATAGTGAATTGAATGACGTAAAACCTTATTCCAGCTTTAAATCCTTGTAATGGATAAGTTAAGATTATAATTTAACTCTTTCAGCTAATGACCCAAATATTATAATTTAACTCCTTGAGCTGATGACCTAAACTTCCATTTGGTTTATAATCACACTTGATAAATTGACAACTTATTATCAAAACGATGGACAAGATGTGATATGCACTTACCTCACAAAAGAGAACGAGAATGTTTATGTGATAAAGAGTTGGCATAATGCACTTGTCCATCACAACGCAAGCATAATCTCGTCGAGTCTTAACTTCTAATAAACCACCACTTTTACTACACAAAACCCCCAAACAGGTCCCATCTTTTCCTTGTACTCTTCTAATCTAAGTACCAAATGTATGTTGAAATTTAATCCATCATACACGAATCTTAATAATAAATTTGTTAGAGTACAATTTAAGGACATGAATATCATTGTAGAAGTTTTGTTTCATAATGAAAATATGAAAGATATGAAACTTAAAACTATATCCAATGTTTGAATAGAAATTCAAGACATAAATTCAAGACATGATTTTCAATTTAAAGAAATAAGCAATCCAACATTGGCATACAAATTTAAGATATGAATGAATTTTCATATCATTGTAATAAATCTTGTTTTAAGAATTTCATACAATCAAGATAATTAGTATAATTTCAAATAAATGAATAAAAATCATCATAAAATAAACATTATCAAGTTAATGGATAAATCTTATATTTTGATTATAATAAAAGTAAATATACCTTGATACTAAAGTAAGAGAATTTAATTTATAGATAATATGATAGGATTGAAACATAGTTATATCACTATTCAATTAAACAAAAATCACTTACAAACCTTTTCTTTAATCTACATGATAAGAGAATTATAGAGCTCCTTGTACACGTTTTCCAATAACTTCATATTTTTTCTTATCACATCCTTATCTTTCTTGTAAATCACATTAATAAATGATTTTTTAACTACTGTAACATTTACAATTATAACGTTTCATATTTTTAACTTACTATATGCGCTTATCCATTATGATGGATTTGGAATTTGTTTTAAGGATAAAAAAATGAGTCAAGCATCTCAGCTACCTAAAGCTCAATGCTAAACATTTGTACAAAGTAAGATCACTCCTGTCATCACCTAACATATGTTGGATTTAGAAAAACAAATTAATGAGAATTATAAGTACAATATTAACATTTTTCAATAATCATAATTAAACAAATATCATAATCACTCAATATAATTTTTATAGTTTCAAAGCATATGTATATAAAAGAGTTAAGTTACTTAAAGATAGTGAAAATTAAATGTAAGACATCATTACTCTTAAGTATAGATTTTTGCAAATCAATAACAAATATAATAAACAAATATCGTATTCTTTAATTCCTATTCTCAAATATTCACACACATCATCATAACACTCATTATAATCATATATTATCAAAGACATGAATTAAGTTATATGTCATTTTGGCTATAAGCCTAATAGGTAGGCTTGGGTAAGATTGAAAAATAAATATAAGGGCTTTAAAAATTGTTAACATTATAACGTTTATCTCATAAATAGTTTAAATGTTACATGTATAAAATTAAATAGTTAATTATCATTAGATTATGTTAGTCCCCGTTAATTAATGTAAAATCATCCCAATTAGACAACATAATTGCACCATAATTCTTTTACAATAATATGCATAGTCAAACTAATCATACATAACCAACATATTGTTAGGATGTATGAGTTGATTTAGGCATTACTAATTCAAAAATATGATAATAATATCAATATAAATTCAGCATAATGAATATCATCAATTTCATTCATTAGAAATATAGAATTACAAAAATGTCATAAACAATGGCAGACATCCATAATATGCATGTATTATATAAAATCTAAACAATCCTCACAAAACATAAATAGAACAAAAACTCTCACTAAAACAAAGAACTAGGCTCCTAATAATCCCACAAGGGAGACATGTTCCTAGAAAACATATCAATAAAACTTTAGTTAGTAAGTTTGCCAATATACTGCTTAAAAGTTTGTACTTAATAGTACATGCTTTAGTAGTGCCAAAATCTAACTAAAAGTAGATTTCTTATCATCCTCTTAGCTTATATAATTGGAGTCATTGAAACCAAATACTTTAAGAGTGTCAATATGCCAATATGTCAATATAAGATCCTTGGTACCTTGAAGATACTTCAAGACTTTAGTTGGTTTTCAATGGCTTTGTCCAGGATCACTCAATTATCTACCAAGCACCTAGCCACAAAGGCAATATCAAGATAAATGCATACTTGAGCATATATTAGGTAGTCAATAACATAAGTATAAGGGAATATATATGCATACTTAGCATATATTAGGTAGTCAATAACATAAGTATAAGGGAATACTTTATTTGATCTCTCTCAACATCATTTTAAGGAGATTAGGCTTTTAAGAACTTATCAACCTTCACAACTAGAGCCTTTATAAAAGAATAAGAATGTTCATTAAACCTCTTAAAGATTCGATCAACATAGGTACTTTGTGACAATCTGAGAATACCATTTGTCCTACTACAAATAACCTATACATCTAAAACATATGATGCTTCACTAAGATCCTCCAAGTTAAAATGGCCAAACAATAATTATTTGTTATCAAACAACAAATCAAATTCATTAGCATTGTCATATAAAATCATAAATATATATTTAATACCACCCTTTAATCAATAATATTTTTCTTAAAGTGGTTATCAGTGAAAATTTTATCAAACTTGAGATGCTACTGTTTTGAAACTTGTTTCAACCCATAAATTGACTTCTAGAGATTATAAACCATGCTTTCTTTTCCAACTAACTCAAAATCAATAGGTTGAATCATATAGACATCTTCATTTGAGTCTCCACTTAATAAAGTTATTCTTACTTCCATTTGATAAAGATCTACATCAAAATAAGCTACAATTACCATAATAATTTGTAAAGAATCATTAGTGAAAACAGGAGAGAGTATTTCACTATAGTTTACGCCTTTTTATTGGTCATAGTCCTTAGCGACTAACCTTGATTTATACCTTTGCACTTGATCTTTGGAATAACACTTAGTTTTAAATACTTATTGACATCTAATAGAACCATAACCTTTTAGTAACTCTAAAAGGTTATACATTTTATTATGTGACATATAGATCACCTCATTATTCATAACACTAATCTAAAAATTAATTTAAGGATTATAGATGACTTTCTTATAAGTAGATGAATTTGAGGTGTCACCAATTTCTTACTCACGTTCTTACAAGAATACAATGTTATCCTTAGATATTATAAAACTATTGATCCTTTTTAATCTCTTTAAAGACACATCTTTTATGACTACATCTAAAGACTTTTATGCTACATGTTTGATGGGTACATCCTAAATGTCCATCAGATGTTGGTCAACAATGTGGCCAATTATTAGAGCAAAAGTAATAAGCATATAGGAATAATGAGTGTTCTTTAAACACAAATTCTCTAAGCTCTTAGTTTATACTAGTGTCATCTTAAATATAGATAGCTCGATTTGATTCAATAACTTTAGTGTATATAAAGGATAGTAAAACCTATAACCTTTTGATCCCATACAATAACCAATAAATTAGTCATTTGTAGTCTTAAGATCAAATTTATTGGGTTGTAGATTGTGGGGTCTCACTTCTACTATACAACCTTGAAAATGGAAGATGTAAAGTGAGTTTGTTTTGTAACCACAACTCATAAAAAGTTTTGAGAACAAGCTTCTTGGGCACTTAATTCAAAATATAAGTTGCAATTATCAAAGTATCACCTTTTAAAAACTCTGACAAGGAAGAGTTCGCCTATATACATTGCACCATATCAAGAATATCAATTTTTTCTTTTCGCAACTTGTAATAGGCATTATGCATTGAATATCAACGTCACACTCTTTTATGTCCATTACAAAAGGTTCATGATTAAAACTTGTCTCATCATATCTCTCATAATATTGATCACTTTTATCATAATGAACCACTTTGACTTTTTTTTTTCTTGTTGAAGTTTCACTTTTACTTTAAAGGCTTCCAAAGAATCAAACTTTTCAAGAATGAGCTCAATGAAACCATAACAAGAAAATATGTCAATAAAAGTGATGTATTCGTAATCACCTATAATTAGAGGAGTAAACTATCCAAAAATATCAGTATGGATTAACCTAAAAACTTGTCAGCTCTATTGTTTCATTTAACCTTTTAGTAGTCAATTTCTCTTTTATATAGTCAATTCAAATGCCAAAGCTTGAAAAATTAAGATCTCATGAAAATTTATTTTTTATCAATCTTTTCTTCTTCTTTTTTTGTAAAAATATAACCCAATTACGTGGTCAAAGAATGAAAGATTTTTCATAATCACTTTATTGTACTTTGACAAGCTAAGAATATTAAATATGTACATCTAAAGTTGTCTTGTCTATCTTTTCTCGGAGTACTTAGTAGGTTTTATTGTCATTTCTTATACAATCAAAGAATATTTGTACCACATGTTTGGAAATTAAGATTGCAATTTCAATGGCTAACTTGTTGATTATTTTAATGAAAAATAAAGTTACATTAAAATTGTACCTCTACTCCTCTTACTAGAAAATAAAAGAACTTAGAAGTGATTAATAAACAAGTTTGACATTAGGCTGGTCGGTTCGGGATGCTCAGATCTGAGTTCGATCTAAAAATTTATGCTCAGATTTGTCTAGTCCGAACTTGGCTTGAAAATTTAAGTTTAAACCTGAGCCTAATTTGAAGTCCGATCGAGCTCAAGTATAGATCAAGTCTAATAATTTTTATTTAAAATTTGAAAATGATGTCATTTTATTTATAATTACATTATTTTTGTATGAAATTTTGGAGCTTTAGGTCGGGATGGGTTGACTAATCCAAGCTTGATCCTAAGCCAAATTCAAAGCTCGAAAATTAAAAAACAAAAAAGTCCAAGCTCGGTTTAAAGTCCAATCAACTTGATTCGAGTTGTTGATTTCAAGTGGGGTTGGACTCAGCGCGAAAATGTCATGCTAAGGACAACAAACAAACAATCTTGGCCCAAAACCAGAAAAGCTACAAAATCTGATCCGACCCGTAGAGAAAACGGGTCATGAAACAACCAAATCGAAGATAATTCCAGTAGCAGGCGAGTTTGCAAGTCACTGTTGCTTGCTAGGAGACGCTTGAGCTCGGCGCAGCTCAAATTCAATTACTCACTTCACTACCCTCGGTGTTGTCTAAGGCCCTTTAGCTTATTCTAAAGATAAGGCGCTTAAATAATCAAAGTACCACTTCACAGCACGTAGTCTACCCAACCCCAGAAATGGCACACTCATGCGTTTCCACATCCACCTCCTCTCTCAGATTCACCTCTTCACCCTTTTTCTATTCCACCCAATCCCCTTCCTCCGATGCCCAAAAGCTCGCCCTCCCTTTCGAGCCTCTTCGTTCCAGGTTTGACCTCACACCCACCCAGTAATGCAATTTTTATAATGTACTTAATAAACTAGTTTTACACCATATCTATGTTTGTTCTTGCCTGTAATTTGTAAATCTGATAGAATTATTTGCTTGTAGTGGAGGTTTTCATTTTTGTTGGTTTCTTTTTCTGTAGAAAATTGATGAAGTTAATTAGTAACCGGAAGGACCTCCGGCCGTCTCAGGCGAAGGCGGTTTATTCCGGCGAATTTTGGGCTCCGGAAAAAAGTTCTCGACGGGGCATTTGGTCCATAAGGTATTTTATTATTTAGGGTTATCTTCTTATTGCCTGCAAAGTTTTTGATTATTGGCCTCAAGAATAAAACTTGGTGTTGGTGATATGTAGGGATGACTTGCAAATGCCGGCTTCGCCTTACTTCCCTGTGTATGCCGACGGAGCTCAAGGGCAGGGGCCGCCTCCCATGATGCAAGAGCGGTTTCAGAGTGTTATTAGCCAACTTTTTCAATATGTAAGTTGTGAGGTTTGCTTGCTTTGACCAATTATTGGAGGGCTTTTTTAGTTTACAGCTTTGTGAATTTGGTTGTTGTTTGCTCAATTAGAGAATCATTCGGTGCGGTGGTCCAGTGGATGATGATATGGCTAACATAATTGTTGCTCAACTTCTTTACCTCGATGCTGTTGATCCTAACAAGGTAAGTTTTGTGCTGTTTTCTTGTTAGTGATTTTTTTTATCGATGCTAGATCCGTTTCTATCTATTTTGTTCAAATCCTGGTAATGCTGTTTCAATTGTATGCTTTTATAATAACAGACGAATATACATAACATTTGGGCGTTTGAACATCTCTTTGTAATGATGTGCAATATGCGAAGGTAAATCTAGGTAGATGTGCAAGTACAGATGCACACATGAACAGTTGCTAGCCAGTATCTGTTTCATAACTTGTACCGCTTAAAGCTTTCTACAGCGTGATTTAAACCATATACTCTTCCTAACAGGATATTGTCATGTATGTGAATTCCCCAGGAGGATCAGTTACAGCTGGTAATTTCTTGTCATTTTATCTTCTATTTTTTTCAATTTATTTTCTTGGCTATGATTTTTATATCATGGTTTCATTTTGTTTTACTGATCTGTTTTTTTCTTGGTCACTATTTTTGCTTCTTTTCAGGCATGGCCATATTTGATACAATGAGGCATATACGACCTGATGTCTCTACTGTCTGTGTTGGGTTAGCGGCTAGGTATATGATGCAGTGGTTTAACTATTTGCCATGTGGCTTGTTTTTCGATGCTCAATCAAACATTAATAAATTCACTCCTTTTTATCCCCTTGAATTAATGTCCATGAATACTTATTTTTGCAATGGAGAAACTTGACAGATATTTAACTAAGTCCGAATTTGTTGTGCTTTAACGTAACATTCTTTCCTCAATCATACAAACATTAATAAGTTCACTCTCCTTTTTATCCCCTTGAATTAATGCCTATGAACACTTATTTTTGCAATGGTAACACTTCACAGATATTTAACTAAGTCTGAATTTGTTGTGCTTTAACTTAACATTCTTTCCTCAATCATACAACAATTAGTGCAGGCTTGACTAAAAGGATTGAGAAGTGTATGATGGGAGGCATAACCATTAGATGATGATTTAGGACTTGGATTTCAATAAAACGTGATAGTTTTTTGGAGTGCATAGTCATTAGCTTTTATTAGTGTCTTCGAATTAGATTCTCTTTCTTTTCCTCATCTACTCTATTCCTGAGGGCATGATTGGCTTGTTAAAACTAACCTATGTCCAGCTCCCTGAACACTTGCATTGATTAAAGTAGATTTTGCTGTTCCATTTGGTTTACTTCTCGCATAAGTTGGACAAAAAATTAAATGGTTTCCAATCATGTAGGTATAGACTATTGTTTACGTCTCCTGAATTACTTGAGAAAATTGATCAGAATGTAGTTTTCTGTGTATAGAATGTACATACTTTTCAGTATGTGGAATATGTATCTGAAACAAAATTGTTGTCTGAACTTTGTTGGTGCTTAATTCAGTGTTTGCTGTCATTGATCTATTTTTTCTTATTTTTCTGGCTTCTCTTTTACAGTATGGGTGCATTCCTACTTAGTGCTGGTACCAAAGGTAAGAAAGCTCCTTCTAGATTCCAATCAATTTTTTTTGTTCTTGTGTTTGCTAAATATGTCTTTCACTCTTTCTTGATTCCAATCTTTTTTTTTTCTGTTCATATGTTTACTAAATATGTCTCTCTCTCTTCTCGTATGTGGGTAAAGGAAAAAGGTACAGCTTGCCAAATTCAAGGATAATGATCCACCAACCTCTCGGTGGAGCTCAGGGTGGGCAATCTGACATTGATATTCAGGTATACCACTTCACATTTTCGTTAGTTTTGAAACATGGAAGAAAGAGTTTTTCTGGTTTTCAAGGGAGAGTAAGGTTTAGTTGTTTAGATGTTAATACATCCAGAAAGTTCAATCCCAATGACAGTGACCACTTTTGTTCTCTACTTTTTCCTCCTCTTCTTTGAGGACTTTGATCTTCACTGAGTCTTTTTCTTTAATTGTCTCAGGGCTCATTAAAGCCAATCAATTTCTGTTCTTAATTGATTCGACTACTTTACTTATGATCATCCTAACTATTCATAAAATTGTCAGGCAAATGAGATGTTGCATCACAAGGCAAATTTAAATGGATATCTTGCCTACCACACTGGTCAAAGTCTTGAGAAAATCAATCAAGATACGGACCGTGACTACTTCATGAGTGCAAAAGAGGCCAAGGATTATGGTCTTATTGATGGTGTTATCATGAACCCTCTCAAAGCTCTCCAGCCATTGGCAGCTGCAGCAGATCAACAATAAGTGACATGTACTAAATTTTCGAGAGCTATTACAAATCTTAAACAATCTTGTTTCTAAAAATCGAATAGGAATGATCAGTATAGTCCACCTAGTTTGTTTGGATGAACTATAATTTTGACATTCATTAGCTGGATACTTAAATGTGTAATTGTTTGTCAGTTCTCTTATGGCCTATCTACCTCATTGGGACAAGACCATGGAGTTCCAGTGGAGTAAAAATGTATCTTGCTCCATTATCAGCATTCACTTCTTGATTCCAATGGCAGTTGCAGCATTATTACGATTCCACATCATTTAGAGGACCCACCGAAGTTGAGCTGAATTGGATAACGTTTGCTTTAAATACTCCACAGCTGAATGGTTGAGGATTCAGTCCGTGATCAAGTTCGAGCCATCTCCAATAAAGATCTTCAGAAAGGGTCAAAATGACTTTTGGATAGACTTAATTACTTGAAGACCTGAAAACTAGTCAAAAGATGAGATGAGCTGAAATTTGGGAGGACTACATCAAAATTTTGATAACCTTTTAGGGTCACAAACATGGAAGTCCCTTAGGTTCCTAGACTTGTTTTGATGGTTGATGAGCAACTTGCACGCACGAGGCGAGTACTCGGTACTAATTCACAGTATCGAAGAAATGTTGGGTACTTTTGGCTTCTTTCCGAAGAACGAGAGGGGAACTTGTTGGATTTGGCGTTTTATTCGGAGAATCTTAACACCCCCAAAAAACTTTTTTGAGGGATTCCAGTACCTGACCCCTATTCCTCAATCAGAGCTTAATAATAAACATACAAAAAGCAGCTCCAATCCAACCTCTCTGTTCCACCAAATCAACCACTCAACTAAAGGGAGAAAAACCAATAATAATAATAATAACCAGAGCCTTATCTTCTTGTAAGGATCTTTGAGCATTACCTCGTGAACCTCGTGCCAACTTTATTTAATGCTTCCAATAATGAAAACAACTACCAAATGAAGCCGGCCTCTCTCTATCTCCTTACACCATTCCCTTTTATCTCGTATGTCTAAGACCATTTCTAGTCTCAATCTCAAGAAACCCATTAAAAAGATGGTATCTTTCCCATTAGTTCCTCCTGCTTCCGTCAAATTAGTGCGAAACATTACTGGTTTGGTGAGGATAAGGAGAGAACTACAAGTTGCCATCTAATTATTACTAGTGGTAGTGACCATAGTATGTCATATACGGACAATCTAAGTACAGATTTTAAGGTTACAAGAACCAAAAACACTATACTTAAGAAGGGACAACAGGAATCCTTTCCTCCAAAAAATGTGCCCGCATGAAGTTCGTGAGAGCTGACGATGTGGGTAGCTCCTCTAGCTCATCAAAGAAGTCGTTTTCTTCAGATTTAGGCGTGGACAATGTCATTAGTTGAGGACAAGAGATGGGCACTTCATCCAACAGAATTCCCAATGTACCTTGAGTTTTCTCTGAGGTCTCTGTGAAAGGGTCTTCTTGGCTAATCATAACGCATTCAGAGCAGTCGTTCATTGGGGATTGCAAGTAGTGAAAACTGTGTTCTTCGCTACCATTTTCATCGATGATGGTCGTAGTGGGTTGGTTTTGCTTTTCTTCATCTTTTGGAGATGCTGTGTTTTCTTCTTCAGTGGAATGGCTTTGGAGTTCATTCTGAAGCTGGTTTAGGTTGGTCTCTTGAAGGTTAGGACCTGGATGGTTATGGCTTGAGGTGTAGGTTATAATGAGCATTGAAGCATCTATTCTGCATCTCTCTACTTGTTTTTTGGCTGAACATCCCTTTGATGTACTGCACCTGTAGTAGCCCCTGCAATTAAAAGCATGGTGAAAACAATCAATGTTCCTCATCAGAAAGGTAAAAAGAGAAATTACCTTCGAGACAAGCTTTAAAAAGAAAAATTACTTTCCAGACAAGCTTAATTTCCGTAATTGGGTGCTACTGAATTGAAGAAGACAAAACTAAATGAATCCTGAAATTTCAGAAGTGTCTTCTTTTGCTTGTCAAGACTCAAGATACAACTGTAAAGAGAGAAATGATTGTCCAAAAATGGAAGAAGAAAATGTTAAAAAGAAAAAACCTTGGATAAGGAGATCCTTTAATGGGTTTTTGCCCATATTTCCTCCAAGACCAAAAATCAGAAGGTGGACCTTCGTTCTTCACTTTCCCGGCATTTTCTCCAGTCTTTACTCTAACAACAGTCTTCTCAACTACCTTCCTGCAAGACCACATCAGAAAAACTAATTCTAGTAAAAAAACACTCAAGGCAAGAAAATGACTATATGAGCCTGATCAGGAAATTAAGGCCTAGTGAACTATATTCTTCTAACCCATTATGAGCGAAACTGTGAGAGGAAAGAAAGATAAGAAACAAGTCCAATAAGAAAAGGATCATCAGTATCGACCTTCTTTTTGACGCTGGCACTTCTTGTTTGAGTTCTGCTGAATTTGAGTCCAATTTTCCAGAGGAAGTATCATCCATGACTTCACTCTTGCTTCTCTTCCTGCTTTTTGCTACGTGTCTTAATTCACAGAGAAATAGCTTGGAGGCGATAAATGAGTATATTATCTACTGAAATCGAACAAGGAGAAGCTTGTCAAGAATACAAAGGAAGAAGATCTTGAGAAGCAAAATAGGAGTGATTCAAGGCTTAGAAAGAGAGAGGAAAGGAAAGGAAGGGTGTGAAGCAATAGATGACAAGACTCAAGTTGCTTTCTCCCTTTTCTTTTCACCATTTAATATGAAGCAATGAGCAGCCATGCAATGTATAAGCACTACCCGCACCTTGCAATAAAATAAAAACCCCATCACACTCACATTCACATACACAGTTGAACATTAATATGAGAGATATTTTCATATGCGAAAAACATGATGGACACATCACCACGTTGATTGGTTGGATCAAGCTGTGGGCCTCCCTCGACTTGCTCATACACATTCTGGCGTCGCCATCTGGATATTGCTCTTGTAAACATTGTCTTCTTTATTAATCTTCCGAGTGATGGTCTGCAGATTGCATTGGTTTTACTGGATTTGATCATGTCATTTTGGGTTAGCGACAAGCAACCTCTGTGGTGGATAACCCATTTAACATAAAACAACCCTATACGACAGGGTGAGACGATTTCTTTATCTAATTTTCATATACAAATGTTAAATGTTAACATCTAATCTCATGGTTGTTCAACGGTGAGGCACTAATCTTAGACCCCACCTCCAAAACGTTGCAATAGTGTTCCTCAATCACAGCCTCAAGTAGGTGATCGCGTCCGAGGTCTAGCTTGTGACCACCTGCGAGCTAATGCACAAAATGATATCTGTCAGTTAGTGGACTAAGAAAAAGAGATTGTCAATATCTCAAACAAAATTGTAGAAGGTGACATGACCGGCCAATCGACATTATTATCACTCGACGAAATTTAAAGGTGGATATCAGTGTATGTCAAGATGATTTTTATGTCGCTTAACATGTAAAGTATTTGGAAGCTGCAGGCACATGTTTGGGAAATAAATCGGAACTAAATCATTGCCGCAGCCGAATACTTTGTCACTACTTTCCATTAAATATCTTTAACAAACTTTATTTAATATTTTATAAAAACTTTTTCCTCTTTTTATAGAGAAAAACTAGGGTCCCTTTTAAATTTAATTAAAATAAAATTAAACTATTTTCATAGAAATCATACATTATCTATGTACTAATGATGAAGCTACCTCATTGTAAGTTATAAGTAACATCAAAATATAATATGAGATATTTCGATAATTTCAAATCTAACAATCAATTATATAACCTTCATATTTAGTACATTCACAAACATATAAATAATATTTTATTCAAGATCCTTATAATCATATCAATTCAGTATACATATTTTCTAATAAGCTCCACATTTTTGTTTAAGAGTCTGTTTGGATGAGCTTTTATCAGTAGAGTTTTTCTGAGAATAACTTTTTTAAAAAGCCTGTTGACTGTTTGGTTGTCAATTAAAAAACAGCTTTTTAAAAAAAGCTTCATACAGTAGACTGTTTGACAACATAAAAATAAAAAAACACTTTTATTAATTTTAACTATATTTTATTTTATAATAAAATTATTTATACTAAATAATATTTAAAGTATACAAAACAATATGTAAAGTACAATATAATATATTTACGGTTACTTAATTCTTAGATAACCATCTTGTAGGAAATTTTAGATAACCATCTTGTAGGAAATAATTTAAAGAGATGTCTCATTTTCTTGTAGGAAATAAAATTAATATGAAAAATAAATATTAAAACATGTAAAAAAGTTAAATAATATTGTAATCTCAAAATAAATATTCAAGCTGAAATAGTTAAAAGCACAATAAACTATGCATTTTATCGTAATACAAGAAGATTTGCAATATGTTCCCTCGCATCATTCATTTCGTTATTTTGTGGCTCGTCTAAATGATTTCCTTCAACGTCTTCATTTTCATTGATTTCTTCATTTGTAGGAAGTAATTCATCATCTTCATCATAGGTAGAAAACTCTTCGTCCTTTTGAGTATTTAATCTTATAAAATTGTGAATGGCCATTGAAGCAATTCCAATTTTAACTTGCTTTGGAAAAGGAAAACTTGGCGTTCAACGTTTGCCTTCAACGCAGAAAAATTAACTTTCAAGAGAAGAATATACAGAAGAAATAACATTAGAAGAACTAACCTGTGTCTTGAGAAGATGAGAGTTTTTGAGCAGAAGCGTGGTGAATGATGAACAGAAGAAACATAACATGTATTTGGGGCTTTTCTTCTTTACGTAAGTGATGGACTTCTTTACGTAAGTGGGGAAAAATTAGCTTCTCGAAAAAGCTAAACTTTGGTCTTTTCTAAAAAGCTCCAAATTTTAGCTTTTGAAAAAGCTGTATTTGAGCTTTTAAAAAAGCTATTTCTACTTCAAAAGTGCTTTTAAAGTTTACAGCCAAATACTTTCTTTTTCCTTAAAATAGCTTTTGCGGTAGAAAAAAGTACTTTTGGACGCTCCAAAAGCTCAACCAAATGGGCACTAAGTATCTTTATATTTTAATTTATAAGATCAACTATTTTCTTCATAAGAAAGAAATCTATAATGTCAAAAAAAAAGAAGAAAGAAATCTATTGTGTGTTAGTTTTACTATTCCATCAATATCTCCTTATGATGGAACTATAACTAGGAATACTTTTTGAATTATAACGAAATGCAATTTGAATATCATAATTATGATCTCATCATAATTTTAATTGTACAGTATTTATTCCAAAAATTTTGTCTTTAGTATTAAGCATTAAATATAACTAATAACGCATATGAAGATAAAGAATGTCTTTATTGAATAAGTTAATCATGTCATATATTAATTACAACAAATCGATTAATTGCAAAGGTATGAATTAATAATCTTATATTTGCACTAAAGATAATCACTTATGTATCTACTATCATATTCATCTATATATTGATCAAGTCTCCTTTTGAGATAATAGTTTAGTGAGAAGATCTACAACATTCTCTTAGTCGACACACGCTCCAATGTAATATCTTTTTGCTCCATTGTCTACTTGATCAAGTAAAAGTTTTTTAAGCAAATGCTTGGACCATTGATGAGATATTGGTTTTTCCATATGTCCAATTATGCCATTGTTGTTACTTAATAAAACTATTAGCTCAACAACGTTAAGAACAACTTTAAGTTCAATGATGAGTTTCTTAATTCATACAGCTTTCTTTATCACCTTAAACAATGAAATATACTTTATATGATCTCAGAATAAATAATAATTAGTTTCTTAAAACTATTCTAACATACCAAACCACCATTTAGAGTAAACATGTATGCTAATTGTGATATGCTATCATCATGATCAAACTAAACATTCACATCTGAATACCTTTAAACTTTTAGTTCAACTCCTCCATAAACTATGAAAATCTCTTTAGTTTTTTTAAGTACTTTAAGATATTTTTCATAACTATCGAGTGACTATAACTAAAATTGGCTTAAAATATGATTGTTATGCTCAAAATATAAGAAGCATCTAATCTCTTACATATCATTGCCTATATAATTGACCCAATAACCAAAATGTATAGATTACAATCCATTTTATCTTTATCTTCTTGTGTATTGATGTTAAGCCTTTTTTTACTTATTGTCTATATATATAGACTAGGACAAACTAAGCAACCTTTTTGATATACCTTTATCGATCTTTATTCACAAAATGTAGACTGCTTCTCTTACATCATTTACGCATAAATTTTTGGATAACCAAATTTTTACATATTGAAGCATCGATATGTTATTTCCAGTTAATAATATGTAATTTATATATAGTATTAAGAAGATGACTACACTCCTACTAACCTTGTTAGAAGTTTCATCCACATTTTTTAATAAAATCAAACTCTTTAATTGTTCCAAATTCGTAACACTTAATTTAAATCTATAAATATATATTTGCAACTTAATACTTGATTAGATAAAAAAACTTTAGGTTGTGTCACATACATATCTAGGAATGTTGTATTGTCATTGTAACATCCCATTACTTGTGGAAAAGTTAGAATAGTAAATATGAGGGATTAATGAGAGTTTAGAAAGGCATTTCCATGCTCATGCATAATATGGCATACATATACGCGTGAATAGT
Source organism: Erythroxylum subrotundum (assembly GCA_027563845.1). Classification (NCBI taxonomy): domain Eukaryota; kingdom Viridiplantae; phylum Streptophyta; class Magnoliopsida; order Malpighiales; family Erythroxylaceae; genus Erythroxylum; species Erythroxylum subrotundum. The sequence goes on from JAOQMQ010000004.1 coordinate 5,487,806, forward strand.
GAATTTTTCTGCACATGAAAATAATTGTACATATATTCATGAATAATTTCGGGTATAATTGGACTGAGTTGTGATTTTTGGAAATATTGAGAATTTTGAATTTTATTCATATTAGAAATATTATTGATTAGTGAAATTGTAATATTTTTGGATTTTGGATTTATTTCAAAATTTATAGAGTATTATGGAAAATAGGAAAAAGAAGAATAAAAATCAAAAAAAGATTTGGAGATAGTTGGATTGTAAAGATGAGAGTTAAATGGAGTTAGTTTCAAAAGGAACTAAGTTAGAGGTTAGGCATTAGGAAGGTGACAAGTGTCACTGACTAAGAGATTTTTAGAACCTTGTAGAAAGTAAGTAATGATATATGTGAGTTAAAAGACTAAGTTTTCCTAAGTTCCTTCTTTATCATATCACTTTCTCCGAAATTCTTCCCATACACAGAGTTTTTCATCAAACACCTTCTGAAAAATCACTTTGTTTTTCCTTCCTCTACTACACTGCTATTTGTCTTTTCTACCTAAGGAAAACCAGAAGTTGGCTAGTTTACACAGAGGAGTACGTGATTTTGCATGAAGTTAGAGCTTGAAGATAGTTGAAGCTTTTGGAGTTTTTAACAAGTAAGTAGTGAATAAATTTGTTAGAATTGTGTATTTTTGAAATAAATTTATGCCTTTATTATCAGTTGCATGATCATGGCATTTACGTATATATATATTCATGAACACTATGTTAATGGGATGAAAATTGTGGATATAGTGTTATTTAGTTTTTGATAGATTGTTAGTGATCAGATGATGTGGAAATGAATTTTGGAGTTGAAATCGCAACAAAATGGTGTATGAAGTGAGTGTAGAAAATCAAAGAATGAAAAGGTAGTATAGTCTGTTTCTTGTTTTTTTTTTCATTGTGCATGAATATATATATGTGTGTGTTTACGTGAGTTGGTGTTTTTCTTAGAAATGATCAAGAAAATGATGTTTGAGTTGAATAGTAGTTGTAAAATGATGGTTTAAGATGGGAATGAGTGTTTAAATGAAAGTTGGGAGGAAACATGGAGATTGAGAACAAAAGTTAAAAATGCATAAAAAAGTGACAGAGCATGAATATGATGAACATGAATTTTTAGCTTTTGATGGTTTTTGATGAAACTTGTATATTTTGGGGTAATATGAATGTATGGTGAATGAGTTGATTGAAATGGAGTAGAACAAAACTAGAAATAAAAATTTGAAGTGTTGGATTTTAGATAATGAAGTTTGGAAATTTTATGAGAATGAACAGTTGAGAGTTGGATTTTCGATCTGAAACTTCTGTGATTTTTCTGTACTGATCTAGAACGATTTTGATAAAATAGTCTTCATTGAAGTTGTATATATTTCTTTTATCTTTACATTGATATAAAGTTTGTAAATTTTGAAGTTTTGGATCAAAAGTTATGGAGTTTGGAAGTTGAGTTTGTGGATTCTGTCGTAGTTTGGAACAGTCTGTAGTGTTTTTAGCATAACTTGCAGAATATCGAACCAAATTGCATGAAACTAGTTTCATTTGAAAGTTAAGACATAAAGAAATAATTTTTTAGAAGAACGTTTGACCTAAATCCTTCGTTTTCATTGTCAAAATGATCAGGTAAAAGTGACCCAAAATTCTATTTTGAAAAGAGCTGGAGAAAATGGAAGAGAGGAAGAAGATGCAATTTGTAGTTGAGTTGAAGTCGCCGTCGTGCGACATTGCTTGGTGGGTTGGGAAGTCACCCTCGTGCTTGCTGGAAGCACGACGATAACTTTGCTGGTTTGACCAAAGAGATGACTCACCTGAACAGCATTCCTTCGTTTGACCATAACTTCTTCTCCCGACCTCCAAATAACATGGGACTTAAACTAATGGATTCTTAAAACATTTTTCTACCTCTCCATGAACATTTGTAGCATTATGAATTGAATTTAAAAATATTGATCAAATCAAAGTGTGGAATCTGTTGGAACAGTGAAATAGGATTATGTCACTGAACACACTTCAATATTTTGATCATACCTGAATCTATAGGATTCCAAATGAGATGATTTTTGATTTGGAGTAAACTAGAGATATAGGTATACAAATTTTCTCAAGAAGTAGAATTTTGATTCATTCTCTAAGATATTGAATTTCTGGATGGAAGTTGTACATAGTACATTGTTTTTGAATGTGAACAACCCGATAATGTTTGAGGTATATCTTCCAACTTACTGAACCAAATTGAGTGATTTTGGTGTCACTAGAAACTTAAGACATTGGAGAATAACTTTATAGAAGGAAATGTTGCATAATTTTTCCATTTACCTTATCAGATTTAGTATGCAAAGTTGACCCGTATGTGTATTAGAAGAAAAATCTGATGTGGTCAATGAAGTTATGAAATGGTTTTGACGTTGATTTATTATAGTCCAAATTATAAGTACACATGGTATTAATGAGAGCTTTGATATCTGAATGATTTTTTGATAAGGATCGCAATAAAGTACCCCGGATTTGTCATGAACATGCATTGTACATATTTCATTTCATTAATGTGCATTATTAAACACTTATGATTGTGCAAAAATGTGATATTTGTGAATGTGTTTTGTATGTTATAGAGGAGCACTTTGGACGCCAGTCAGACATTGCCGATCCATCCAGGCAATAGCATTTTGAAGCGTATTGTGAGTCAACCTAGATGATTTTCTAGGATTGATTTGATTTAATTTGTTAAAACTTCCAATATTTTAAAATTGTTTGCGATTTGTTTATGAATTTCGGACTTAAATTGTCCTAGGAGACCAATATTTGGAAATGTATTGGAAGTGCTTTGATTGTGGTTTTTACTACTATGGATTTCTGAATGCTATGTAAATCCTCAACGAATGCTGAATGTCGGACTTAGGTCCGATGATTATGAGCTTTGTTTGAGCATCATATGTAATTGTGATATATGACATATATGTATTTGATGCATTTCATAAAATGCATGTTCAGATAAAGGCGTTGTTACTTGAGTAGCCAGTATGAAGCGCTTCCACGTAGAGTTTTGCTCTGTGATTTATGATTCTACGCGTAGAGCTATGCCCCATGATTCTGTTCTGACTGAGCCCTATGGGCCAGTATTTGTATAAGTATGTGATAGGCACTCAGTCACAACAATAAGAACGAATGTGAGTCTCATGCATATAACATTATAAGACTGAAATTCATGAATGATTTGCAAAGCTGTATTGAATGACTATATGATATGCCATGTTATGTGAGTATTTGAATAATAAACGTATGCTTAAAATGAATAATTGTGCAATATGTGATGTGTGTTTGTGATCCGATGAAATCATCAATGATGGTTTACTCATTGAGTTCACAAAACTCATCAAAATTACAACGTGGCTTTTCAGGTTTTCTAAAGATCTCCAGAAAGGCTCCGAGTAAGAGTTTCAAGTCGGGATCAGTTTGCGCCTGCATATGTAGTTCGATATGTTGTATTGATAAGTGTAGTCTTAAGTGTTGTACAACGTATATGAAAATGGTTTTTGAAATGTAAAGACATTATGTCTAGAGTGTTCTGTATTTCTAATGGGCCCTATGTAATTAGTGAATCTCTGATGAGTTGTATACTAGTTGTTACGTATAACTGAAAATGTTTATAAATGAAATTAGGCCCAATTTGGTTATGAATTTTTGTACATTATGTTTGTAATCTCAAAAAAAATTATACCGATTTTTGACTGGTTGAGTGTTCTAGTACGCCACCCTCGCGGGGCACGGACTCGGATATCACCCATAGATGTTAGGCATGTTGGATCCCGTTTCCGGAATCCAACTATTAACCAAATACCATCATACTTAAGTGTGGTTCCTTATAATCTCTTCTTTCTTGGATACCAAACGTGTTGGGCCCGTTTTCGGAGTCCAACCCTTGAACCATAAAACGTATGCGTATTATTGCTCGTCATATAAACGTGAGCATAATCAAAGTCTCATGAAGCTTAAAGTCTCATACCATTTCTATATTCCTTTTCCATAACACCTATTACATATCTCTAACCATAATTCATATTCAAGATTTATCATCTCAAATCGATAACTTCCTCAAGTATATTTTAATTTCAATTCAACCCTATCCATATGCCAATCTATATTTCTGCTCAACATCATCCATACATAATTCATAATTCA
>JAOQMQ010000004.1:5550958-5561779 GCA_027563845.1 Erythroxylum subrotundum
CAAAGCCCATATCACCTAACTCTTTTAATTCCATTTAATGTATACTAACTCATGTCACCTAACATAATTAATGCTACTATATTAATTAGTGTCAACACAATTCAATTCATCAAGACTTCCAATTAACCAAATCATGCTTAATATATAAAAAAATTCAGGGGCCAACACATGATTTCTAAACTTTCTACTAATTCATCATATGAAAAATTAATATCACTATCGTTACAAAGATTAGGGTTGGATGTTACCTCATCATTATCCATAGCAGTAAAGCACATATGAGTTATCTCTTCTTCCAAATGCTTGCTCTTGGATTCAATTATGTTATCCCAAGTTGATGCTTTAAGTGCTTTCCTTTTGTCCTTCTTCTCCTTCTTATAATTTCTCTCATACTTCTTAATGTCTTTCAGTTAAAGACAATGTGACTTTATATGGCTGGGTTTTCTACATTTAAAGTAAATAATGTTGGAGGATTTATGTTTTAAATTATGTTTGCCTTCCTTAAAGTTCTTTATTTTGTAGAATTTGTTCTTCAAGAACTTCTTGAATTTTCTAGTAAGTAAGCCAATATCTTCTTCTCTTTCAAGTAAGTAAGCCAATATCTTCTTCTCTTTCACTAGTTGATGTCTCTTCCTCTTCACTAGATTCTTCTTTTTTGGCTTTAAATGCTAAATTCCTTTTCTTTGGAAGCATTATTTCTTCTTGTGTCTCTTAGGGCTTCATTTTGGATCTCAGGAGATATCTAATAGGTTCCTCCAATGGTAACATTGATTGATCCTTAGCTTCTTGAATAACTGTCACTTTAGCTTCCCACTTCTTTGGAAGTGACCTAAGCAACCCTTTTTCTAATTCAACATTGGTATAGGTCTTTCCAAGACCTTTGAGGGCATTAATAATATCAATGAATCTAGTATATATGCTAGAAATTCTTTCATCATGCTTCATTTGAACAATTCATATTGATTTGTTAGTATGCTTATTTTAGTCTCCTTAACTTAATTTGTACACTCATGAGTAATTTCTATGGTATGCCAAATGCTATAAGCCTTTTCACGTAGAGACCGCATTAAATTCATTTTTGTCTAGAGCACAAAATAGGTTTCGTATAACCTTACTATTTAAGGATACTAATCTCTTATCATGACGTCCCCATTCTTCCTTTGATTTGGGTACCTTTTGTTATATAAAATTTTTATAAGAATAAAAGGACCATTAGAAACTATTTCCAATAATTCTTTACTTTCAGCCGCTAAGAAGTATCTCATCCTAGTTTTTTGATAAAGATAACCATTTCTAACAAAGAAAGGTGACCTATTAATGCTTTGCCTAACTTATTTTAATTGTTTATGGATGATTTGTCCTGTGAATGGGATCCACCCTCTTAAGCATAAGCACTTGCTAAAGGAATGCTTACCAAGACTCTCTTACTTCGAACTATTAGAGACTCCAGCTATCTCTGATTGTTAAACCGATTTAGAGTAGGTTTAACACTAAAAAATGTAAAGCTAAAAATGAATTTCATTAACATGACTATGCAAATCCTAGACCTTTCCATTAGTATATGGTCGGTTTCTTTCACATATTTTTTATTTAAGATTGCCTCTCGGATTGTTAAACTCTCTCTCAATTAATTATATGGATATCCAAATTTTTCATTAACAATCTAGCAAGATTCTCAGATTTGATATTGATGGTAGTCGTCCTTAAAGTAAAGTAGCTATTAACTGCAGAGGAATATGACCATTACCAAAATACCAAAATCAACCAGGAGGAACGATTGAACTCATAGTTATCATATCATTACGAGATGCTTTTGAAGGAGCTAAGCAAGAGGAACGAGTAGCGAGAAGGTGATCAAAGGGAGAATAACACAGAGGGATGAAAGTACTAAAGCAATACAATAAGTTACAGGTTGAAAAGTCTCTACCCTCTTAGTTAAATGACGATGATGATGATGCTCTTAAATATACCGTTATGATCTATGCTATAGGATTTTTTTTAGAAATACTAGCCTCCTACTCTGATACCACTTATTAGTCCCTAATAGCGCCCAAGAGAGTGGTTAATTAGGTATTTACAAAATTCAACAATTTTTCTAACATATATACATAATTTAACAACAATCAATATAAGTATAAGAAAATTACTTAATATAAATAATCAAACAATTAAATAATAATTTAAAGAGTATAAGGAAGAGATGCAAACCGATTTATAATAGTTCGAAAAACAACCCTTACCTACATCTACTCCTAAGACTCTTCTTGGAATTTTACTATAATTCGTTTTTCAATACAAAGAATAACCTTTGTACAATCATTTTTGATAAAGAGAAACCCTTCATACAATCTTCTTCTAAAGTGAAGAGGAACCTTAATACTACTTGGATTAGCCCAAAGTACAATATTCAACACCCCACCAAATTATCACAACTCAAAAATTTCTCACGTATTCACTTGATAACTCCAAAATGACTCACTCATTCAAATATGACACTATGATACTTAAATGATTGAAAACTCTTTGAAATGTGTGTATACAACACATAAAACCTTCTTAATTCTAAAACTAATAAGAAAAAAATCTATTGATAGTGCTTTTGGGACCCAAAATAGCCTTTGGATTCAAGAATTATTCGTTACAATGGTTATATCTGATGCACTAGTCGATTAGTATAGAATACTAGTCAATTAGTATGTATTAAAAGCTTCAGATTCACTAACTGTTGAACATTAGTCAATTAGTGCATATATTGATCAACCAATACATCAACCAATGTTTCTACAAACACATGATACGTCAAATTTAACAATTTTAACCTATATTGGTTGACTACTAACCCATATAGGTCGACCAATCACCCAAAAAAATGATTTTAACAACTTCAATTGCTCAAAACCAATTTATTTTTTCTAAATATGATTAAAACACTTCCCAAAGATTAATTGAAAGATCAAGACCCTTTTATATTAAAAATAGAAGCTTTAATGTCTCTTGATAAATGTTAAGACTCGTGCAATGAAGTAAGATGAAATGATTATATATGGCGAGCCTTTTGGATCATCAAATCAAGAAAGTGAGCTTATAAATAATAATACAAAATTTGAAATGACCTTGATAAGACTTGATCTTCTTTTGTTTTTATTTTGATCTTCATTTCATCAATTGGATACTTCACTTTTCTTTATCAACTTCATACAAGTTTATGGCTTCATTTTATTCTAATATTTCTTTTCATCAAAATAATTAACACATTAGTAGGAATTATTTTTTTATCATCAAAACATCGATTGGAATTCCTTTAGTTCAATAATGACTTACCTAAAGTTACTTATATTAACTTTTAGAAGCATGTTAAGCTTTATAACTTAAAGAAGAAGAAGTAGGATTCTAACCTTGTTCAACATGCTTTTATGTTAGAAGGAGAGGGTCATATAACTGGACTTTCTCATGTTTTCAATAACTTAGGATAAGGAAAGCCTAAACCCCTACCATTTATCAAAGAAGCACCTATACTTAATTTGAAGCAATTGCCTTCACACTTGGGTTGTGCACATTTAGGAGACAATAATACTTAACATGTTAATATATCTTCTTCTCTAAACTTTGTATAGGAAGATAAGTTGCTTATGAAAGTTAATAATCCATTAACTAGTAATAAGAATTTTGGGCAGCCTTTAGGGTGAAGTATTTAATGACTAAGTTCAATTTAAATATTCGTAAAGTAGCATTGATAGGAGGCAACCCAATGATTTAGATATTTTTGTTTTAATTTACTTTTTCATGATGTAGATCTTTATTGCATGTGTTTTTAGTTTAAAATATTATAGAATCATAAATGTTAAATCATGATTATTTTATTTGAGTTAAGAATTGATAGAACTTTGTAAGTTATATAGGAAACATTGATGCGTCAAAGTATATATTAAATTTCATTAGCTCTGGATATATATTGATAATGTTGTATAAAGATGATAATCTTTTATTATCACTAAAGTATCTTTTATTATCACTAGAGTACCAATTATCATTACATCCTTTACATTGTTTTATATGTTTTCATTGTTCTATATATTTATATATTAAGGATAATGTATAACTCAAGTTTGGGGGAGGGAATTAATTATTATATATGCTTACTAATTTTGCTAAATTCAGCTTAATAGGGAACAATTTTAAGAAAATTCTTAACTCTAAAAGAAGATAGATCAAGATGGTTCATTATAAGTTTGGTTGTTATTGTGATTTGATTTGTTTAAACAAATATCAAGAATAATTCGACTCTGTTGGAACTTATCAAGGCCCTGACCCAAAATAAAAAATTTTGGCGTACTAGGATACAAATGAAGGATCTCTCATAGAGAGGTCATTATCATTTTCTTAGGTCTTTTAAAAAATTTTCTTTGAGACTTTGGTTTTATAGTTTGCCTTAATTTTTTATTATATAGTACTTACCTCCTAGTTTTTTTTTAGCCTAAACAGTTTCTTACTTAGTTTAATTACTTTCTTGTAACGACTGGTTTGATTTATTCTTGTACATGTCTTTTTCTAGTTTGTGTATTTATTTACTTATTTTATCTTTTATTGTTAATCTTTACCATGTTCCATATGTCCTACATTAGGTATTGCATTACATTTTTATGTATTTATTTATATTTTATATTGTCATTATTTTGTTGGAAAATTAGGACAAGATTCGATTATGACCGCAGCGGAATAATTACAGAACTTTTTAGTATTTTGATTTCCCAAAAACCAAGATCACTTTAATTATATAAAATGATTAACTCATAAATCTTAATTCGTAACTTATTTCAAAGCTTAATCTTATTCTTATTGTATCCCTTGAACCATTTCTGAAACTGATCTATCTTAACTACCACAGCCGCACAAGTGTTCGACCTATAATGGCATCCACAAAATAGGTTGAGAGAACTATATAACTCTTACAAAGAGGGTTAAGCAAGAAGTGCTAGCTGCATAGAGCTTAAGCCTATTTATAATAGATTTTGGACTTCTAATTTCAATTAAACTTTAATTAGAATTTAAAATAATTATAATTAAATATCAATTATGTCCAAATAAGATCTAATATCTTATATTGATCCTTATTTATTAAATATCTCATATTTAATCATAAAGTTAAACTTTGCAATCAAGCCTAACTTAATTAAAATATTTTTGCTCTCTTCAACCCGTTCTTTATGTGAGACCTATTAGATTTCTAAATATGTTGGCAATGATTATAAATTACAATTCTAATTTATAATTATAATTAGATAAATTAAAACTCCTTTTAATTTATCTTTAATTCTCCAATTAAACAATTTAAATCATAGATCAAGATTGGCATAGAGCAACTCATCATGACCACCCAAATATTTAAGAATGTCAAAGCGATTTTGACTAATCTTTCTGTGCATGATTTTTCATATAATTCAGTCATTTCATCATATAATGTTCCAATTATACGGAGACCATGAAATTAATGTCTACTCTAATTTAATTCCAATCATATTTTTTCTATATACCATTAACTATCGATTTCATTAATGACATTAGTAAACTATTTACAAAATGTCATTCTACCTTGGCCAAGGATTTCCCAAATCAATACTAATCAAGAACAATAAAACATTCTCCCTAATTACTTTAGGGTGATGAATCATATCTTAATCACTCAGTTACCTCCATATAGTTCATGCTACATCCAATAACTATCGATTGAACGACCCATTATTAAATAGGTCATAAGTAGTATCAAAATATAACAATCCCTATACAAGATAACTTTGGAGACCTCAAGTTAAATGTCCACTTATACAATCATCACAATGAGAATTCCATAGACATATAAGTAATGTAGCAAATGGATTTCTCATATCAGCTCTATTCAATGAACTTATTGTCTAACAAGCACTCATATGTTTGTTTAAGTTTTTTATACTTTAGCCTATAAGATCGACTACTTCCTTCATAAGGAAAAATATAAAGTGTGCTAGCCTTTTACATTTTGTTAATGTCTAATCTTAATAAAACAATAACTAGGGACAATTCACAGATAATACAAATGCAATATGAATCTTATAATTATAATCTCATTATAATTTCATTTACAATGTATAATTATCTTATGAAATTTATCATATGCATATAAACATGTATAAGATAAAGAATGTCTTTAAATTATTTTATCACTAAACTATAACCAATCGATCGGTTGTAGGGCATAAACTAACATATAGTGCATTACATATAGGTCTATCGAAAACAACCTCTCTACCAGTTAGGGGTAAGGTTGCATACTATTGGACCTTCCCAAACTTCGCATTTCAGCGAGACTCTCACTGGGTGTTTCTATTTCTGTTGTTGTATTTTTTTTAAGCAAATAGTCATGAGTACTAATGATTAAATTTGCTTCATTGATTTTAAAATTGGATATTTGATTTGCATTGTGATACTTTTAGTATAATTTGGACATAAAATTGAGTTAGAACTAAATTTATTTTAAGCATTTTAATTATCCCATATAAAAAAGAAAAACATTTTGTTTTGTTTGAATAAATGAGCATTAGATAATTCACTTCAGTAACATTACACCAAGTCAAAAGGTTGAAGTTAATGAGTGATTCTATTAGCCATTTAAAATGGTCACCTAATTAATTAACTAGAAATATCCATGACGAGGTATTTACTTTTGCATCAAAAGATTAGGTGACTTTTCAAACAAGCTTTATAATGTTCTTGTTTTAATTTAAAGTTGACATTTTACTTCTATTTCAATAAAGGTTATGAAAATATTTTAATATTAAAGATTCTTTCTCGTGTATATTATTTTATACATTATGTTGAATTTTGTGGATTAAGTTAAAGTTTAAAGGATTATAAAGCGAATTGAATTGGTTTATAACTTGATGCAAGTAGTCAAATTCTTTTCCAAAGTTGCTACTTATTTAAGTTAAAAGTGATGGGATTGATTTGCTTAAAGACAAGCAAATGCTTAAGTGCATGAAAATTTGATAAAATTTAATTCTACTATATTTTTAGCATGATTAAAGAGTACTTTGCTTATGTTTGGATGATTTACTTAGGGTTTAGCACTTAGTATGATTTATATTTTATTTTAAGGCCTTATTCTAGCCCTCTAATAAAGAAAGAATAAATTCGAACAAGTTGCAACTAAGTTAGAGAAGTCTTATAATGATTTTAGAGGAACACAACAATAACATAGGCTAGTGTTCAATAACACAACAACAACACAGTACTATACCTGGCTCATGTTAGACCCTAAACTATTATTCCCATTTAGGGATTTCACCACATTATTAAACATGCCTTAAATAGGGACTCATTTTCTCCAACATGGCCTATATACAGACTTATGTTAGTTCCTTTAAGACATATGATCTCAAGATGAACTCTTGGATACACAACAGAGAAGCTACTAACCCAACATGGTGTAAACATGATACCATATTCTAAACCTATAGTGGTTGTAATTTTTTTATAAAACATTCTAGATGTAGGCATTGAGCAACATAATGAAGCAATGTGGACTTGTATTGGTCCTGTGTTGGCATCAAAATTTACAAAAATTCTAGATTTTTATGATATAAAAGGATAATGAGGGCCAAAAGTCGAGTAATGAGGAAAAGGAAGCTAACTTAGAACATCTTAAGATAATAAAGGGAGAACTTTGGAGAAAATTTTAAGATTCCATCAAGATTTTAGTATCCATAAAAGTGAGTTCTTGTGTTTTGTTTTCTATCGTATTTATTATTGGTTGTCTTATTTCTAGTATCAACTAAATCCCTAGTTAGGGTTAGAGATATAACTCATATAGGATATTTCAGTTATTAATTTATGACTAGTTGTTGCTTGGATTGAACTTATTCTCTTTGATCTTGATTTTTTAATTTAAGCATATGTATCATAGATTCAATCTTAAAGATTATATGAAGGATTGAAATAAGAAGTATAATTTTTGCATTACAAAAATATACACTTTAGATTTAGAGAAAAAGATATCTTGGGCCATTGTGATAATTAATAAATTAATTATTCTTAATGAATTTGATTAAGTCAATTATGCACTGAAAGGTAGTAATTGCTTAATCAGATATACATATGTACCTTCAGAGAAGCTTAGATATCTTAGGTTAATTATTATTTCATCCTTAATAATAAATCTTACTTGATAATTGAAATGTCTTATAAGTGAACCCCAAAACCTATGTTTTATTATATTGATTCCAATTTATAGTTAAACGTCTTTCTTTTGTTAGTTTAGTAATTTAATTCTACTAAAACCTTGATTAATTTAATCTCATTATTTTGCTAGGATTAATAAACTTAATAATCACTTAGTTTTAAAATAATGATAACCTAAAATACTTCATATTTAAACTTCATCCAAGTTTGTGTACTTACATATTTGAGTGATCATTAATTTTCTTTTCATGCAAACCATAACAGTATAACTTTTTGGCTTCTAGCGGTATTCACGTGAATAGAAAGAGAACTTTTTTTTTAAGAATTTGAATGTATTAAGCCTTAAAGGCATATCAAAAAGTTTCCAAAATCTACAATAAATGTTGCTTTATGCTATTGACAATTAAGGCATAAAAAAGTTCAATTAAGGAGTTTAAACCAAGAATTAAAAGAGTACACATTTGAATAGGTGAGGAGGTATTATTGATACAGAAATTTCTGCTTTTGCAAGTTGATCTGCAATTTGATTTGTTGTATTAATTGCTTGTAAAACTACTCCATTTGAGTGCTTTTGTCCTAAAAAATTCTGAGATTTCTCTCCTCCCATGTAGCCATGATATTTGTTGATAAATCTGTCCAAAAACAACTCGTACTATGTTGTTTTGTAGTTTAAATGCCAATTTTGTTCATTGTCCACGTTGTCCAAACTAGCAGCTAAGACACATCTACTAACTAGCTCCACCCAGATATCTTTAATGTAACGGCAACTGAAGAATAAATGCTCTGATGTTTCCTCAGTAGCTTTACATAGACAACACTAGTTGGTAAGCTATGTGTATTTGCCAATTCTATCAATTATCCTCAATCTGCCTTTCATAGTAATCTATAAAATAAACGTTATAGAGAGCTAATTATCACCAAAAGCTAGCAGAATTCCCATTTCCAATTAGAGTAATAAAGTCAATCATGAACCTCTTGTTTAGCTTTAGGATGGCCTTGAGAGTAGTGGAGGGAAAAGGGTACAATCTATAGCCCATATGCTTCTATTCTTAATGAAATGGCCATGGATCCATTTACATCATAGAGATTGCTTGTCCACCATTAGTCTCTAAAGTCTTTTAGTGAACATAATTATGTTCATGTTTTTAATTGAGCAAATTCTCAATCCACCTTCAATCCTAGGTGTAAATACTTCTCTCCATTTCACCATGGTTTCATAGCTCCTTGTATTGTTGCCAGTCTATAAAAAATTGTTGAACATACTATTAATAGCTTTCAAGATTGCGTTTGGAAATGCTAAGTGGGCAGCCTAATAGTTATTGATGGATCTGAGAATAGAAATAATAAGTTGGACTCCGTCAACCCTTGATAGGTGCTTGGAACTCTAGACTGAAATTATGGTTTAGACTTTGTTAAGTAGCTCTGTATAGTCCCTCAGTTTCAATTTGTATGGAGATATGAGAATGCCTAGGTATTTCATTGGGAACTCTTGAAGTTGAAAGCCATTTAAGGTTGGGATCATATGTTGAAAATCTTAGGCACTTTTGGATAAGAATACATTTTTTTAAAACAATTTTCATGCAATCTTGAAACGCTTTGAAAGATCTTTAGTGCTTTCATCAAAGTGGAAATAGAATTTGCATTAACCTTTGAGAGTAATATCAGATCATCTACAAAACAAATATCGGTTAGTTTAAATTTTCCACACCTTAAGTGATATTTGAATTGCTTTCTCCTTGTGACCACACTTGCAATGATTTTATGGAGAGATTGCATCACTAAGGCAAATATGTATGGAGATAACGAATCTCCTTGCCTAATTCCTTTACAATTTTGAAAATTTTAATAGGATACCCAAAGCATGTAATAGATTTGTAATAAAGCACCAATCAACATTGTCATAAGCCTTCCTAGGTCAATTTTGATATAACAATTAGGTCTTCTTCATCTCTTTGAGTAATTAGCAATAAGTTCTTGAAGCATTAGAATGTTATCACCAATTATCCTACCAAGTAGATATGCACCTTGATTGTGAATAATATGCTTATGAATAATTCCATTGAGTCTTTAAGTTAAGATTTTAGAGATGATTTGGTAAAAGGAATTGCAACAAGAAATGGATCTGAACTCAAAGAAAGTGTTCAACTCACCAGCATTTGGAACTAAAGTTATAAAGGTTGTGTTGATCTCTTTAAGGAGAGCAACTTTATCAAAGAATTCCTTCACAGCTTTAAAAACCAACTTATTTGTAAGAGACCAAGTTTCCTTGAAGAATTGGATATTGAAACCATCTGAGCTAGGACTTTATAAGAATGTAGAAATACTATTGTATCTTTGATTTCCTACATAGAAATACATCTAAAGAGAAGAATGGCATCTTTCGTTGAAATAATATCCTGTAAAACCAACTCAAGGAATTGTTTGGAAGAATGTGATTGGAACATTTTCTCGTAAGCTCACTAAAATAGTCATAAGCTCCTTGCATGAACTGAGATTGAGATTTCAGAAAACTGTTGTTGTACTTGATAGATATTGGTTGGGTCGGCTATTCTAGGCCCAAGCCCAGGTCCACGTATCCACGGCCCATTTGCAAGTGGCAACCTCCCACTC
>JAOQMQ010000004.1:5579012-5589904 GCA_027563845.1 Erythroxylum subrotundum
TAAGTCCACTCTTGACCTACTAAACCCAATCAATTACACTTTTAAATTCATATAAGGAGTAGATAAGCTTCTTGAAAAGAGTGATACGAACTTCAACTTGAATATGCGGAACTGGGGCTGGAATATCTTAGATCCTACAGTCTGGCATAAAATCTCTTAGAATACATGACAAAAATAGAAGAAAAAGTGGATAACACACCTAAACAATGATAAGTGGTATATTGCAAATCCAGATCACGCAAACGTAGTTTGGAAAAAATCTGCTTCGAAGATTGTATACTTTTTCTTGAGAATTACAAATTACCATACCACTTCCCTAAGGACAATGTCGTTTACTTGGATTGATCCAACTGTCGATGGTACCTTTGATGTTGTTTGGACTTCAAACCCATATTTAGTAGCCCAATTGGGGGTCCATGAAGAGCTTCTGTTTCTCGTTCTGGCGACAGATGAAGATTAGAAGATAAGCACCTTGTCGCATTCTCTGAATCGCAGTCACTCACCAGGTAAACCCTTACACACATACGCTCTCTCTCTCTGTTTCTGCTGGTTTATAAATCCTTGGATTTGTTACTGTAGTTGTTGATTGTCTCCATTGTTTGGATAATTTGTATGTATTTGGTTTATGATCCTATATCAATAAGTTGATTGACACTTTGTGTTTCTGATTGGATGTTACTGGGTAATCATGAGAATGATCAGGGACTCTGTTCATAATTTAAGATGCAAATACATGAACTTTGGAATTCGACGAAGTGTTTAATGTGAAAATGTAATCTTCAGACACCGTGTGTATATGTTGCGGAACTTGTGTTTTCATTTAATTAATTTATTTGTTTGGTGCATATGAATTGTTTGATGCATTTCTACGGCATAAAAGCGGCTTATGGCAATCTGTATAAATTACGTTTTCGAGCATTATATCCAAATTCCAAAATGATGTTAACTCCATGGGACATCTACACAATAACAAACAAAAAGCTGATATGAGGCCAGTAGCTTTATTCAAGGCGATGGTTAAACTGTCTATTATTTCCACTCCTATCCTAACTTCCCCAACTGTGTATCCATGAAATTTGACAATGTTGCTATTGTTGGATTAGATTTCCAACATGACATAACGTTTTCAATACAAGATTCGGTCAGACCATGTGTAAATTGGTGGAATTTTGAGCAGTTTGAGTTGGAAAAGTTAGTTGCGTGCTTAAATTGTTTGAATTCATTATTACAGTAAAAGCCAGCTGCTGGTTTTCCTTTGTAAAGTTTTAGTGAATGCATTTCCTCTAATTCAATTGCATGGTTGTCTTTGTTCTTTTGTGAAACATTTTCGTATGTATAAAATATTCGTATGGGAATTGAAACATTTTCTATGTAGAAGCTAAGAACAACTGTTGCTGCTTTCAGATTTAAATAGCCTTAACCGGATAATCGAAATGGCTGGTAGGATACCTCATCCCACTTTGAAAGGACCAAGTGTTGTCAAGGAAATAATCATAGGAATTACACTAGGCCTAGCTGCCGGTGGTCTTTGGAAGATGCATCACTGGAATGAGCAGAGGAAAGTGAGAGCATTCTATGACTTACTAGATAAAGATGAGATCAGTGTTGTTGCGGAAGAATAAATGTGGTTTAATGTTTCTTCATTGTTGTCTGCGGTATTCTTACTTTGTGTGATGTGTCCCCCTTGCTTGGCTCTTAGATTGAGCGTTCTTAGTTTTTATTTCAAAAGAGTAAGTTCTTTTCTTTTTTTTTACCCTGATATGTGGAACACATATTTGATTCACTGAATATATGACAATTAGAATTTGTTTCACTTATTGTAGCTTTCTTGGTTGCTCTCCATTTCTGAAGAAAAGTTGATGCACCTAGCATAGCAATAACATACCTGATATTTGTTTGAACCTTTTTTTTTTTATGAAGAGAATAAATAAATATATTAATAAAAGGGAAGGTTCAATACAGAAATCAAAGAGGCCAAAGGAAGCACTCAAAAACTATATACAAAGAAAACAAAAAAGTCACAAAAGGTTCTCAATAAAAATAAAAATAAAAACAAAAACTAAGTGGGAAGTTTCCAAATATGCCGCTGAAGATCAAATATCTGAAAACGAGACTCAAAGCTTAAAAGCCGAGAACAGATAAGTTCGATGATGTTCTTAATAATGTCATGGAGTGATCAGTGTCATCCATTGAAAATGCGGTTATTCCTCTCATATCAAATAAAGTAAAAGTGGCAGAGATTGCATTTAACTCACTTTTCTATCACTATTATTTATTAACTGTTTTTATCAAATATTAATATAAGACTGGCCTCTTATTTTTATTATGGTGATTTTTTGCTATTAATTATTACAGTTGATATAAGTTTGCATTTTTTACAATTTTAAAAAATAATAAACAACTTTGAATTAAGAACTTATGATATCAACCTTGCAATTTTTTGTTGAATATAGTTATATAAATGATGTGGCCTGTGGGTAAGTTGTTAAATCTTGTAATAATTCTAATACAACGTTTGGTTAAAAAATTTAAGTTTATTAATTGATATTTTTATTTATAAAACAGGTATTAAAATGTACGTATAAATATTTATTCGCAATATTTTATTTAATAAGATAAAATTAATAAGTGATTTATTAATTTACACATAATGTCAATTGTCTTGAAAGAGCACGAGATCAGATTTTTTAGGTTGTACGTTATTTGGAAGTGGCAGCCAAAGACTAGAGACTGAACCACAAGTTCATCGGTGTGTACATGCAGTAAAAAGTAACGAGATTCAGGTACGGAGAGCTCAACTTTAAAATTAAAAGATAGAACATTGCAATTGGTATTTCCAAATTCACTCATGAGGAATACCTGTTCCACTGTACCTCCGGCACTAATAAAAGCTATTTCATAACAAGGTGCACTAAAATTTTCAGCTTAGAGGCATTGGATTAGTTAATTCACTTTTCTTCTGCCCATGAATGTTTCACCAATGTCGTGTAACTACAGTTTTGAGGGACCGCACATGCAATGCAAGAACCTTGTGTAACAGCTTTTTAAGCAAATATGGAATAGATGAAATACATCCACCTGTCCCTACACGGGGAAATCATCGTAAACCTAACTGCAATTGCGTGTTTATTTCGCAGCCATGATGTGCAAAACTGCAAGAAAGAGATAATAAACAGTGATCAAAGGCACTGAATCTAATTAAATATTCCATATACCCGATTCCCACTACTTCAGAAGCTTTTATGCTACTCCAGTTTTAGTCCTCCGCTGCCAAACATCCGCAATACAATCTACAAAGTCGAGGAACATTTCATTCAGGTGCCATATACTCACTATGGTATGTTAAAGCCTACCCCTAGCGGGAAACGTGGAGGAAACCACTATACATAAGCAATGTACGTAATATTACCAGATCAACACAAACTATTAGGTCATATCATTCCAATCTTTCAGGTAATTCAACTCCTGACCAAACAAGGCAAAAGAAGAAAGATACTGCGTTCAGTTTCAGTTAACATAGCAAAGAACGGTGAGTCGTGTGATAAGACACCATAGGATACGTTATCCGAATATTTGTCATGAACTTAAAGTCAGGGGGATCCGAAGAAATAAATCGACCTGATGTTGGTTTCTATTTATTTAATTCTTGCTGTTAAGGAGATAGGCAAATGAGGAAGAGACATTACCATAGCAATGACCTAGGCACAGAGTGGAATCCTTCGTACTCATGGTCTGCCAACTCTGGCCCACCACCTCCACTGGCAGCGGCTACTTTGCTTTCAGAGTTTTGCAAACCTTTGCCAACTTCATCTTCACACTCATTAAGTTCTGCATTTACTTTAGAAGAGTTGGGCACACAATACTTTTGCAGCCACCGGTCAGTTTCCCAAAGAACATGCATGATGCTCTCGCGTGCAGCATACCCATGGCTTTCGTAGGGAAGAATGACCAGACGACAAAGAGCACCATGGCCTTTCAATGCATTAAAGAAACGGTCTGACTGCATCATATTGAAATGTAAAATAAGCAACCGGTCAAAAGCTGACAATAAGAAAAATTATATCCTAAAAACCATTATCAAACAGCAAAACCAATAGGATGAACTTTCATGTTTCTTGATTGGCAATGTAAAATTGAAAGGGTTCCTTCAACGGAGAAGGGAGGAAATACCTGCATGGTTAGTGTTCCTGAGTTGTTGTCTTCTTCTCCATGAATAAGTAATATTGGCTTTTTAATTTTATTTGCAGACATGAACGGGCTCATCTCTATGTAAGTATTAGTTGCCTCCCAAAGAGTCCTGTCCTCATTCTATGCACAAATAATGTTAGACGTTACCATAACATCTAAACTGAAAGTGGAAATTTCTTGTGAAGTACTGCATTTTTAAAGCTAAAACACCCATAATTTGTATTCTACCTGAAAGCCAAAAGGTGTAAGGGTCCGGTTGTAAGCACCAGAGCGTGCAATTCCACAGCAAAAAAGATGAGGAGCATGGGCCAATAGGTTTGCAGTCATGAATGCACCATATGAATGTCCTCCAACAGCAATTTTGCTTGGGTGAGCAACCTTAATGAGTGCAGCATTAAAAGTAATGTTAGGAATTAATATATTTTCATGAAAGGTAGTCATACAAGGATGAATGGAGAAGCTTACTCCTCGTCGGACAACTTCCTCAACAGCTGCCTCTGCACTCGCAACCAGTTGCTCTACATATCTGAAAGTCATGTATCAGCTAGAATTCCAATAACATCTTTCAAATACGTCATCATTACACTTCTGACTTGTAAAGGAAGAAACTGAATATATGTCTAGAAGAAGAAAAAGGGCTACAGACAGTACGACCACGGCCAACCTAATCTATTTTCCTATACTTCTAAAAATGTTTTATAGATATAATACAAGTCCATTCTTTCGAGTTATCAAAGTCATTGTTCCTTCACATGAACAAGATATGAATCGATCAAATGGTTTGTGAAAATTTGATTTACCACAGGAAGAACTGTGGCATAAAAAAAGTGTGAACAATTTTACTGAGGATACAAACAAGAAAATTAGTGCATATGAGCTGCAAAGTCATCAGCGTTATATAACAGTGCCATGAAGTAACCTGTCATTTGCCTCCTCATCACCCTCACCAATGATAGGTATTGTTGGTCCTGATAAAATGGCAAACCTGGACAAACCAATTCACAACAATTCAGTTTTTCAGAATAATAAAAACTAGAAGCTATCATATTAGTGGGAAGATCGCTTACACAACAGAGAGTACAAAATTCAAGAAAGAGCAAGCTTCTACCTTCTGGCCAGCCAAAGAAGAGCAGATGTTGCACCTATGCCAGGAAATTCGTTCGGCGAACCACGAACTTGTCCAGCAGCATCCTTGGTTTTGAATTCTCCCGGGTAAGACCAAACTAAACATGGAAGGGAACCATCTCTAGATGGATCGTATCCTGGCGGCAGATATAAAGTTGCAGTAAGCTGGACCCCATCCTTTCTATGGTACCTAATCATCTCTTTTTTCAATGATGCCAACTGAGGGTACGGGTGAGGAAATGTTGTAATCTGGCATGATTTCTTGTCAGGCCAAATCTGGATATAGTATTGGGTATTCTCAGTTTTAGATTCTTTGGAGGCCAGTATTTTCAATTGGTCAAGGCGTAGATCTCCTTCATTTTGATCAGACATCAATGCAACTACAGTCTCATAATACTTATCCTTGTCACTTTCCCAAATTCGTTCTTTGCTGCCTGTATTTCTGAAAGAATATGGTTTAAAACATATAGCACCAATGAGGACTCAAGACTGCCCAAGGAAGATACGACTAAGTTGTTGATCATACTCACATATCAAATAGATCAAGGAAAGGGATGTTCCCTTCTGGTGTAGCCCCAATACCATTCAGTAAGATGTAAGTGTTGTCATCATTTTGCTTCTTTATCTTTGCAATCACATAAGTACCAGTGGAAGTCCTCCTCAGCATGGGGGAGCCAGGATCGGAGTACACATCTTCCGATGATCTATCAAATAGAATGCGAGGACTCGCATCTTTAGATCCAGGAGATATCACCCAGGTCCTTGTTCGTCTTGTCTTGTACCAGGATTCATAGACTAGAGCTAATGAGTCATCACACCAAGAAATCCCACTGCAAATATTAGAAGATTGGTAAAGGTTAACTCCTCAATTTTGTACAAAAATACACCACAAAAGCCAAAATTCTCACATATAATCACCGAAATAGTATTTCCATAATTACAGTAACAATTAAACCTGCTTGAACCTGGTGCCTATATTGTGGACAAATTATAAAGATATACATTATAGAAGCGCCTAAGGCATGAAATACTAGCTAGTATCAGGTTGGGACTTGTTTGAGTAATATTAAGCAATTCACAAAATCACAAAGCAATGGGCTTGAAGATATTCTTACAAATTAAACAACTATTTGAAACTGGTAAGGAAAGGAGATCAAACATGAAGATTGTGCCATACCCATAGCGAAGATCAAGCTTGTGTAAGATTTCGGGCTGTTCACCTTCTAGTGGTTCCGCAGGCTGTGAATAAATAATATCCCTGGGAGAAACTTCCACCTTTGCGTCACCGTCATCTTGAGTCTCAGCCCTAAAAGCCCAAACAGTGAACTGACATTGTCATGAGTTAATTCATTCACCGCATGATGATGTCATCTAAGTAATTTATATTGGATCAAATAGTATGTACCAGTATAGTGTGGAAGGCTTGTCTGCTCTCCAATTGATTGAGCGCATACCTTTGCGCACACTATTGAATGCAATGGGAATGTCCTCCGCGAGGGGCAAATCACAAAGTTCCCTGACAAATTTTCCATCAGTTCTCCATACTTCAACCTTTCTGGGGAATCTTCCACATGGTACAATGAAAGAATACGGTCTATGAAGATAACTGGTTAGGATATATTTCTCGTCTGGGGAAGGATCAATTGATGTATATACAGCGGGTTGCCCCATTTCTTTCACAGTTCCATCCAAAGAAGCCAAAACAAGTTGAGAGGTAGAATAATAATCAAATAAATCTTCATCATACTCATCCTTCAATAAGTCCTGAAAGGTTCTAACTTGAACAACATTTTTCTGCTCATTAGACTGAATTTTTGGTCCAGAAGGAACCAAAGGTCTGATTGGTGGGTCTCCTCGTGATGATGGGATGGTGCAAACTAATAAAGAAGAGTTATCCACCCACACAAAATTATCAAAAACGGCATTTAAGTAAACATCAGGTGACTGAAACAATGGTCTAGCTTCCCCTGTTTCCACATCAGCTACCCATACTCTAAGTTTACTGCTGTCACTACCCTCCACATCAACCCGAACACTGAAAGATAAGTGCCTACCATCAAGAGACCATGTGACAAAGTTAATCTTGGCACCATCTGGAAACCCATGCACCTCTTTCTCTGGCCCTAGTGTACCGTCAGGCATTAATTGATGGATACCTATACCAGTGTAGAATGACATCCTGCTCCTAGTGTTACATTTCCCATCTATGCGCATGCCAGCCAGTTTCTCCTCTGCTCTAACTAATTCTTCCAGTGGAGGTAAAGCTCTCCGCTTGAGAAAAAGGATTTTGTCTCTCTGTGGTGAAAATGACAATGCAGGAACAGGTGGCGCATCAACAATATCTCTAATCTCTGGCGGAGGAAGTCGATACTTACCTCCCAAAGCTTCTGCATTTATGAATTTACAAATCATTAGTAAAATCTCCTATACATCCAGGGAAACGACTAAAAGCCTTAAGTAGGCACAAGACAATGACTAAACTTAAATCTTCGTATACAACTACATGGAGCGATTAAAGTCACATATCTTCCTTTTTCCTCTTCATGAGCTCAACAAGTGCAAAAAATATAAAGTTTGTACATGAATTCAAGAAACTCGGAGATTGAGATTCAAACTTTAATCATTAAAAACAATACATTTCGTAATAGAAAACTGGTTATTGACTAATTAGTTATGAGATTTTGCTAAAAGAAACCTCCACTGTCTGGCCAACAAGACACCATCCTCTGTTAAAAATATGGTCAATACACATTCGTAATACTACAATAGACTCAATATCAAAGCGTTCGAAAGGAAAAACAGTCAAATTCTTTACTGAACCAAGCACGTAATGCTACAATCTATCAAATAACAACAAGAATCTAGAAACATCTAATAACTTAAAGATACAATCTATTAACCACTCAGTAAAAGACTTAAACGAGCACCTTCGTCGTCGAACAGTTCATTAGTAGAAGAAACGGAATCATTGGAGCCACCGCCAACATTTTCCGCTACAATAGAATTCAGAGGCGCAAGATTGGCGAGTCGAGAAGCGGCAGAGGCCATGGTCGACTTCAATCTCGCGGCGTGTTTGGAGGGAGCTTTCCGGTGGCGGGACGGCGTACGGGCGGATGCGAAACGACGGGGTTTGAGTGGTGATGGAGAGAGAGGTAAGAGAGGGAGGAGAGAGAATCGATGACAAACTTTGTAAAGGCGCAGCATGATGGAGCGCTTGATTAAAACCCCTTTTTCTAAAAGGTAAGATGCTGTTATGGAGCTGTGATTGAATATCCAATCAACCGCACGCCTAAGGAATCTAGACCTTTGGGTCTTTACCCGGTGCGTGCGGGTCCATCGATGGGCTGTTGGGGGTTCAGATTGGGCCATTGAAGACCCAGCCAACACATGATAGAAAAAGCCGTCCGATCTGAGGATCGCTTTCGCTTTCCATGAAGATAACGAAAGAATATATTTTGAATACGCTGCAAAATGTGCTTGGCCATTAATTAATGCACTCCTATTGACTACTCGTAGACTATGTGGTAGTCCGTACTCGATTGAAGGTCACCGATCGATGTGCGATATCTCCGGTTTTATTCTGTCCCTTCTTCAAACGCTCGCCGTCACGACAAACTAGGTGCCATGCTTTTGCAGAATTTGATAGAGTCTCATTGAAAAAAATATTTCATTTATATTCAATTTGTGTTAAAGCTTCACTTGATTATTAGTGAATAAAAATCTTACGCAACCGCGGATTTTTTTGGAAATATTGTTACGACCGGTGTGACGTGGAAGCATACGATTCGTCATCACCAGATAAGAAACGGTTGTCCATAACTCGACGTGAAGGTGAAGCCCAACTATATGCCACCTTCATCCTCACAGCTACAGATTATCACTCCTTCGCCATACCAAATCCACAACGAAAATGGCGACAGTATCGGGTCTCAACATCTATACACCTAGATTCTTAACCAAGGCAGCAAAAGAGGCTCCAAAAGCTAAACCAATGATTAGACTAAACAATCCTTGGGGGAGAACCCACAGATTCGGAAACGGTCGCATGCAACTCCGACAAGTAAGAGCAGCGCCGGAGGGACTGACGGACAAGGTGGAACAGAGCATCAAGAACGCGGAGGAGGCGTGCGAAGGAGACCCGGCAAGCGGGGAGTGTGTGGCGGCGTGGGACGAAGTTGAAGAGCTGAGCGCCGCCGCAAGCCACGAGAGGGACAAGAAGAAAGGGTCTGATCCATTGGAGAACTACTGCAAGGATAATCCGGAGACAGATGAGTGTCGCACTTACGACAACTAGAACCCATTTTTAAAATGCTTTTCTTTTTGTTCATTATGCAATAGTAATAGCAATGAAGGTGTTGGAATATCATTTTCGAGTGATGTGGAATACAACATACCATATCTTTAAGTATCAATCAATTGGTGTAGCTTTTGATTGCCTGTGTTATCATCTTGTGTTATTTAAGTTACGACTATCTGTCGAATGAATAGGGTTTACGTTATAGTGAATATATTGGTTAGAAAGGCACCAGTAATAATAACATAGTCAAGTTAGCAATGAATATTATGGTACGTCAGTAACCTTCCCTCTTTTCGCCTTAACCAAAATATACTGACCGTGGGGATAAAAGTTTAATATCATCATGTATGATGTACCCTAAGATTGTGGTTAGATGCTTCAGAAATCGAAGGTCCTGGAGCATAAACGCGAGGTCTACCGGATATAGATGACTATTGGGAGGTCTTGCGTTTGGCCCAGGGAGACAAAGAATATGATTGTTTGCTGTTTGTTCCACGCTTCGTTTTCCATAAAATCATACCCAGTTTATCTTTCTGAGGCATATAGTCTAATGTCATTAACTCCCTGACACGTTATCGAAAGGCTTTGTAAACAAACTTCTGATCTACACCACCTATCGCCTTAACTCCTGTAATTTATGAAATTTACTATAGTTCAGACAAAAGAAAGTGGAATTACAGAGGACGTCGTAAGATGTTTGCGATTTTAAATATATTGATGTCCATTTTTCTGCAGAGATATACCCCACAAGTTTCCTTACAGAATTATTCAACGAGATAAGAACCAAAGTGACAGTAAAGAGTTGGCTGGCAAAGGCAACAGCGCATAAGTAGATAGACATAAACCAGTCAAAGATAAAAGGCTGCAGTCAGTCCAAATTTAAACTGGGCGTTGCTTTAATCTAAATACTAGGGCATTGTATTCCGGTTCCAATCGCCGTCGCCGGAAATATCTAATCTTCCCATCATATTCTCCGGCTAGACCGAAATACGTAAAATACCTAGAACGATGAGATAATCCACAAACCATCTCATTAAATTATAGGATCGAACTAAATAGAATCCCCGATTTATAGCCTTATCTAGGGATGTCTAATTGTGGGACACGTTAGTGTATGATCGCAAAAGCCCTGATCCAACATGAATGCTAATTCCAGCTAAAACGCTCAATTCATAGATATAATTCACGAAGATGCGCACAATATAATTGCTTAGAATTTGAACAACAACGAGAACACAGCACAATATAACATGCTGACAACGTATTACATAGTAACGCATAG
>JAOQMQ010000004.1:5634036-5646183 GCA_027563845.1 Erythroxylum subrotundum
AAATTGAATTCATGCTCCTCCAAGTAAATGTAATAGTCTCGGAATTTAGAAGACTCAGTGGATTTAGGAATCCTTTCGGATCTCCTAGGTGGAACTACAACCACATCTGGGACTTCAGTACCAATGCCAACCTGTTGAGGAATTTCAACATCATTTCTTGAATCAACAACATCATCATGAATCAGAGGAGTCTGAATTTCCTCAGGATGAAAAACAATAGGTGTAGGAACAATAACACGATCCTCTCTAAAATCAACAACACGAGACTCATGCCTTTCATTATGTTCCATGTCCCCTTTAAAATAGACAGCCCGATCTGATTCAATGACTCTAGTAGTGTGATTGGGACAATAGAATTTTGAACCTCTTGAGCCAGTACAATAACCAATAAAGTAACCTGAAATAGTTCTAGGATCAAGCTTCTTCAACTGAGGATTATAAATCCTCACCTTAGCCTTACGGCCCCAAACACGGAAATACTTCAAACTAGGCTTCTTTCCTGATATCAGCTCAAAAGGAGTCTTTGGTACAGACTTACTAGGCACATGATTGAGAACATAAACAGCAGTCCTCAAAACATCTCCCCACAAAAACTCTGGTAAGGTGGAGTGACTAAGCATACACCTAACCATCTCCACAAGAGTACGATTTCTCCTTTCTGCAATCCCATTTTGTTGAGGAGTGCCAGGCATGGTATATTGCGCCTCAATTCCACAATCCTGCAAGTATCTAGCAAAAGGGCTAGGGTTTCTTCCTGTTTCATCATACCGACCATAATACTCACCACCTCTATCAGATCTTACACATTTGATCTGCTTCCTAAGTTGCAATTCAATAACATTCTTTAGTGACTTAAAAGCATCCAAGGATTCAGAGTTCTCACGCAACAATTCAATCCAACCATACCGAGAAAAATCATCAATAAAGGTGATGAAGTACCTATAGCCTCCTATAGGAGTAATAGGTCCACAGATGTCTGTGCGAATTATCTGTAATAGTTCCTCCTTCCTAATCATTTTCTCTTTTCTTACTTTAGCTGTAAACTTCCCCTTTAGGCAATCAACACAAGTGTCAAAATCAGAGAAGTCCAAATCATGCAAAATAGTTTCCTTTATCAACCTCTCCACTCTCTCCTTAGAGATATGTCCTAACCGTTTATGCCACAACATAGAAGATTTTTCAGCAACTCTCCCACGTTTCTTTCCAACAACAGCATTAACATCATCATGTGGTCGGTCAAAACGAGAAGAATTAGCAATTAGCATAAACAATCCATCACGCATAATTGCAGAACCAACAACAACAGAATCATAGTACAAAACAATTCCATTATTGATTATATGGAAACTGTATCCACAACTGTGTAAAACAGAAACTGAAATCAAATTCCTTCTCATAGAAGGCACATAAACAGTATCTTTCAAAAGCAAATCATGTCCACTACTTAACTTCAAGGAAACTACTCCTATATGCTCAACATTAACACTAAATCCATCTCCTAGTTGCACCGTCAACTCTCCTTTATTTGGTTTCTGCTTGCTTTTGAACTCCTGCAATGAGTTCGTTACATAAATAGTGGCACTAGTGTCTAACCACCATGAATTAGGAGGAACATCAAGCAGATTTGATTCAAACAAACAAAGATTTGAGGAATACCTTTCTTCTTTGCCAACCAATTCTGAAACTTCACACAATCACGCTGCCTATGCCCATGTTCATGACAAAAGTTGCAGCTTCCATTAAAAACATGCTTGGGCTTAGCACCAAAACTCTCACTAGGCCCAGAAGGTAATGCAGGTTTATCATTCCCTTTCTTCTTAAAATGAGGCTTACCCTGTTTGTTTCTATAAAATTTCTTCTTTTCACCACTCTTGTGAGAAGTGTGATGAATACTATGAGATTTTCCCTTCTTCATAGTATGCTCCTCTTGAATAAGAATATAAATAAACTCATCAATGCTCCATTCATCTTTCTGAGCATGGTAAGTAGTCCTGAGAACATCAAACTAAGATGGAAGAGATTCAAACTCCTGCCAGATCAGATAATCCTCTCCCAGCACAACTTTCATGGCCTTCAACTTGTTATACCAATTCACAAGCTTCATAACATGCTCACAAACACCACCTACACCATCATACTTGGTCTTAGACAAAAGAGACAAGTAATTAGACTTTTCAGTCTTATCAAACTTCTGGAATTTTTCACCAACAGCCTTGAGATAATTTTTAGCATTATCAGTTTCAGTGATGCTCTCTTTAATGGTCTTCTCCATTGTGTACTTGATGGTCATCAAACAGACCTTGTTAGCACGAACCCACTTATCATATTTAGCTCTATCTGCAGCGGAAGACTCAGCAGTGGGTTGTGCAGGCTCATCCTCAGTGAGAGCAACATCAACATTAGAAACCGCCAAAAAAAGATTTAAAGATTCAAGCCAGTCCTCACAATTGGTCTCATTCAGCTTAATCAAAGAATTCAAAGCTGAAAATTGATACAAAGCAGGGAGATTTAGCAAATGTATCACCAACTAGCAAAATTGAGCAAACAACACAGCTAGGCTCTCATGCAATTGCAATCCTGCCTAAGGGTCTCGAATTACAACACAGATCACCCAGAACATTAAACTATGGCATAAAACTAATATCGATAGGATATTGAAAACTTTAAAGACATAATTCAATGAATTAAACAAAACATTAGAAACCACATTGATAAAGACAAACCGATAGGGTAAGTGCATCATTAACATAACATCTAATGTATGCCCAATAACAACATCACAACAGCAATTTTTCATAATTGGTCTCACGATAGGCGAGCTCACAATTACACAAAATGAATGACAATAATCCAATAACATTCCCCAAGATTGTTCCCATAGATTCAATTAGCACCACAATTATAAAATTTCATATAATATAACATTATATGCATAAACGACATCCAAAATTAATTTTGGTACATAACTACATAACATTGAGAGTACAAAAGACTCCATAAGCCCATATAAGACTAGGAATAAGTTCAAAAATTTTCAAGGAAAAATTCGGAGAGTACACTATATTTTTATTAATTTTAAAATTCAAAAAAAATAAAATAAAAATTCTAGCTTTCCAAAAATTTCAGAAAATATACCATAAAATAGTACTGGGCAGGTGGAGTAACTAGGAAAAAATTTGGAAAAAAATGACCACCGGAGGCAGCCGCACGCGCCCAAACGCGCCTCCAGTGCGCGCGGGCGAGAGCCAGCCGGGTCGGGCTTCATCTTCCTCGTCCGGCTGACTGGTATCCGGGGCACCCGACCCGGTTGGAATAAAATAATATATCTCTCTCAATTTTGATCCGTTTTCAACAAATTTGGTGTCAATAGATTTAAAATTTAAAGATCTATAAAACACCTCAATCAATTTCATGAAAAAGGCTACTTAATGTGGTTCGAAAAAATCGAAGAGGGACAGTTATGGTTTGGTTCTTCGAGTTCTTAAGGTTTACAAAAGACAACAGCAAATCGAACAACCTACTATATGCTTTGACATCAAACCGAAACCAATCGACATCAGCCAAAACGATTTCACAGAAAAAATTTAACAAAACCAAAAACGAAAGTACATGAACAAAAAATTAATATCTCAAAACTACCCAAAAAATAGCAATTACAATTAGGGTTAACCTGGCTTTGATACCAATTGAAGGAAATTTAAATACGAAATTATAGATTAATTTCATAATTAATCAACGCAATTAATTAACCCTATAATTGTAACATACTACATTCAATAATTGGATAGATAAATACCTGAAAATTGAGGAAATATTGAATCCATTGTTGTTTTCCGTGAAACGACGTGATCGAGACGCAGAGGATTTACTACTGCTATTCCAAACCTGATTAGCAAAAACACACATACAGTTCTCAATGGGGCGATCGTATTTAAAGGTTGGCTAGCAGTAGGACCTCCTGTGCTTTACAATACTTGGGTCAAGTCTACCCATCATAGCAAGCCCATGAACATAGGCTCAATGACACGTTAAAGAGAGAATTACCATTGACATCTAATTATTCAGGGTTTGTACAAAATTATGTTATCATACTAGTCCACAATTATGATAAAATTATATCGTCGTGATCATCCATGGCACTTGAACCACATTCCATATCCAAGCCGCCATTATGAGTTTGTGAGCATCGTCAAGTTTAGTGCTTCAGGCGAATTGATATTTACTTAGTTAAATGTACCTAAAACAATCCTTAAAGTAGTGGAAAGTGGAAACGTATCACCGAAAAGCAAAATAAATTTACCAAAAATGTGCAATCAAAAATAAATGATAAATAATAGATAATCTTAGACACTGAGAACTTCAAACCTTCAGTTAGCTTACTTATTATAGACAAAATGCGATCATGGGAACAGTACAGAAAAGAAAGCCCTAATTAAGTAAAAATGAAAGCCTCATTAGTTCTTGTTTTAGATCTATGTATATCAACTTGAAACTTCTTCTTCCTTGTAACTTATAAACTTTGAAATTCTAATAAATGCCCCCCACAATCTTAGTCAAGCTGCCAACCAAGCAAATCTCAGTCTGAAGCTCACTTTGCATACCGTTTAAACTTATAAGCTTTTCGTGGATTTGATAGGGATCAAAACTAGTCCTGAAAATTCGGTTAATTAACTGTAATAAACAGTTTTATTAAGACGTTGCGGTCTTCTGGCGTGTATATCAGAAATAGTTATTCAATCTCGTTAATCTAAACAAGAACAAAAAGGAGAGGAGACATGTCGAGAAAACAAGAAATCGCGAACAACAGATGACGTGCGGACATCCATGTAATGTAATAATAATGAAGAGGAATTAATGTGGACTAATCTTCACTACCTCCATATCCATATTCCTTTGATCAGTGACAATATATGACCGGAGAAGAATATAAGAAACTAGAAGATGGGATTGGAAGTTTTGATGATCTTATGGTTCAAGTTCTGCTTCTTTGTTCCATATATAAGTATGTAGGCAAGCTGGAAATCGAACGCTTTATACATGAATTTCTACACGTGGATTGCCATTTCCCGACATGTTCGTGCATTTCCAACCAATTATCTCTTGCCATGTCAGATACGTGTAGGGGCTTATGAGTAATTAATGACTCGAAATTACAGGGTTCACGTGATTTTCCACAACTTTAAGCGAGTCTTCGAAATGTTCAGAAATTATTAGGTGGCTGGACGGAGATCTTTTTTCTTTCCTTTTTTTTTTTTTTTTCTGTCAAAGTCAATTATTTATATTTTTAATATGACATGAATTCCATCTCCTGTCCTCCTTATTCTGTTTCTAGTTTCTATGTAAATAAACAAATGATTGTGTATGTATTTATTGTATGTATCCTTCCGCCGCTTATGTATATTTGGTTTTCTAATCAAAAGGCAATAAGTTCTATGTTTGTGAAACATATTAGTGAATTATGTTTCTAATCAATTATCAAATGTTTATGAAACATATTAGTGAATTATTTTTCTAATCAAAACATATTATCAAAACATATGTTTCTAATCAAAATATATTAGTCAAGTAAACCGTCTGTGAAGCAATCCCCTTAGCATACACTCTCCATGCATGTTCGAAGAAGTCATCCGTGTCTACTTGACACTCTTCTACGACAGTGTACCATTGGCAAACTTAAAACTGTAATCTTAAGTGGATTTTCGATCATCCGGTCACATAGCTAAATCTAAATCTGAATTCCCTGTGATGTTTAATCTGTTGACTTTTTTATATGTCAACATATAATCCTTAGTTCCCTTTAATTATCTCAACACTCGCTAGACTATATTCCAATAATCTACTCCTTGGTTAACTAGATACTAACCAAACAATCAATGCAATGTCCCGCCTAGTACATATATATCAGGCTATCAACCGTACTAGTATATGGAACATTCCTCATAACCTCTCTCTTTACTTTATTCTTTTGATACTGTGTCAAAGATTATCTTTCACTATGAGAGATAGTGCTACGACAGGTTTATTGTTAATCGTATTAAATCTTTGTAATACATACTCAATGTATGCACTCTATGAGAGGCTTGATGAGTGTTGAGATTTGTCCCGATGAATTTGAATACTTAGGATAAAAGATGCTATGCTAAGGTCCTTCATATCAAAATTCTTGACCAAAAGTTGTTTAACCTTATACAACATGGTCAAGTAATTTGACATATCATCCACATGTAGAAATATGAAGATAATTTTGTTCCCCCTGACCTCATAGTACAAGCATCTTTTAATTTTATTTTTCATGAAGCCGAAAGAGGTCATAACCTCATCAACTGTAAGGTTTTACTTTCGAAAGGTTTGATGTAAACCATATATTAATCTGTATAACGAGCAAATCATCTAAGTTCCATTTAGATCCTGAAATCCTTCAGGTTGTACCATACAGACCTATTTTTAAGGGTCTTTACTCAGGAAAGCAATTTTGATAGCCATATGATGTAACTCTATATCATCATGAGCTACAATTGCTTTAATCACTCAAATGTATCTTACAAGGATACTAGAGAAAAGGTAACATAAAGTCAACTTTTCTCTTTGAGTGAACCATTAGGCAACTGAGTCAGCTTATAAACCGCTGAACTCTATCCTGAAATCCTTTAGGTCTAATCTTCATTTACAACTGACGAGTTTGCAGTTCCGTTGTAAATCAACTAGCTCCTAAACCTTACTATGCTTCATGGATTGCATCTCGTCATTTATTGCATCCCACTACACATCCGCATTGGGTCCAGAAACAACTTCTATAAAAGTAATTGGATTCGAAACATGTCTAATATCATAGTTTTGTACACCTGATAGACTATGTAATTAGATAGCATAGCAGGTCGTCTCACTCTGGTGGATTTATCTAACTGCATTAGGTCTTGTACCCCCAAAAACCACTGTGTGTACAAGTATGGATTCCTGTTCTTATACATGAGTGGTATAGAGACCTAATTCACCAGATCTAACTGTATAAGTAGCGAAAACATGATAACTGTAGTATTCGCCCTGCTATCATCCGAAGGGTCAAAGGGCCCACCATCATCATAGACATTGTACTCCAAAATTTTAGTTATTTGTGATGTCACTATTCCAGTCCTCCTTCTATATAGTAAAAGTTGTAGCCTTAAAATGGTCGAGATATCTTACTAAATAGCAATGAGCGGAATGAGTGTGCAATCTTTCTTTATAAGGATTATACTATCTCAATAGGGCAGCCCCATACACGAATATGTGCAAGGCTGGGTTTCCAAACTTCTAAATACTCAAGTATAATAGCCATGTTCTGCATCAACTTCTTCAAGTCCTTTAGGGTATAGTTATACCTTTTGGCAATACACCATTTTGCTCAGAACTACTCGGTATAGTGAATTAAGTCACTATTCTAACTGATTCCAAAAATCTGGCAAACAGACCTTTTAAAGTCCTAAAACACCATGTTTGCCATGATATGCTCCTTCACGGTCAAATTTGACTATCTTGATTAATTTTCCCAATTAGTTCTCAACCTTCAGTCTTTAAGCAAGAACACATAACTATAATGAGAATAATCATCTACAAATGTCAGAATACATTTAGAATTACACAATGCAACTGTATAAGATCCACCGATATCTTTTATATATCAGACTCAATAAGTGAAAAGTGTGAGTTGACCTCAATATCCTTATTAGTCAACGTACCTCTACAACAGTCAGCACATATTCCCAGATTATTAGAATCTAGAATTGAGAAATGCTTTCCTTGATCAATCTTTCAACCCTAGCTCTAGAAATGTGGCTTAAACTTTTATGCCACACTATGTATGACTTATCATTCATTAGGGTTCTTCATTTCATAACTTGTTTAGCAAGATACGAAGAAACATATATCTAATTCGGGGTAAGACACATTCTATACAAACCATATGACAAGAAAGTTGTACTATTATGTTTTGCATTAAACAACAATTGTACAATAAAAGCATTAAATAAAAAACATTAACCCTCTTTGTCCAAAATTGATCAAAAGATCACATATAAAATGTGTCATGTAAAACCTAAATGAAACTTACAATAAGGTTCAGTACATACATTCCCCATATATATTACTTCTACTTCTTCATTGTTGTGAACCATCAGTTTCTCCTTTCCTTTATTTGGCTTTATCCTAGATATGAACCCCTGCATTGTGGAAGCACTTTGATCAGATGCTCCACTATATAGCCACCAACTACTTAGTGCGACTACCACAAATTAGATTCATAAATTAATAAGCCAAGGAGTTACCTGATGGTCACACTCTTTCCTTCTAGGCCTATACTGTTGTCTTTTTTATGTCAAGCGGACCTTTACTAGCACTGGTTTGACCAACATCAGCATGTGGAGAAGATTTGAACTTTCTACCTTTGAACTTAGCGGGCTTCATCTTTGCCTTCCCTTTAGTTGCTTTAAGTGTTGTAGGAGTAGCAAACTTGAGTTTCTCCTCCTTAGTAATGCATTGGGCCATCAAAGCATTGAAGTCTCATTCCTCATCTATCAAGTAATATGTCATCACCAGATTATTAAACTCTAGAAGGAGTATATTCAGAGTCTGGTAAACTATGAAGACATTAGGAAGAAGAATGTTTAACATCTTTAGTCTACTGTGAAGATTGATCAATTTTGATATGTACTCCATTACTCCCCCTTCTCCTGTATACATCATGGAGAATAATTCTTTCATCAAGGCACTTGTCTCAACATTAGGTGAGACTGTGTACCTCTGGGAGACATTACCAAGAAACTCCTTCGCTATATCTATATCCGGAAGTCCGCTAAGCAGATGGTTAGGTATGGATCTCTTAATGGTCATTAGACATAATCTGTTAGACCGATCCTAAGCTTCATAGGCTACTTTATGAACTCTCGAGCTCATAGATGTAGGTGGAGATGGCTTATCTATCCGTATAGCTATATTAACCTCAGCTATATCCATAGCATTCAATACATCCTCCGTCCACTTCTTTGTATTGAAACCAATCAGGGTTTCAAAGGTGACACTGATTTTGTTGACCAAAAAGGTGACTACAAAATAACAATGTTTCAATCAGCATAAATGCAGGATAATAGCGATACTCAAAGCCATTGAATAGTATCTTTACTGAAAATCCGATCACATATATTATGAAACACCTTTAGGCGGAATACATAATATATGCAATTAGACCTTCACATAAAAATGATCGGAGTACAAACTATCAACTCTTATGACACTACCACCTTTGGGCGAATAGATCACTTGAGCAACAACTTTCCTCCATCTAATGCCTTTATGTACATCTCAAAATGTTATGTAAAGTCAACACCTTTGGGCAGAATAACCAAACATAAAATCAGTGACATCCCCCAATATGCAAGCAGAACAATTCAAAATACTGACTTGAAAGGCCATTTTGGTGACCACATCCTCATCAGCACTCAAAAAGTCTATAAACACAATGGATACATCTTTATATTAACCTCACATTCTTTATGGGCATATGGTATGTGACAATGTAATATCAATAAATGCAAAAATCCGAATGCACAGTTTTATTGTCACACACTTATGTCACAGACATTCTCTGAAAACTTCATTTGATATTTTCGTAAAGGAAAAATCTTAGTAGAGCAACTATCGTGCATCACTAGACACTGAACCGACCACCCGAGACACGATAATCTCATGTATCTCCCTTATGGTAAGTTCGTTGCACGAAAATTCACTCAAAAATGACTTTAGAATTTCTTAAAACCTTTTTCGAGTAACTATCATGCGATCTCGAACACTGAACATGAGACCCAAGATACAAAAACTTGAAGTATCTCCCTCATGTAATGTCCAAAGCATGAAAATTCACTCGAAATTGGATTCAAAACGCCTTAATTCCTTTTTCTAGAGTTAAACTTTAATTTATTACTAATGTCTAGAAAAATGGAAAATTCACTTTATGAATTTCTCAGACCTAGAAACTGACCCAAAACACCCGGGGCACTCTAACGAAAAATATGAAATTTTTGTGTATTTTTTTTTGAAATTATTGTAGCTACTGATGTTAGTAGTGCATCAGCGAACTGTAGCGTTGATGTTAGCGCACTGTAGCTCATGCGTGCGTTGCACGCCCCAACACGTGGTGCGACACTGTCCACCCACGTGTCAATTGCGTGTTTGGCGCGTGCAGCGACTTACTGCCCCTCGAGGTGGTACTATGTGCCGTCGGGCGCGTGTACGATGGTCTTCATTGTCCCTGCCGAAAAATGACGATTTTCGGCGAGTTTTAGGCCGATTTTTCTGGCTCAGCTCGTTTTCACCCCGTTTCTCAAAACTAAACACATGTATACTACTTTCATGCAATAAAAAATCAAGAAAAATTTGAGAAACAGAAGTTAAATATCCGAAAACCTTATGGAGAGAAAACCAAAAAATTTTCATTCTTAACAACCCGATCACGTCACTGCTCTGATATCACGTGTAATACGTAACGATACCTTAGTTACATATCTCAGATCGAATGTGAATGGGCAAAAAAAATGAAGAAATGTGAAAATACCTAATTTCGATCTTTATAACTTCAAATGAACTTTCCGAAGCCAAAACGAATTCGAATTCACCGTCGCCTTCACGAAAACTACTCTCCGGGATATGGGTAAGATCTTTCTACAATTTTTTCAAAATATAAGCTCTTTTAACGGCTTAGAGAATCCTTATGCTTACGATTGATATATGAATAACTACAGAAGACCTTAACCTTTATATATAACTTTTATATTGAGCTTTTCCATCACAGGCCCGATATGGATCCGGTTCACGCTGATTGGGATCCATTTTATACTCGGACTTCGATTCATCAATTTAAATCATTTATTGAGCCACTTTATTATCTTTATCTGAATCAAATTATGTAACTTAACCTATAAATTATTTAAAAACCGAAAAATGCAATGAATCAACTTTATAAAAAATGACAAAATTGTCCTATCATTTTCGACAGAGATCCATTCATATGCAGTGAAAGTCGGCCTATAACCAAGTAAGATGAGATGAGTTCTTCTCATGATGTCCCAGCGCCTTGGTAATATGCTAGGACAAGAATGTTCAACGCCACGTTGTTTATGTCCATCAACAGAAACTACTGTCGCCCATCACGCCTTATCATGAACTGCTTTTGCATCATCCATGACGGATGCTGTAGGTCATGCTCCCTATTCATATCAAAATTGTTTAATAAACATGTAGTTGCTGGTCAATTTAGCTGGGAATGAAAAGTAATAAAGATGATGTTCGATCGGTAGCTGATTAGATTCCTTGATGGAAATAAGAAAGAATAATTATGCACGGAGGTGCATTATTGGCTAATATAATAATTATATGAATTTTCCATTAATCTTCTGTTGACTAACAAACAATTCGCCAAAATAATTACATATTAAAAAATAATCTGTTACCTTCTAGTAAAATTCAATATCACATAGAAATTTGAAATAAAGACATGCAGGAATTAATTTAAGGTGAAAGATATAGATTTGAATAGAAAAAAATTATAAATTCTTCAAAAATTTTCTTCTACTTTTAAAATTTTTAAAAAACTTATTCTAATAAAATTCAGTTTAAAATAATAATAAAATATATACATGTCTACTAATTAAATGTCATTAATATGATAATTTGACCCAATTTTTAAACTTGATTCGAACTAATTAAATTTAGTTTAAAATATCGTTAAAAATCATATTATAGTAGATATTAAACAATGTTATTAATATGAAGAAATTAATAAATAGATTTAATCTTTTACTACATGAAAAAAAAACTTTTAATATAGCATGTACATGATTTATTTTGTCACTTTAGAATACGAAAAAATGCGCCACTTATCACTCAGAAACTACAATTTATATTAAAGCATGCTGTTGAACGAAAGATAATAAAAATAGATAAAAAGCAAAAGGATAAAAATACTAGTTATTGTTATAAAACCAAAACTAAAATTTCAGAGTATTTGGGAGAGAAGAATTATTCTTATGAATTCATTACATTTCTCTCTTACATCAAACCTTCTATTTATAGTACATTTCAAACACCTAATACACATGTGACCATCTACCCCATATGTGT
>JAOQMQ010000004.1:5646283-5663597 GCA_027563845.1 Erythroxylum subrotundum
CCTCCTTAGTATGTGCCCTTAAGTGACCACACATTGCCCTGAAAGAAGAAAATGTTTTGCCACAAACAACATATATCGAAGGAACATCAGCACCAACGACCCAGTGAATCATCATTTAGGCTTCACCGCACTGCCACTTGCACCAACATCACCTAGATCATCTTTTGAATCTCTTTTCTTTTCCCCACTAGCATCCTCTTGGGACTCATCAGCACTAGCACTCTCAGCAATGTCCTTATCCTTTTCATAATCACCTTGAGCGTCAATTTCAGTTGGAGTCACAGAAGAGCATCAATATCTCTTACAGTAGTTATAGATTCAAATGTGGCCATCTCCTTAGCAACATTTCGAAAGGTATTTCCCTTGGTTCTACTACTCATCAGAGGGCTTGTCATAGTCAGGTGTAAAAGAGGCCTCGGGAACATAATAGAAATGAGAGTTAATAAACTGAAAATAAAAGGAAAAAAAAGAGGAAGAAAAGATCCATATGTGATGTTTGGTGCCTGAAGAACCATGATGCAGTGTCGTCTCCTTATATATGGCATCCTATTTGTACATAGCTTGCCACGTTAGCTTCATTAACGGAGATATAAATATCAGGCTAGATTTGAAAAAAAATAGAAATTTTGAATATTTAATTATTACTTTTTAAAATTCATGCTATAATTGTAAAATTGAGTAAAGCTTTGAATTTTTTAATTAACCCAAAAATATATAATATTTTATCATAATCTAATTTAAGAAAAATAAAAATTATATTTATAATTTGTTAAATCTCAAGTTAAAAAGAAAAGAAGAGTGAAAGGTTCTATAAACTTATAAAAATGTCTATTGATTAGTTATTTTTATACCGGTAGTTTTCTTGAATTTGGTATAAAACTATTTTGTAAAAAGTAAAATTTCATAATCTTAATAAAAGTTTCATGAAAGTAAAGGGTTCTAACAAAAGTAAAAGCCCGTAATAAAGACCCTATGATTGCTAGTAAACATTTCTGGAGGTGTACTTGCACTTATCCAAACAAATCATGATTCACAAAAGCAAGTAGTGACGATTAACGAAGAATTACTTTTACATTATATTTAAATTTTATGGATAAACATTACAAACTTTATCTTTTTTTATATTAATATTTGTTCCAATGAATCAAAAGTGGGGAAATTAGTTACTTTATGAGTTTTTCAATTCAGAAAATAGATGGATTATTAATTTATTATATATTTGATTTAAATTATCTAATTTGCACGTATATGTTTAAACTTACTTAATATACATTTAAAATATAATAATTACAATAAAAGAAATTATAATTCACTTTAATCTTAAAGAGGATAATCAACTGACACTTAGTTCCAAGTTGTAATTTAAAAGTTTATCATTAAATTTGAGTATTTATTACGTGGCTCGATGGTTGAGAGCGGAATTTGATTTCGGTTAGGTCCCAAATTCGATTTCATGCTACCTCTTCTTGTAAGAGCCTGGGGCAGCCAGAGTTTTACCTTTAGGTGGAGAACTAGTTGGGCCCTTAATGATGAGGTGCGCCCGCTTGGCCCACCTGTGGAGTGGTGCACCAGTTAGACCCTTAGAGAAGTGTGCCCGCTTGACCCATCTGTAAAATTTTCTCGAATAAAAAAAAATTACTACCCAATATTAAAAATAGATAATTATGGATCCTGTCTATGCCGTGCATGTGGTGTGGAAGCGTCAGATTTGGCCCATTGTAATTATATAAAAACCGGTTTATATGGTTACATTCTCACTCTGTCTTCAATTTCTTATTTCAAGTTGGTGGATAACCTACGGGGAATGGAATATAATCACAGTTTTGTTTTATAGGGGCTGAAAAGGATAGGAATAATTAATTTGACTAAAGATAGGCCATACATTGATAAGGTACAGCTGCATGTCACCATCCGTATTGGACATTTTATTAGACCTTCTAACCAGATGATGTGTATCCTCAATTAGATTCCATTTGGTACAGCTAGAGGTCATCATCATTTTGTTACTGTCCTTCTTCTGTCTAATTATTGTCTTAAACTACCGCCTATTTTTGTTGAATCTAATCTAATTGCAGGTCGTTGATGAGCCAACTGATAAAGTTTGCTTAGTTAGATATAGCAGTCGACTAGGCAACCACTCGAGCAGGCACGATAACATTTTCAATCTTTTTCTTCCAACAGCTTTGTTGATTCGTCTCTCGGCTCTAAATACAAAGCACAGAAGACATTGAGCGTGGAATAACAAGGCCAAACTTTCTCT
Organism: Erythroxylum subrotundum; assembly: GCA_027563845.1. NCBI lineage: Eukaryota > Viridiplantae > Streptophyta > Magnoliopsida > Malpighiales > Erythroxylaceae > Erythroxylum > Erythroxylum subrotundum. The sequence goes on from JAOQMQ010000004.1 coordinate 5,648,544, forward strand.
ACCCTTGTGTATTAGTATTTATAGCAATGAGTACTTTATTCCAAAAGATTACTGATTACACCAGATATCTATCGGTTACAACAAGATGAGAGATTTTCTCAACAAATAAGATAAACATTTCAAGTAATTACTACTGATTATGTATACTATTTTTAGTAACAGCAGTAGCACAAATCTCGGACTCAACATTATCTTTTGAATTGGTAGATCCGATATGCCCCCAAAAGCTCAGAGGAGGAGATGCAACCGTCAGCTTGGACTGCAATCAAAGAAATGAAGCTAATGGAAGACCCTTGGAAAGAATATTTGTAATATGAGCTTGAGACAGAATATGCCCAACTCTAAGATCATCCCTCTCTACCTTTTCATGAACAAAGTGAAAATCAACTTTATGTACTTAAAAGTTATGGATGGAAACATTGGGTCCGCTATAAGATATGTGGCAGATAGATTATTGCAAAATAATAGAGGAGCTTGAGGTAGAGATATTTGAAGCTCCCGAAGCAAATGTTGAATCCATATGTCCTTACTAAGAGCTAAAGCTAGATACTTGGCTTCGGTAATTGATCTGATCACCCCATTTTGCTTCCAAGAAACCCAACTATTGAGGTTGTCTCCAAAACAAACATAAAACCCTCAAGTAAAATGACGATCAAAATCTCCAGTGTAATTCGCGTCTGAATAAATGACAATACTAGGCTGAGTGAAAAGACGAATATTAAGCCTAAGAGTAACAGTGCTTTTTAAGTAACAAAGAATTCATTTACTGCTTGTTAATGAGTTTATATGGAACTATGCATAAACTAATAGACTTTGTTGACAGGAAATAAAATTTCTAGCCTAGTAATGGTAGCATATTGTAAGGCACCAATTACACTACAATATAAGCAAGAATCGGAGAAAAGTGGCCCTTCATTATTTAATGATAAATGTAGTACTGCCAGAGTCAAAATAGGCTTACAAATCATTCATATGAGTATATACTATCAAGTCTCTGATACATTGCACTTGAGATATATAAAACCCATTATGATCATGACATGCTTAAAAAATGACCTAAATCCTTCAAAGAAAATTCGACATCTAAATCAGTAATAAATTGCTCTAAAAATTGATTATCTTTTGCAATGACCAATATATCATCAACATATACTAAAACATATGAGATGGAAGAACCATATTGATGAAAGAATAAAGAAAAATCTAAATGACAGCCTTTGAAATCACATGAAAATCTCAAAGGCGATGAAATAAAGTACACGGTGCTTGTTTGAGACCGTAAATTGCCTTATTTAAGAGAAAAACATACCCAGGATACTCTAGATCTTTTAATCCTGGTGGTTAGGCCTAATAAACTCATTCCTAAAGTCACCATTTAAAAATTCATTATTTATGTTAATTTGATGAACACTCCATCCATGAATAGCAACTAAAGATAAGATCAAACAAATAGAACTAAGCTTAACTACAAGGCTAAATATGTCAAAATAATCAATGCTTACTTATTAATAAATCCTTTAAGCAATAAGTTGAGCCTTACAATGTTTAATTGCGCCATCCAGATGGATTTTGATCTTATAAACTCACTTACTCCCATAAATATTGGCTTTAGGTGGAGGGGGTACTGAAGTCCATGTTTTATTTTTGTGGAGTGCATCAAGTTTAAGTTGTATGACTTTGTGCCACTCAGGGTGCTTGGCAGCTTATTTGTAACTGGGTTGTCTCTTTCTTGAGAATGAGAAGAGATCAAAGAAGAGGATGATGTAATGAATTTAGAGCTCGAGGATTGAGAGAATTGGTTTAAGTATATGTTTGCATGGGATGAGCTGAGGTAGCAGATGGACAAAGATGACAAAAGACATCAGAGCTGGGTTGAGCAGGTTGTTATACATATGAAGATGATGTAAGGAAAGACTTTGGAGATTGTGTGTCTACAAAAGATAAGTCATTAGTGGGCTGGACAGGAGATAAGAACGCAGAAGGCAGATAGACCGTGTGGAGCAAGAGAAACATATGTAGAAGTAGAAAGGGATGATAAAGTAGATTGTTGAGATAATGGGAAGGGAAGTTAGGACTCGTAAAAAACAACACTACGCAGAATATAAGTATTAAAATTAGGAGGATAAAATAAACATACACCTTATAAACAAAACTACAATCGAGAAATATAAAAGGCTTTGATCTAAAATCTATTTTGTTCGAATTTTAAGGATGACGATAAGGTAGAAAAGGCAACCAAAAGTTCGCAAAAGATTATAATCAGGAAAACAATGATATAACAATTGAAATGAAGATTTAGATAGAAGAATAGGTGTAATGGTCCAATTGCTAAGATACACAACAATACCAAAGGGTTATTCCTAAAAATTAAATGGCAAATTAGCATGGGCAAGAAGAGAGAGCCCTTTGTCAACAATTATCTTGTGACGAGTTTCTACAACCGCATTTTGTTCATGTTTATCAAGATATGGATATCGATGAACAACATTTAAAGATTGCAAAAAAGAAGTTATTCTCCAATACTCTCAACCTCAATTAGTTTGTATTTGTTTGATTTTTTTATTGTGTATCAACCATAACCAAGCAATTTTTATATGCATCAAGAATTTGACCTTTGTTACAGAGAAAATAGATTCAAATAAATTTGGAATAATCATCTAAAATTGGACAAAATTATAACTTTCATTAGTAGAGGAAATTAAAGCAAGGCCCTAAACATCATATTAAATGAGATTAAATGGAGAAGTAAACAACACATAAGATGACTCTAGAAGGTGAAGATGAATTTTTCCTAACTAACAAGCACCACAAATGTCAAAACTTTTAATCGAAACTGGAAAAAAAAAACTAAAACAAATTTGGCGCATAACTTTTTTGTGTGAGTGACCTGAACAGTTAACCCAAATATACAAAGTAGCTCGCTCCCCTATGAAAGAAATTGATGTGGAACAAAAACTAGTACCATAGATAGATTAGCAAAGTGACAATTGGTATATGGTAGAGGAGACGATGAAGGTAGATGATAGAGCCTTTGATCATGCACTCCCCAAAGTAGCACTTTGCTCTATAATGTCTTAATAAAACAATAACTAGGGTAGAATTATACTACAATATTTTTTGTATTTTATAAATTAGGATAAGCTAAAAATATTTTTATTTATGGTAGGAGCAAGGAAAACATAAGAAAATTGAAGAGAAATTTTTATTTTTTTATAGGTAAATTAGTATAGTCAACATGGAGATTAGGAATGATATTACTATTACCCGCTTGAATTTGATCGCTACCATTATAATTACTATGGACAATAAGATTACTAAGAGCAGTTAAATGGTTGGCTGCTCCAAATTCAAAATAACAGTTATAAGTTGGAGAATTGGCAGTAAAAGTGGTGGAAACCATAGTAATGATTGGAAGAGAACTAGTTATATCTCTAATGTTACTATAATTGAATTGACTATAGCAACCCAAAGCATCATGTCCAACCTTAGAGAAAATTTGATCGATCATCTTCGATTTGCCATTGTTAGAATTATTGTTGGAGCATATACCTTGGCCATTAGAAGCTTGATCCCTACCAACCTACTATCCATCACAACCTCCTCAACCGCAAAAATTTCCACCATGACAAGATTGATTTCTTTGTGTTGGTTGTAATTGGTTATGTTAAACAACATATGTAGAATGAAGAGGGGCTTGTTAATTTCCCTCCAAACGAGCTTCTTCTTATAAAAGAACTCTAAAAAAAGTGTCTACTGAAGGTGTGTTAGCAAGGACACAAAATGAAGTGACTAAGGAGCCATATTTAGAATTTATCCCAGAAGGCACGTTTTGTTCAAAATCAGCTTCAGGTACATGCTCATTTGAGGCTGCTAGTAGATCAACTATGAAAGGTTTCTTTTTGACATAATCGAAAATAGATACCTAATGGTGTTATTTTAGTTTTAATCACAAGTGTATGGTGTAGCTATAGCTAGAACTGATGAGTATAGGTCGACTGCATAAGAACTAAAAGTACTAATATTTACCATTTTTCTATTATCTAGTATAAAAAATTATGGAGTGTATGATTAATTAAATTCAAAACTAAAATAAATAAACTCAATTGACTAACTAGGATGCAGATTAAAATAAGAAAGAATAAAAGAAGACAATGGTACCCAAACTTTGAGTCCCCTCTAGGACTTCTCATGCCGTCACGATTTCACTACTCAATTTAATTTATAGATTATTGGATCGTAAAAATTTCTTAATTATGATAATATCTTTCTTAAGATTATTAATATTTAATCCTCTGTTGATTAACTGAAATCTCTTTCTAGTTGAAACCTGTAAGATTACTTTAATCAATTTATGAATTTCTTTATTAGGTTTAACTTTAATTCAAAACTCCTTTCAGTTGTATTAGATCTAATCATACATTGAATTTCTCAATCTCAATGGCATAAGATCATGCATTAATCAACACTAGCAATATTAATTCAAAGATAATTATGAACACATAACTAAATCTCAATGAAAATAAAAAATGAGTTATATTAAAACAAAATCACTACAAGGTCTATCCCAGGATTCGTTTAATCCAATTACTCACAAAGGTTTAGTTCCTATTTATAAAAGACATAACATCAAAAATAAAAGAAAACTAGAAAATCAAAAGAAAGAAGTCCCTTTTAATCTTTATGAAATCCACTTTAGATTAGTGATAATCGACTTTAAATATGTTTCAATTCTTGTTCCTCGTTTTCTATCGTCCTAGGTCGTCAATATATGCTTTCCTAAGCCTCTCTCTCTTTCTCTTAATTTTTCCCTTTTATAGCTTGAAAATTAGGGTTTTTAAAGTGGAAGAGTCACCCACATGGCCATATGCATGAGTGTGTCCCTCAATCTCATTTCAATTCTTCAAAAAATCACCAAAAACACTATTTCAGAAAGCTACATGGTCTAGGACATGGTCATGTCCACCTCCATACAGTTATATCTCAACTAGGTCACTATCTCAAATGACTTCTAGTACCACTCTTGAACTTTGACCTTTTTATTGGTACAAAGCCAATTGAGTAACATTATTTATTCCCTTTTATTCTCATGTAAACTTTTTGTTTTTTATTTTTGTTTTTATTTTTTCTTTATATATATAAGATAACGAAAATGCTTAGAAAGAATTCATATTTAATGTACATATAAATTATATATAAAGTATCAAAATGCAAATAAAGTATCTATTCTCAAAATTAATGAACTAAATTGAAATCACTTAATCAAATAAAACTCATAACTATTTGCCTAAACAAATTAAAACACAATCATAACTAATCTCATAATGGATCATCTTAATCAACATCCTCTTTAAAAAAATCCAAATTATTCACTATTAAGCTAATTATAGCAAAATTGGCAAACTTGGATATTGATTGAGCTTCCGAATGCATTTCATCATGTCTCTCATTTCAAGCTTTCAAATCTGCAATAAGTGATGACATATTATGGTCCCCTTGAGAATACTGTCATCTCCATCCTTCCATTTTGTTTGATGGCCATGAAAGTGAGTTCTCAAATCCTAAAAGCAAGCCTCAAATATAAGATCAAGAAAGAAAATTATAATGACAAATAAATAAACACAATAATGGAAGAAAAAATTAATTAAAGGAAAAAATGACTAGAATAATAAAAATAAGGTTATCATAATATTGTAGTCCCTGATAACGGTGCTAAAAACTTGATGATGTTATTTTAGTTTTAACCGCAAGTCCATGATATAGCTATAATTGACACTCACGAGTATAAGTCGATCCCACAAGAACTAAAATTACTAGTACTTATTGTCCTTCTATTATCTAATCTAACAAATTGTGATGCTTATGATTAATCAAATTCAAAATTAAAATGATAAACTAAAATAAATCAGCACAATTGAGTAACTAAAATGAAGATTAAACTAAGAAATAATAAAAGAAGATAGTGTACTTAGACTTTGAATCCTCCTAGGACTTCTCATACAATCATGATTTCACTACTTAATTTAATCTATAGTTTATTGCATCATAGAAATTCCTCACTTATGCTAATATCTTTCTTAAGATTGTTAGCATCTATTCATTTTTTGATTAAATCTCTTTCTAGCTAATACCCCTAAGATTGTTTTAATCAATATGTGAATTCCTCTATTAGGTTTAGCCCTAATATAGAAGATTTATGTCAACCTGTCTCTAGGTTTGCATACAACCCCTTTCAATTATGCTAGATCCATTCATTCATTAAATTTCCCAATCTCAATGGCATGAATCATACTTGAATCAAATTGCTAGCAATATTAATTCAAGAATAATCAAGAATACATAATTAAATCTCAATGAAACTAAATAATGAACTAAATTAAAACAAAATCACTGTAAGATCTACCCCAAAGTTCATCTAATCCAAATACCAACAAAGGTTTAGCTCCTAATCATAGAAAAAGTAACATCAAAACTATAGGAAAACTAAAAAAATCAAAAGAAACATGATAAAAATCCATTTTAATCTTTATAAAATCTACTTTAAATTGATGGTAATCCACTTGAAGTATGTTTCCTTGCTTGTTCTTTATTTTCTTTTTCATCCCAGGCCATCAATATATGTTTTTCGAAGCCTACCTTAAGCCTCTCTCTTTTTTCTCTTAGTTTTTCCCTTTTGTAGCTCAAAAATTAGGATTTTTATAATGGACTCGGTAACCAACATTGTTTTGTATATGACCACGTCCCTTAATCTCACTTTAATTCTTTAAAAATCATGCAGAAACATGATTCTAGAAAGCTACACAGTCATGTCCACGTCCACACGCCCACGTCCCTCAAGGACAACTTCAATCCTTCAATTTTCTATCTCGATTTTGTCTAATTTCTACTCCTTTCAACCCTTGAAGGTAATTAAGACCTAAAAACATAATAAGAACAAATTATGTACCAAAAAATAAAAAAAATCTCAAATAAATAAAAAAAAGTGCACTAGACACATGATTAGAAATATGGTCTATGAAGCATTTATCAACATCCCTCCTTACTAGAATGTTGCAAGTTGAATCTTTAGATGCATGGTACGAGCCTTTGATTGAGGCTTGAAGGTTCTTTCTAGCATGAGCTAACCTTGACGAGCTGTAGAAATACAATTTGTGTGGCCCAAATGATGTTCGTTAATAAGAGACCAAATCCATAAGAGAAATACTTTGTCTTGATGCTTCTAGGTTGTGTATGTCATATTCACAATCGTGATCCCATTAGAATCAACAAGTTGAGGTGTTGAAGCATCATTATGCAACACTACATTGTGATCTAAACCGTGCGCTTCTAGGGTAGAAAGAACTATAAGAGCCCAAAGATGATAGTTTTCTTTGTCCAACTTAAGGTTAAAAATAGGATTACTAAAGGAATTATTTTGGCCATTGAGGGTAACAATTAATTTTTTATTGTTATTGGATGAGTTACCAGTAGCCATAAAAGCAAGGAATCAGTTTGGAAGGCAAAGATCAAAGACAGTGAGTCTAGAGCTTTGATACCATATAAAACATAGAAGATACTGAGCGTGGAATTTCATGTCAAACTTTCCCTGCTCCTTATATTAGTATTTATAGCAATGTATACGTCATTCTAGAAGATTACAAATTATCCAATATCTATCGATTACAACAAGGTGAGAGATTTTCTCAGCAAATAAGATAAACATTATCAAGTGGTTACTATATGTATATGTTTATTATTTTTGGTAACGACACTAGCACAAATTTTAGACTCAAGATTATCTTTTAAACTGGTAATTTTGATATAATCATATGTAAACCTGTAGTTAAGTTTTGATTAAAAAAAATTGCAATTTTTAAACAATTAAACTTTTATATTTAGGGTTAATTACAAAAAAAATTCAAATTTTACTCAATTTACAATTATAGTCAGAACTTTAAAAAGTGGTAACTCAATACTTAAAATTTCAATTTTTTTACACATCTAGCCTGACGTTAGTATCTCCGTTAACTTGATAATGTGGCAATCCACATAAGACAGAAACGCTAAATCATTGTACATGTTAGACTTAATTAAACTAATTAATTAAGTCTTCCTTTTCCTCATGTCTCTTTTCACTACCAACTCTTTCGTTCTCTCCCTCTCATTTCACATTTCACGTTAATTATGCGGACTTTCTTTTTTTGTCATTTTTTTGTCATATTACACACCCTCAAGAAACACTCCTTAATGGCTCCTTGTCTCTTCGCTTGTTTCGACAAGAAAGTATTAGTAGCTCTTCAAACAACCTGCATGGGACGATGATGCTTAACGCATCGATCAAGGAGCAACGCCGAGGAGGGGCAGTGTTAATGGAGTTGTTTTCATCTCAGGGGTGCAAAACATCGTTGTAGGTAGAGTTTTCAAGGCTAAGGAGAGGAGATTTTGCATTAGAAGCACCAATGATAGTGTTGGCATTTCATGTTGATTATTGGGACTATATGGGTTGGAAGGACCCTAATGGGTCTAGGCAATGGATAGTGTTGGATCCCGAATGTCTTTTTTTTTTGTTAAGCATGATTTAGATAATTATGAGGTTTGGAGAGATAAAATATTTTTGGGATTATTTTTTTTATTTATTGATGTCTATGTTAGTGGAATTTACTACATGGGTTAATTGAAGTAAAGGTGGTAAATACATGCATAAAGGGTTATTTTGGGTAGTTTACTTAAGGTTAAAAGCATTAAGGCATAAAAGGAAGGTCAAGGTGGACTTTTCTCATTCATTAAGGGTAAAATGGGAAAGGAAAGGTGTTGTCTTGTGCTTCAGAAGAAGAAAAACGTGGAATAGGTGAAGGAAGAAGAAAAATACGAAAATCAAAAGTGAGAAAGAGAGGTTTCGATGAAGTTGAGAAAGGAATAGAGTTTTGGGCTAGGTTTCATCTTTTCTTAGTCTTAAAGAGAGAGTTTAAGGTTACTTTAGAAAGGGAAAGAAAGAGGAAGGGAAGAGCTTTCTTTAGAGCCAATAATCTCACAAATTGGTGAAGATTTAAGGTAAGTTCGATTTTTATACTTGGGTATAAGGAAGGGGTTTTGGTTCATGAAGTTTAGGAAATACATGGGTTTTAGCAATCTAGAGTCAATTTCAGTGAATGTGCTTTAAGGGTTCTTAATTTTTGAATTCCTATTGAATGGGAATTTTATCATTTATGAAGGAATTCAAGGAGGAGTTCAAGAGAGGCAAGAGGAGCAAGAGGAAAGACATCCTTAAGTCAATTCCTAAGCAAGGATTTCAAGGTGGGTTACGGTTTTATAACTAAGTGATAAGCCAACAATGTTTTCTTTTTAAATTATGGAAATAAATTATTTCAACTATTTCGTGAACGTACTTTATGACTCTTGAATGCTTTGAGAATGTGTTATGTGTTTTGTATGAGCATATTATGTTGATGAATTATGAAAAGAATATGAAGTTGATTTTTGTGAAAAGATACTATGTTTGAAAAAGATCAAGTTTTGGAAATTTGTCATTTTGGGCAATAAGTTTACAAGCTTATGAAATACATGTTATGTGGGTTTGGTTTGGTCCATTATGTTGTCAACTACACTTTGACTATAGGCTTCTCCCGCCTGCCCGCTAGTGGCATGGACTCCCTCATGTTTACGACTACATAAAACCACTATGTGGGATTATGTTAATTCGTTCTGTTCATGACTACACAGGACCTTTTTTTGGAAAAATGTGCTAGCTCGTTCTGTTTATGGACCTTCCAAACCATTTAGATGTGTTTATGTGTTCATGATATGTTGACAAGATTGATGCATACCTGATTTGCATTATTGAGAACTTTGGTTGAGAATTTGAGAAATATGTATTTGGTGATTAAATTGTGAATTTTTGTTACAAGGGAAATAAGTGTTTCAATAGTTTTGCTTGTTACTGGTTATAAAATTGTTACCCACGAGCATTAAGCTCACCCTCATTCCTTCCCCTCTCCAGGTGACGAGCAAGAGATCGAGTGAAAGAGAATCGAGGCATCACTATAAAAATTTGCATCTTTTTGTGTTTTAAGCTAGAATTGTAACTACAAGGCTTTAGTTGCATTTTGAGTAAATTACTATTCATGTAACTTTTTGTATTTTAGCATTTTGAGATATTGATGTATTGTGGCTGAAAATGCCCACTAAAACTTTGTAAAAACTCTTATGTTTGGATGTTAATGAAGTATGTTTGTGTTTTGTCGATGTTGTTCCAAAAATTGTACTTTGCATTTTCAAGTTTTTCCATAAGGGTGAGAATGTGTGATTTGTTTTCAGGCAAAATATTGCATTGATCTAGGCTGAACTGGATGAAGTTGCCTTCTTAAAAGTTGTAGATTATATTTCCATCTTTCCAATGATATATAGTATGAAATTTTTTGACATTGGAGTAGAAAGATATGACTTTTAGAAGTTATGATGCTGTTTAGGATGAAATTGTCGGATAGCCACTTTGGCGTGGACTTTTGACCCTTATAGAGACCGAATTTGTTTTTAAGTTCTTTATGGAAGTTATAGAGCCTTCTTTTAGCTTTCCATTGGTATTAAATTTGCAAATTTTGGAGTTCTGGGTCAAAAGATATAAATTTTGAAAGTTAGGATGTCGGAAGAAGAAAGACCCAGGAGGCAGGTCGCGGCGTCGCGAGTGCGACGGGGCCGGTTCTTCCCCCCGACCCGACCTCTCTCCACTCTTTTGGCCATAACTTTTTCGTCCGACCTCCGATTGACCTGATTTTTGAAGCGTTGGATTCCTAAGACATTCCTCTACCTCTCCACAAAAATTTAGAGCTTTTGGGTTTAAGTTCAAAAAGATGGATTGAATCAAATTGAGATGATCGGTTGAAAGAGTATATGTTGGACATTTTTACTGAACATGCTTCAGTATTTTAGTGATATCTTGATTTGTAGAGCTCCAAATGAGATGATTCTTATTTCTAACTAAACTAGAGACATGGATCTACAAGTTATCTTAAGGGATTGAATTTTAATTCAGTCTATGAGACTTTCAATTTCAGGATGGAAGTTGATGATAGTGTGCTGGTTTACTCTAAAGACAGTCCAAGAATGTTTGGCCTATAACTTTTAGATTCCTGAACCAAATTAAATGATTTTGGTGTCATTAGAAACGTAAGACAAAGAGGAACAAATGTTCTGAAGAAGTCTTATTGAAATTCTGATTTGCGGTTTCCCAAAATCTGTTTGGAAGTAGAAGAAATGAATTCGTTTTTTAGATTTGACTTGGTGTGGGCATGCCACCCTTGTGAGATGCGTGTCTAGATGTCACGTAGGATGTCGGGCACGTGACTCGCAAAGGCGGGATCCCAACAGATAATCAGGCAAAAGGCATATATTGAGGCATTGAAGCTTGATACTATGTTTATACCTCAGGTTGTTGTTCAAAGAAGGACGCAGTGTATTGCCAATGATGAGGAGGCTCTCTTGTTTATGTGAAAAGGAGCTAAAAATGTTTGTAGTTGGTCTGAGAACACTTTGTCATTCGAAAAGGAGCGAAGAAAAGGTATGTGACAGAAAATTCCAATTTGAAAGGGTAACAAACTGAAAGAATAATTTATGGTTCTAACCCTTTTCTTTAATTTGGTTAATTTTATTAATTAGTTTAATTAAGTCTGACTTATACAATTTTATTCAACTATAATAATACATGTTTAGATTTTTGTCTTATGTAGCTTGCCACGTTAACAATGTTAACAAAAATAATAACATTCCAGTTAGATTTTAAAAAAATGAAAGTTTAAGCATTTAATTTTTATTTTTAAAGTTCGAGCTATAATTATAAAATTGAATAAAATTTGAAATTTTTTGTGATTAACCCTTTAATTTATTCTTTAAATGTTACTAATCACTTTATAATAATATTATCATTAATGTCCTTAATAAAAATCCTACATTATCAACAAAAATAAAGTGGGTGTCCAACTTAGGTATATACATGAAAATTCTTTTAAATACAATAAAAAAGTCCTACCATGAAATAATTAATGAAACTCAAATTATAGTTTAAAACTGTAAAAACTAAAATAAAGGTAACATTAATTTATATCACTTAAAAATATAATTATAAAAAAGGAGAACCGGGGAGTGCATAAAAGTGGACAAACTTCTGATGATGCAGAAAAAAAGAAAAGAAAAAATGGGCAGCTTCCCAAGAAAACTGTAGCAACCTTTTCAATGCACTACTACTTAAATGGATGTTTTCTCCCCTTCTCTCCCCATCATCAATTGATAACTTATATCCATATTGCCCCAACACCCAAGCAAAGTAACATTTTTTCACAAACTATGCATACGCACACCAAAAATATTTAACGAGTACAGCCGCCCAATCTAACCACGATGCGTAAGCCTGAGCAGAAGGAAATTCCCACATTGCCATTCTATGCTCACATGCTATTAGGTTGGCTTTTATTCAAGAAAGCACAAACCATAGAAGTTTGTGCATTGTATATATGTTCCTGCCATTAATTGGAAAAAGACATTTAAATTTATAAGGTTGATGGTTTTGATGGTAATTGGTCGGAGAAACGCTCATTTCTTTTTGTTGGTTTAGAGAAAAACAGAGACTATGAGGCATTACAATCATGAAACTTTCGCCGTCCAGTATGGGGTTTGCTACAACTGAGATTCTGACTCTGCCTCACTTCACCTCTCTTTTAAGCCAAGATACCTTATAACAAATAAAACCCACATTCCTCTGAATTTGATCCAAAAGCATGCTCATCATATCAGTATCCCAAACCCACGATTCTAAGTCTCTCTATCTGTTCCTTACACTTAGCAGCGAAGCCAAAGTGGGCCTGTCCGAAACCTGTGATGCTTGCCAGGCATTACATTTCAATTTTTACAGAAATATCAGAAGCAATATCATGACTGGCATCTAAGTCATCCAATTTGATGATCTAACTTCACCTGACCATCCAAAACTCGCCTGTTTTGTGGACCTAACATTCATTGGGCAGTGAACAACGAATAGGAATATGCCATGTCAGATTACATAAATCCCATATTACGTTTGGCAGGTGAATTTTACTTATGAATTAAGCTGTTATCAACTAACAAAGCTAGCCCTCACTCCCGAATTAGAAAGCTTTAAATTATTATTTTAAACAAATAAGAAAAATGACCAGAATCAATCATCAAAGTTGTGCTCCTACGTCATCACCCCTCCCATTCTCGCACGAGCAAGCTTCGTTTCCTCTATTTAAACACAACACCTTTGTTTTCTTCCCATATCCTCCATCCCCATTTCGTTGCTCGTTGCACTGCATTAATGGCTACCATAGCCCTATCCAAGTTCTCTGTTTTCTTAATCTTCGCGCTGTGCACTTCTTTGCATAGCACGATAGCTGTTGAACCATTTGCCTGCGACCCCAAGAACGGAGCTACCAGGAACTTCCCCTTTTGCCAAGTGAAGTTGGCGATACAAGACAGGGTTAGAGATCTCATTGGAAGGTTAACACTACAGGAGAAGGTCCAGTTGTTGGTGAACAATGCTGCGGCTGTTCCACGACTGGGGATTAAAGGGTACGAGTGGTGGTCTGAGGCTCTTCATGGTGTGTCCAACGTCGGACCCGGGACTAGATTCGGTGGGGCTTTTCCTGGTGCCACTAGCTTCCCTCAAGTCATCACCACCGCCGCCTCTTTCAATGCTACATTGTGGGAGGCCATTGGACGGGTAAACAGTACACTCTTTAGTTTTTCTTAATCATTGTCTCAGTGGATTATTATTAGATTCTATATCACTGTCCTAAGTCCTAACCTATGAGGAGCGTCCTTGGTGATGCTTTTTCTTTTGGAATAAAGGCTTTTAAAACTGTTTTGGAACAATTTGTTCACGGTGAAGACAGCCCTTTTGCCATGAAAACTGTCACCTGTGTCTTGCAATTTGCTTGGCGGATCATAGAATAATAAATTCAAGCCACAAATCTTTCATGAACAAATCGAAGTTGATCACCAATGAATCCCACATTTAGTGTTTGTGGGCCATAGGCTGAACATCTTTTACAGGACAGCGGCACTGCCATGCGACTATTGTACCATATATATGTTGAACTTAACGTTTGCTTATCTTATCTTATTATATATCATATGCCGTCACCATCAATTTTTTAATTGTATTATTATTCCAACACCAAAATTATCCAATGACCATCCGAGAAGCATTACTTTTTCTTCTTCTGATCACTTTATTCAGTACGGGTAGGACAACTTGGGGTTACAAAACAAGAATTAAAAGAAGAAAAAAAGAAAGTAGAGATTAAGCATTCCACTTTGTCTTTGCATCTAATCAATGAGTCCTCCAACTTGCACATACAATAATCAGTTATCAGAGAGATGTCACTTCGAGAGATAGTAACCAAGTTGCGCAATTTAAATCAGACATTGTTGGGATACTAATGTACGCCCGTGGGTCGCAGGTCGTGTCAGACGAAGCCAGAGCAATGTACAACGGAGGGATGGGCGGGCTCACGTATTGGAGCCCAAACGTGAACATATTAAGAGATCCCAGGTGGGGCCGGTCCCAGGAGACCCCTGGTGAAGATCCAGTTGTTTCAGCTACATATGCTGCCAGCTACGTCAGAGGTCTACAGGGAAATGACGGTGACCGGTTAAAAGTAGCTGCTTGCTGTAAGCACTATACCGCCTACGACCTCGATAACTGGAACGGCGTCGATCGATTCCACTTCAACGCACAGGTATATTTTTGTCTTTTGCTTTACTGAAACAAAAAAGTTGGTATTCTGCTGTATTAATCTGCATTGTGAGACCTTAAGCGTCAAATGATTATGTGTCCTGATCGTTGATATGGTTGACCTAACGTTGAAGATAGAGTAAATGTTAGGGGTGGTGAAGATAAAATGGTCTGGTCGCTTACTTGTGTGCTTTGAATACTTTGGCATCGTAGTTTGGGCCAGCTCTAACCTCAACTACTCCCTGAATTCTTTCACAGCAAAAGCATGGAGCTAGCAAAACCAGTGGGCAGTTTCAATTAGGTTTGTCAGTAAAATAGAGCTGCTGATGAGC
>JAOQMQ010000004.1:5704700-5724702 GCA_027563845.1 Erythroxylum subrotundum
AAGATCCTGGGTTCATGGGAAGGTCCAGAACAAATTGTTTTTGTTTTTCCGCACCGCGTGCATATGATGTACGCACCGGACTTTCCTTACAGGAACCACATGAACCAGCAATTCTAGAAACCCATTATGGTGACACTAACTCTCTTGCATCTCTAGTCAGTAACTCAGTCTTTTCACCAGGCAATAATCCTACTTCACATAGCAATAGTAGTAGTTAATCGTCAACAAACTCCTCGTCCAGCTCTACATATGATTTTACTCCAAAAAAGTTTCGATTGCTGGCTGAAATTTATGAAAACTGTAGTTTTGCTTTATATGTGACAAAACTTACGTTCTTTGAGGAAGCTGCTAAAAATGAATAATGGCAAGCATCAATGATGGAAGATATGAGGGCAATTGAGCACAATCAAACATGGGAATTGGTTGATTATTAGAGAAGACTCCTATTACACTGAAGTGGGTGTTCAAAATAAAGTATCATACAAATGGTAGCATACAAAGGTTCAAAGCAAGACTCGTGGCTAAAAGAGATGCACAAAATCAAGGTATTGACTTTGATGAAACCTTTTCACCTGTTGCTCGATTTGAAACATTAAGAATTCTTCTGTCTCTAGTAGCTTGGTTGAATTTGCCCATTTATCAATTTGATGTGAAGTCTGCATTTTTAAATGAGGAGTTTTAAGAGAAAGTCTATGTATGTCAACCTGGTGACTTTGTTGTTAGCAGGTAAGAACACAAAGTCTACAAGCTCAAGAAAACTCTTTATGGGCTAAAACAAGCACTGCAAGCCTAGTATAAAAGAGTTTACTCATATTTCTTGAAAAATGGATTTGTTAGGAGTGAAAATGAGCCCACATTGTATGTGATGAAGCATGATAATGGTGAGTTCTTAATTGTCTACATTTATGTAGATGACATGATTTATATGGGATCTTATGACATTTTGATTGTTAAATTTAAATCATGCATGCAAAGAGAATTTGAAATGAAAAATTTAGGGATGCTGTAATATTTCCTTGGATTGGAAGTGAAGCAAGCCCAAGATGAGATATTTCTCTCATAGAAAAAATATGCGAAAGATCTTCTATTTAGGTTTGGCTTGCACAATTGTAAAGTGAGAGCTACACCTATGAATATAATGAAAAATTACAGCTTAAAGATGGTACAGAGGTTGTTGACCCAAGTTACTACAGAAGCTTGATAGGTGAGTTGAATGATTTGACCTATACTCGACCAGATATTATGTATTCTGTGAGTGTACTGTCCAAGTATATGCATAATCCTATTGGGCAATAGTTAGGTGTAGCAAAATGTGTGTTACGCTACATAGCTGGAAACATTGATTTTGGGTTTTGGTATTTAAGAAAAGAAAATTTAACTTGTTCGGATATAGTAATAGTGACAGGGCAGGATGTGTAAATGACAGAAGAGGTACCTCTGGCCATGTTTTCAACTTAGGATTTGCAGCAGTTTCTTGGAGATCAAAGAAGTAAGATGTGGTCACATTATCATCATCGGAAGCAGAGTATGTTGTTGTAGCCTCTACAGCATATGAAGCCATTTGATTGAGAAGGTTATTGGTTAATGTTCATCACGTTCAAGAAGGAGCAACAAAAATATTTTGTGATAACAAAGCAACCATTGCAATGATGAAAAATCCAACATTTCATAGCCAAACAAAACACATTGATATTAGATATCATTTTATTTACAGTCTCACTACAAAAGGAGATATAGAGTTAAAGTTTTGACAAACCAACAAATAAGTTATAGATGTCTTGACCAAAGCACTTCCATTGGCCAAACATAATTACTTCCAACAAAAGTTTGGGGTATGCTATTTTTTTTTTGTGCTAGAGTATGCATTTTTTTTTTATAATCCTGGGACCTATGAGCCACCAACTCAAACTTATAGATAGGCAAATTTGGGTCTGATCCTAGACAGTATCAGAGATACCTGCTCCAAAAAATGGGCCACCACTAAGAGGATTACATCACCTTACAGAAAGGTTGCTCCTCCCAAAGCTCAAACCCACAACTTTATACAATCTTCTCTTCCTTTCTACCGCTAGGCTACCCCGTGAGGGGCGGAGTATGCAATTTTGAAACAATGTGAAGTGTTGAATGACGCTTCAAAATTTGTGACTACTTGTTTTTTTTAGAGCAGTTAGTAAGTAAGTGAGTCAATTATTATGCTTTTGTCTTTTGATATTTCATCTGTTATAATTTGTGGCAGAGGATGAACGTTTCCATTAATGAAGGACACGTTTCCTTTTCCATTAATAAGTTGTGCTGTGACAAAACACAAAAGTGAGATGACATCTTCCCATCAGCAGTGTTTTGAAACCCAGACCGGTCATTGAATCGGAGGCCTTACTAGTCACCGGTTTGACCGGTTCGACCACCGGTTCGACCGGTCAAACCGGTGTGACGTCATAATTATGCAATAATTATATTTAATTATATATAATATTTAAAAATTTAAAAAATACAAAAATATATCAAAAAATTTTAAAATAAAAAAAATAAAAAAATTTGTTGAACCAGTGGTTTGACCGGTCGACCCACCGGTCCGACTGGTTAAGTGGCCTGTTTTGACCGGTTCAGACTGGGTCAATTAAAAACTGATTTTTTAAGATAAACCGGACCGGATAGCCGACCGGTCACCGATCGAACCGATCGGACCGGCCAGTCCGATCCAATTTTTAAAACCATTACCATCAGAGTTCAATTGTATATATGAATATTCGCAAATAAAAACAATATCATATTCAATCTCCTCGAAAGTCAAAGTTATGATCGTGCAAGAGTTGGAAGTGATACGCGGATATGTACAAGAGTCAGGACTAAAACTAGGTTTTCTCATTATTAACCACCTGAAAGAAACATAAAAGGAAAATAGGAAGAGTTAGGTGAGGTCACGATTAAAAGCTGGCTACAGATATTTTTCGCTTATTCTTCTAATTGCAGTACAACTAAAACCCCTTGATAATTGGATTTATTTTGGCTATAATCACCTAATATTACTCATTAAACGCTTAAACAAAACTCATGTATACATGTGGAAACGGAAATAATAAGCGACACCTACGATTATGTGATTGATCTATATCCACAACATGAGAGACAAATTAAGAAAAAAAAAACAAAAAAAGCTTATGTTAATAATTATGAATTATTAACACCATATTAGAATTCTCGTTTTTGTTTAGGTTGAATGTCTACACATTGTAAGAGTGCTAACCACTTCATATATCTATCTTCATTACGTATTAGCCTTCCAGCTACTAGTCAACTGCCACAAACTGATGGATCCCTCCAGCTATTTAACGTGCATGAAATTTGAAACGTAAGTGTTAACTAGTTAGTGTACTAATGATTATGAATTTATTAAGACATGCAAGCAACAAGAGAGAATTGCTTTTTTAATTAGCTAAGATTGAAAAATATATATATATACGAGGGCCCGAAGAAAAACATGGCTTACAATTAGATCTGTATCGAAGCTGGGACTGGAGGGCTGGTGTCATCATTAGCTCTATACCATCCGGTAACTGCCTTGTCTGCAATAGGTTGAGACATGGCATGTGTTTCCCATACAAAAAACTTAACTAGGCACATGATATATGTTGGTGCTCTTTGTTTCCAAATTGCAGTTCTGGAACACGAAAAGCACAAACAAACGTAACGTCAGGAATCTCATGTTGGACAACTATAAAAGTATTTAAGAATTTATAATAATGTGCAAATATTCTCCTCTTGAGCTAGTTTTTGGAAGTGAGTTAGACACTTTCTAACATGATATCAGAGCCAATTTGTCTCGATAGTTTGGGGTGGTGGCCGATTATGTCCCTATGTCCAATATGTTCATCAGATGTCCAGTTCTGCTCTTGACTGAGAGCGGTGTGTCAGGAATCCCACATCGGACAACTATAAGAGTATTCAAGCATTTATAATAATGCATAAATCTCCCCCTTTTGAGCTAATTTTTGAGAGTGAGTTAGGTACTTCTAACACGTAAGACCTCAATAGTTCCTCGTAAAAGTTCATAGCTTCCTCGTAATATTAATATTAATGAAGATTGTATATTTATTTAATTTTTTGTTTTAAAAATAGTTAAGTGGTGGATGCGTGTGTGCGCGGGGGGTGGAATTCATGAGGTACGTGAAGGGAGGGACGTGTAACGAAAATAATTAATCACAGTCCGTTGATAAGGATTTATCAAATTACACCCTAGGGGACCCTGTAGCCCATGCACCATTACTTTCTATCTATTGATGATCTCCACCTATAAAACACGAGAAATGAACAACCTGGAGGCTGGAGTTTGGACTTTGGAGTAGACTGAGCTGTACGAGTACAAGACCTGCTGCCACTGCGGCTTTCTTGAGGGGACGAAACCAGCCTCCTCCAAGCCTTCCACTAGGTTGTGAGTTCTGACTTGTCAATTGGATTTGGGGTCCCTATGGTCCCGAAACATTGGGAACAAGAATAACAGCTCAATTTGTGATTTCTTTCCTACATTATTTCCTCGAAACTTCTTTTCTGTAGGGCCTTAGACTTCATCATAAGACTAGTTATTTTCATTCATAGGCATCCAGTCATTCCCCCCGCTTTGAATTTGGTTGGGGTCCAAGGTTTTCTTGATAATGAATCATTCTCTCTTTAAATTGTATAAGAGATTTAAATAACAACATGTGAATTTATGTAACGAAACGGCAAGGCTGTACAACAACATATTTAATAGGACAGTTTATATTGTGCCCCACACAGACACTAATCCATCCTGAGGTATTCAGTAGGTGCAATATTTAGAAAAAGCATGTTCTGTTTGTAACCATTAATACGCGATCATAATGTTTTTCTAAATATGGTTCGCAATCCTCCAATTAATCCTTGTACCACGTACTTGTACATTAATTCCAAGATAATCATAATCACAAACAAAAACTTCATTTTGAGAACATGCGAACTGACGTAAAGATCTATGAAAGGTTGTGTCGAATAATTAGTAATTATTATCACCACGCAAAATCATTGATCATATAAAATGGTAATGTAATGCAATAATAGAGGTTGGAGAAAACAAAAGCGTGTAAGGACAAAAAGTAATGAAAGAAGTCTAGCTGACATGGAGAGGTTGGACCGGTGGGGTTGCCACGTAGGAAAGGAAGAAGGGTGATGTGGAAAAGAGGAGTTTCGGGAGTCCACGAGATTGTAGGAAGGGAAATGGGATTGTCCTTAGGAAACGGGGAGGAAGGGTTTGGTGGGCCAAGAAAGAAAGGGGAGTGAGGGGAGGGAAGCTTTTAGGTAAGGCCCCCCGTCTGACTTGCTATCCATTGTCATGTGCATTCATTAATCAAAATAATGGAGTGAAATAAAAGGAAAAGGCACGATTCCTGTGTCTTGTGTCGTGTGAGAAGAAGAGTCACTTTCTCACTCCCAATGCAATTTTCCCGATTCATCCTCCTTGTTTGTCTTCAATAACATCCACATCCCAATGACATGATCCACTTTCACAAACATATCTTTTAGTTAGATTATGGCTTGAATTAAGTAACCCACGCTTCCTAAATTACTATCCTGCTAAAAACGTATACTTTCATTTGGTGGCCAACTTCATTACTTAGGTGTTAGAAGCTAAACATAGATGAACGTGAAGAAGAGCTTTGAAAAATGAGAAGGGACAAAAGAGTAAAATCGTACATGATCAGAAATAAATAATTGCAAGAGAAAAGCCGTCTTTACTTACCTTTTGGGGCAATTCGCTGCTGGCGTCCTATCTTTTTTTGCCCGAGTAGTTGAGATGTTAAACCCGAGGACCCGTGACTCGTCACCGTCTATTTCCGGTAACAACCATGGGGTCTACTGGTTGTACCCGGTCAACACTAATTTTTTTTTTTTTTGTCGACACTAATTAACGTCTTCACAATTAGTTGGAGGTTTTAGGGTCATATCATATGGTGTTATTGGCCACATGTTGCGGAGAGAGAGAGAGAGGGGCTGAGGTTTGGTGCCAGCTATGAAATTGAAGGATCAAAATCAAATTCAAAGCTTTGTCTGAGGTCAAAGTTGGCATCTAAATATTTATTTCTTAAATATATTTAATAAATATATGAAAATTACATAAACATATGAATAAAATTTAATTAAGGATCCATTACGTCATCACCCTCTCTCCCCACTCTGTGATCACTTATCAGTTTCGATTTCCCTCTCTCTCTATCTATGTATGTGTGTGTATATATATATATATATATATATGTCTGATTCTTAGCACCCCAAAAAAATGTATTATCGTTAGAGAGAAAGAGGGGGGAGAGAGAGAGAGAGAGAGAGAGAGGGACTCCGTGTTGGTGGTTGATTCTTACACGACACACCAACGACGAATAGAATCATGGCTGCTTCTCTATGTCTGAACAACGGGACCGAAAGAAAACACTGGTGGCTTAGTAATCGAAAGGTGATGGTTGTTTGGATTGTTTTTAAGTACAATGCTTGATCTTTTATCTGAAATGTTTCGTGGGTTTTAACAGTCCACCTCGTTCTCTACTGGGTATTGACTATTGAGCGTTTTTAGAGTTGATGAAGAATAACCCGTTTTACAATGACATGTGTGTACAGATTGTAGATAAGTACGTGAAAGATGCGAGAAACCTTATTGCAACGCAGGAACTGAGCGAGATTGCCTCTGGTTTGAATCTTCTCGACGCGGCATTGGCGCTTTCTCCACGCTTTGAAGTAGCTCTTGAGCTGAAAGCGAGATCGCTGCTATATCTCAGGCGATTCAGGGACGTAGCTGATATGCTTCAAGACTATATTCCTAGTCTCAAACTGGCGGGTGACGAGTCGGGTTCGGTTTCTTCTGATAACTCGTCTCAACAGCTTTCTAGAGAGCGTGTGAAGCTCTTGCCTTCCGACGACTCGTCGTCTGATCCGGCGAGGCCTGATCTGAGTTTCAAGTGTTTCTCTGTTTCGGATTTGAAGAAGAAAGTCATGTCAGGCCTCTGTAAAAATTGCGAGAAAGAAGGGCAGTGGAGGTAATTATGGTTTACATGGTTATAGTGGGGTGCAACGTTTGGAAATGTTCCATCTTTTGGAACAACTTTTGATGTCTTTTATTTATTGCCTGGATAGATCAGTAGTTATGTTTCTAATGGTTTTGAGTAAATGGCAATTCAGTATGGTTCTTTTACTTTGTTTTTCTTCATTTCTTCACTAAATCATCAAGGTAATCCGCTGATGAACTAAGACGAAACCATAGTAGCTTTAGAACTTGAAAATTGAAAATTTTTTAACACGAGTTAGTATTGTTCTTACGTTGAATTCCAAATGAGGTTGGTGTGTACTTTTCCGCAGTAATGCCAAATCAATGGATGGTCAATTTTGGGCAACAATAGTTTTATAGATGAATTAAGTGAAGTCAGTGGTTTTTGGTAGGTGTAGAGGAGTATAATCTTTACGAAACCATATTCTAATTAACTAACAGATACTGATTATTCAAGTCAACACGCATTATTGCTTATTCTGAGAAGTGAAAAATCAAATCTTGTCATGTTTTTCTATATACCTGTATACAAGGTAGTATTAACTCAGTTGTCGTGTAATTGCTGCAGGTACTTGGTTTTAGGTCAGGCTTGTTGTCATCTAGGTCTAATGGAGGATGCTATGGTCCTTCTCCAAACTGGTAAACGACTTTCCACGGCTGCGTTTCGCCGTGAAAGCATTTCCTGGTCGGAAGATAACTTCTCTGACTTCCCAATCTCCGGTGACATATCTACCTCCACGGCTCCACCAAGCCCACCTCGAGCACTGACCGAATCTGAAAACATTACGCATCTCCTGTCACATATTAAGCTCCTACTTCGCAGGCGCGCAGCTGCAATTGCTGCCCTTGATGCAGGTTTATATTCTGAAGCCATCCGCCATTTCAGCAAGATTGTTGAAGGTCGCAGAGGAGCTCCTCAAGGTTTCCTTGCAGAATGCTATATGCACCGAGCATTTGCATATAAATCCTCTGGTAGAATTGCAGAGTCCATTGGTGATTGCAACAAGACTTTAGCTCTAAATCCCTCTTGCATTCAGGCTCTTGAAACAAGAGCCTCGCTTTTGGAAACCATCCGCTGCTTGCCTGATTGTCTTCATGATTTGGAACACCTGAAGCTATTGTACAATTCGATCTTGCGAGACAGGAAGCTTCCAGGTCCTGCCTGGAAGAGGCATTATGTGAGGTACAGAGAAATTCCTGGAAAACTCTGTTCACTGACAACCAAGATTCAAGAATTGAAGCAGAGGGTTGCTTCTGGTGAAACTGGAAATGTTGATTACTACGCCTTGATTGGGCTGAGACGGGGATGTTCAAGGTCTGAACTGGAAAGAGCTCACTTGTTGCTATCTTTGAGGCACAAGCCTGATAAGGCTACGAATTTTATTGAGAGGTGTGAATTTGCAGATGATAGGGATCTTGATTCAGTTAAAGACCGTGCAAAAATGTCGGCTTTGTTGCTGTATAGATTGCTTCAGAAGGGTTATTCAAGTGTAATGTCCACCATTATGGAAGAAGAAGCCGTAGAGAAACAGAGAAGAAAAGCTGCAGCTGCTTTACAGGCAGCACAAGCAGCTATTCAAGTGCAGCAATCAACCCAGAATTCAAAACCCGAACCAACGCCATCTGCGTTGGAGATTTCAGATTCTAATATGGTCACTTCGAATGCACATAAATTGGCAACATCTTCAGGCACTACCAGCCCCTCTGTTTTTCAGGGGGTGTTCTGCCGCGACCTTGCTGCAGTTGGAAATCTACTGTCTCAAGCTGGGTTCAATCGGTCACTTCCATTGAAATACGAGGCCTTGAGCTGCTAAGTGGAAACAAATTCACGAGATATTGCCGGCGATAGAATCATTGGTCTCCATTTTGTACAAAACATATAAAGACTTTTAGCCTGCCGGGAAATTTTGTCACCTGTTCTTTTTATCTCGTTCTCTACTCTACATGTACAGGATTTCGGTACTGAATTTGCTACTTCATTATTTTTATCCCCTTGGGTCTAAATTTGGATTCTTATCCCCTCTGGTTTAGATCCTTGGATTCTCATCTCATTATTAATTATTGGATAAGTTGGTTGTCACTGTTAGTACGGATGTTCAGGGCTAGAGGGGAGGGAAACTGATAGCTGGGCTCTGGTTACTGTCCCATCTGCCACATTTAATTTGTTTGATCTGGTTAACTTTATCCACGGACTAATTGCCCCACATGATATCTTCTGCCATTACGGTGTTTTAATTTTATGCATTTAATTTTATTTACGTATTTACGTGACTTCGATTATAAAAACAGATGATCTGCTTCTCAACTGCCCATGTTTGGAAGAAAAAAAAAAGAGAACTTCATCCACGGTCTGACATTTTTGACATTCCACTAGATTTCATGTTTCATGTCTTCGTTTCCTTCTTGGAAAAGGCTGGTTGAAGAGCAAAGTCTCTGGTGTCGTGGCTTTAAGTGCCGTTGTTATTCACATGTGTCTGCATAACAATGGTGGAAACTTGCACAAAGGGCCATGTCAAGTCAAAACAGTTGTCAGACTTCTACCCTCAGGTCTGGCCTAAAAAAACAAAAGGAAGAGTCTAATCAAACACTCAAAACAAGAAAACAAACAGATATTAGAAAGGAAGGGTCAATTCGAGGAGTGCAGCTTGCCATCATTGGTTCTGTGTGAATCACTGTTCTATTCTTTGCAACAGAGCCTTAATCACAGGCTGGTTGAGAGAAAGTAGAGATTGTGGGTTGCAATTATGGCTTGACTTCATTTCCATTACCTTCAAGTAGTTTAGACTTTTAAGGAGGTTGTTGGGTAATCAATCAAAAGGGCCTCGTCTCCATTCTCCAACCTCTCAAAAACTTGTCGTCAAGTTCATTCATTGTTCATGGCAATGCCAACAATCCAATGCAAAAAGGCTGCAGGGCATAATTATTTGCCATTCCTATTCAATAAAAGCATCTTCTTTATTCTTTTTCCTTCACTTTTTCTAAGGAAAAAGCAAAAATGGAGCGACTTTAATGCTCTCTTTCATAGCTTCTCTTACATAATTCCTACTTGTTGATTAATAAAAAAGGTCAATCATATATATATTTTTCCAAATTTACTAGCATCTTTATTATTTTAATTAATCTAAAAATTATGTTATTAAAAATTCTAAATTATGATATTATTCTTAAATTTCTTGAAATTATTTTAACAAATTCCGATAATATTGAATCAGATTATTTAAAAGTTTGTTACTTACGTGACAAATTAATCATATAATAATTTTAAGAAAAATTATTTGAGAAACACTTAACATATGGGCCCTTCCTCTTCACTTTAACACACTGCATAGCTTTCCCTGCTAAATTGATCTATTTTTACTTTGCTTGCAAGTAATCTGAGGTCTTTTCATCCTTCTTCAATTCCACCCTACTCAAACAACTATCTTTTGCTTTCTCCCTTTAGAAAATGGATTCCTGAGATTTTTCCCATGTTCTTATTCAAACATTCAGATTTTTGACAAGCTATAAGTACTGTACATCTTCCGCTTAATTTAATTAAAAACATTCGTTGTAAAGCATGCCATGTTCCTGTAATGAAAGTCCACTTAGATGCTGGCTAGCTGCACACCCACCTACCCAGTCCAGACGTACTGGTGCTATCGTATAACTTTGTATTGGCTAATTTTACAAGTTGGAGATAATCGGACTCAAGCCGTTAACATTTGTCATAAGGTAAACCACCATCTCTCGGCCCTCGACTAATTCTACCGTAGAAGTTAACGATAGACAATAACTCCCTCCAAACATAGCTTACAACAGTTAAGTAATTAATAAATCTATGAGAAATGTTTTGAATTCATTTCTTTCTCTTCTATCTAGTTTCTTTAGTTTTTCACCAGAGTAATTATGATTTGAAAGTCAATTCAAGGCAAGAGTTTGGATTTATTATAACATAGCTATGAGACGCTCAACGGACCTTTATAAACTTTGAATTGATGCAAAAAATTATGCTGTCAAAATATCAGATCTTTTGAAAAAAATTGGCCAATTACCAAAATTCACAGAAATAGTGGAAAGAAATTTACGAAGAATATTGTATTATAACGCGATGATAAAAAAAAAAGCCGGAGAAAGCAAAGTTATCTTATCATTTCTATGAATTGCGTTGAACTTTTGGGCACTTCCATAATATAATATAGACGTGATCTAAGATGGGTTTTTGATATGTCATTTTCTCCATATCCTAATTTGTGACTTACACATGCATCGCTAATCCATATAAACAAATCCCTCAACAGGTATGTATAATCCATACACTTAAAAAGGGTTGAATGAATAAGTTAAGCTCACACATGACACATGCTTGGCCACTTAAAAATCAGACATGGGTATATCTGGGATAGGCCTTTGGAAAAATGCATGCATTTCTCATTTCCAAAGAATAATGTAAGATTTATATCCAAAAAAAAAAAAAAAAGAATAATGTAAGATTACTGCAATGTATCAGTTTGTACACAAGTGGAGTCGTAGTAGGTAGTTCTCTGACAACGTACACAAAGCTTGTTTTCTGCAGGCTATGTACATTTGTTTATAGATACTTAGTTCCTGACTTGAAGCACAATTTTTATTATCTTGTGGCGAAAGCAAGGGGCAGAGAAGAGCCAGAGCAGAGGGCTTTGCACGAATTCTCAGGAGAAGCGATAAGTTTGGTATTTTAATCTGTTTTTGTTGGAGGAATTGTTATTATTATATAAAATGGAGAATTGAGGATTGCAAGTTGCGAGGTGATGCTTGAATGTTGGAAACACTGGAAAGAGGGGAAGGTCGTGGCGGTGGCCAGATGGGATATGATATGATGATGTCAGTGACAGGCATGTGATGGTATCATGTGCTTTTCTTTCTCACTAATGGCAATGGACATTATGAGATTAGAAGTAGACGGCTTAATGATAATTAATGATCTCTGACAGCTCTTTTATCAAATCAAACCCCAATTTCCATTTGTCTTAATTCATTATATCATCATGTAGTCCCCATGTTAATCAGCCATTAACTCCTGATTAAGCTCCAAGCTAGCCAGTTTGGAGTCAGCATACCAACTTTTGAAATAATCATATTTTGATTTTGTTTTCACTTTTTTAACTGATAAAATCCCGTATTTCTTATAAATTTTTTTCCTAATTATTATGATTGATTTATCAAAATTTTTGCGTTTTGAATTCTATTTGTAACTTTATATAATAAGCTCGAGAGAGGGAGAGGAGAGACATCGACGGCCCCTAAAAACAAAACAAGAGTTGACAAGTAGGAGTGGCCTAGATAGTTTCCACTCCTCACTTAAGGCTCTCTTTTACAGGAAGTTTTGAGTTCAAGTCATCCAAGAGAAGAAATGGAGAATTTTCTCAGTTGATGATCCTCTAGTCTCTTAGGTAAAGCTCTTTGATCGGATCAATTATAAACGCCTTGTTTTCAGCGGCAGTGTGAAAGTTGGAGCTACTTAGGAACCTGAGAGTTGATGGGAACCTGATGCTGAGCAAGGGGCCAGTGATCAATCATCAGCTGAACAATCATTATGTAAAGTCTCCCTGTGCGTAGAAGTGTACAGACTACGTAAGAATCTGAGAGATCTTGAAATTTCAGATTTACCTCCTCTATGACTCTTAGGGTGGGGTCTTAGAGGCTTAGGATTATTCCGACTAAATTAGGATACCTAATGTAATTAAAAAAAAAAAAACTAGAGTTGACGTACTTTAAAACTGTGTAGAGATGGAGTGCGGCAGAAGTTAAGTTGAGATAGAGATACTATTCTTTCTTCTGCCTCTTCTCACATTTCTTCCTTCAATTCCGGTTACAAGCACAGTTCCCTATTCATACAAAACGTGGTGTTACTTGAGTTGTGCTTCTTGCTTCAGACTTCCGTCTTTCATGTCCACTTTGATTGAATTAAGAAGAGACCGCAATCAATAAACTGTGGTTAAGGATAAGAAAGATTTGAGGTTCTTCATCTCAAAGTTCAAGCAATGCCCCTGAAAACGACCCGGGCTTATTGAACTGTAACCAAGCACTTTGATGCTTCAAAAGCTCAGGCCCATAACCTGAAACTCGAGACATCTCCAACTCCAAGCAATGCTATTGATACGGGCCCAAATACCAGGAACTCTTTTATTCCTCCTCTTCAGGGAGAGGGAATGATTTGTCCAAGCCCACTATGCAGTTTGTGATTTCCTGGTTGATGAATGGCAAAGAGCATGGGCATCATGACTAATGCTTGGTTGAATAAGGAAGAAAAGAATGGTTAAGGAATAAATAAAAATGATTACATATATATTATAATTGAATAAATAATAATCTTATATTTTTTTAGAACAATATTCAATATGCTAATATAATAGAAATAAAAATTATATCTATTTTCATTCATCACTATATTTATTATAATTCATTTTAGAATGAACCAAGGAAACCTGATCTCACAGTTTGCTATGAAATTTTCAACACAATCGAGAAGACGAAGAGCCAAATTTTAGTCTGCCTCAAGCTAAAGACTGGCTTTCACTTGGCATTAAAATAGAATTTTATTAAACGGAAAAGAAGCCAAACAATACTCTTGAGACAAATTCTACGTTTTAGGTCACATTTACAAGACAATTTCAAGAACAAAAACGTCAGCTGGTGCACAAAGACCCCTTAACGGTTTTCTTTTTCTTAAGCCTATTAATCTGATTTGTGTTTACGCTAATGCTACACTTTGGACAGAACCAATCGTCCCCTGGAATGTCTTCAAGGGGAGGATCCAAACAATCTATATGCATACCAACCCCACAACCAGTCGAACCACTTTCATCACCGCAAATCAGCATAATCTCCCCTCTATCACGACAACCACAAACTTCACACGCTACATCACTACTCGAGCAATCATCTGAAGGTGTAGAGACGCCAGCAATCTCTTCTGCCCTGTTTAACAGGTTAGCATATGCCTTTTCTGCCCAAGCATGCGTGTTATAAAGTACGTGTCGCTCAAGAGAAAATCCAGGTTTGCAGACGTACTCTACCAAGTAATCAGCCACAACGCACGGGATCTCATGTTTTAAGAACTCTTGGACCCACAAATCAACACGCGGCATGCCAGGACTTATGACGGCATAATCAACCCCAGATGCTAGGAAGCGAGTGTAAGGAGGACAAGTTGCGAGTATTGTCCCATCTCCAGCCTTCACAACGCGTTTTAGCGTATCCTGTTTGTTGATTGTATGCCATGTAAGTAGAAGTTCAAAGCAACACAAATTGATCCACGCAATCCTTTCCAGGATTACAAGGTCTACTGAGTATTCATGTAAACAATACGTACCAG
Organism: Erythroxylum subrotundum; assembly: GCA_027563845.1. Classification (NCBI taxonomy): domain Eukaryota; kingdom Viridiplantae; phylum Streptophyta; class Magnoliopsida; order Malpighiales; family Erythroxylaceae; genus Erythroxylum; species Erythroxylum subrotundum. The sequence goes on from JAOQMQ010000004.1 coordinate 5,719,082, forward strand.
AGGTGGTGCAATGCACTCTCCATAAACGATTATGCGCATTCCGTAGAAAGCACCATGACCTGTTCTATTCCTTGAAAGACGCCACTTTCTTGGAGCCTCTAAATTAATTGCACCATCTTCACTAAGCCCACTCCTATGCCATTCGAAAGGCTCCTCTGGCAAAAATCTTCCGGCTTGACTACAGGAAGTTAAATAGTCCGTCCTAAGTATCCACCTGCGTTCAAGATTGAATTAATCTTTTTCCTGAAAGAAGACTAAGGACTACCAAAATTAATAGAATGGATAGAAAACTTTCTGATAATTTAGATGCCTGAATTTTGTTAGATCACTAATAAATTTACACCCCACTTCTAGAAGTATGCACCAGGTACCTTCCAGAGGCAGCAGCAGCAAAGAACTTCTCTGTTCTTCTAACTGGGTCTGGAGCTATAAAGTGTGTCGCCTGATAGGACCATTGATGAGAATCTCTGCAGAGCTTTCCTTTCAAACGTCTAATAATTTGCTGGAATTCCTTTCTCTGTATCCTATGCCCACTTAATATAAACAATTTAGGTTCATTCAATTGGCCTAAAATTTTTCGTGCTGGACATGAATCAGAAATATTCTTTGCATCTTTTTTACTAAGCTCTAATGACATCTCATCAAGTGCAACATCTGTTTTCTCAGTATGGTCTTTCACTTGATCCGTAACCATATCTCCCCCAGTAACTGGTTTGTTCTCCTTCTCCACTCCCATGGAGCTCCCCAAGTTCCTCTCCCGTGCATTTTTGCGCTTCGTTTGGCCCATGATATGTAAGTCGCCTTCCTTCCTTTCTAGATCTTTCTCCTTAACACTTCGAAGCTGTGTGTTTCCCTTCTCAGGGATATTTGACTCTTCATTTTTAACAGAGCAGATGGCGCCAGCCTTGGTCCTACTTGGGATCTTCTTTCTGCCTTTAATGACTTTCTGATTCTTATCTTCTTTCGAGGTTGATTTATTTCCCTTATGTACTTCAGCTGCATTCTTGCCTTCTATAGAACTATCAGCGATGAACGCTGGAGGACAATTTGTTCCAAGCTGAAACTCTTCTGCTTGCATGGGCACGGCATTGGCTGCTTTATTTATGCAATCAACCACCTCTGCTTTCTCGTGGTTGATCACCATATCAGGATCCTGCTCCTCTGGGGCCTCAGTTTCATCGAAGACATCAGCCATCCCATTCTCAACATTATCTATTGTTTTAGCAACTGTGTTTTTTTCCACATCCACCACTGAAGGACTAACGGTTGCTGGGCACACTTCAAGCTCAGTGATATTGCAGGCCTCCACATGTTCTACTCTGTCTTCTTTTCCAGTTATTTCTGAATAGTTCTGAGCAGAATTATTATTCGAGTAAATTGGACATTTTAGGTTAGCACTAGCTCTAAGTTTCATCCTAGAACCCAAATTCCTTTTGCACACAACCTTCTTCCTAAGGGTCTTGGCACCTAACTTCTTATCTTCTTCCTGATGTGCATCCAGGTTACCCAGGGAATGGCACTTCTGAATCTCTGTACTTTTGGTAGGGGAAGATAGACATCCATCAAATTGTTGCTGATTCTGTGGCAATCCTACATCCACAATCTCTTTAAGCTTACTGGGCAACTTTGATTCTTCTAATGCCTCATTGAGAGTTTGCATTGTCTCCTCACTTTGTACAGTCTCCGATGTCACGGGTTTATGAGATGGCAGATCTTGTACATATGATTTCATTGTAGACCTTGATGACATGGGTATTGAACCATTTGTACAGGATCCTCGTCGAGTATTCAGACTGGCTATTTTCTTTGCAGACTGATCGGTATTGCCAAGTGGGAAACTCTCATTATTCTTTGGCAGACCTTCAACAGTAGACAATGATCCCACTTCAGGCATCCCATAAATAGCCGATGAAGAACCCACTGCATATTCTTGCACATCATGACCCGTCTTCTGTGATTTAGAATTAGAGGATACAACATTTGTCCTTTGCCTTTTACCACTTGATGCTTCTTTATAGAGTATCTCCCTATCCATTTGATGGGCTTCAGTCGAAACAGAGTTGGCTGGATTCTTTTCACATTTATCTTTGGAAGGACAAATACTGAAGCCTTCACCCAATGCTGGTTTGGGAGAACCTATAAAGTTGCCTGACTCTCTAGAGATAACTGAAGATGGAGATATCCGTGGTGCCTTTCTTGAGTAAATTACCGGACTCAACTTTGAAGCAGAATGTCGAGGCATTTTTACACTACTAGAATTTGAACCCAACTCATTATGAACCTTTTCAGAATTTGGAGTCCTTTCTGAAGCAGCAGGTAGCAGAACTGGACCAGTATCTTTGCAAGTAGAAGGATCCTGACAACCAATCTTAGAACCAAAAGTAGTTTCCAGGTCTGATGCATGATCAGCGTTCTTTCGGTCAGTCACCATCGCATGCTTAACATCAACAACTGTGGACGGGCCTTCAGACACACATTTATTCTGTGAAATATTTTCCAATCCAGTGGTTTCTGTGGGCATCTCACTAGCCTTACGAGCGAAATTTTTTACATCTATAGAACTTTTATTTTTGTCCCCTCTGCTTGATTGCATCCAGGTGGTTCCCCCGTAATCCTCCTCAGAGTCTTTGGCTTCAGCTTGCATCATTTCCAACTCGTGGCCACTATAACAACTAAGTCAATTAGTAACTTTCTTGCAGATTTGCAACCAAACTGAAAAAGAAAGGCATATGCATGCCATGTTGTACATGCATATGATAATACCATTCCCAGCATGTTACCTCATAATACACAGTGCTAAATGTATCCATCATCCAATTTACCAATACATAAATTGATGGTAATAATTATTCAAGTTCAACGTCTCATGATAGTTGTTTGTAGACAAAAGACTAAGTAGCACTTTTTTGAGTAGAAAATAAAGTGTATGCATATGCATAGAAATTAAACAAAACCTCCAAACCTTACCTCTTGCCATAATTATCTTCAGGAAGAAGGACCCATTCTCTTAAGCTACAAAAGGAGGCACTATTTCAGCATTTGAAGGCTTTAAGAAAGAGAGAGAGAGAGACAGAGAGAAAGAGAGAGAGAGAGACAGAGAGACAGAGAGAGAGAACACCAATTTACCAGTCCTCTAACCAGCGATGATTGACAAGTTTAATCTTCTTAATTTTCCTGGCAAGCTCATACTTCTCACCTATAAGTGAAAAGTGCCAATTAAATCTAGTGCAACTCCAGCATCATTAATACGCGAATGTATCCAAGGATATCAGAAATAGAAAAAGAAAATATTGACATGGAAATGGAAACAATGTCATTTGTATGTTAAAACTTGGAAATCAGAATGAATTCAACAGGATAAGTTTTAGGCTTAAAATAGCCTATAAGAATAGACAATCAACAAATATATATAACAATAAAATCATAATAAAGGATGAAAACATTTACTGGAAAACTGCCCATAGAATGAACCAAAAGTAGATAATAAAATAGTTGAATTGAAAATTATGCAAATTTCGTTGATGAAAAAATCATTAAACGAAGTAACTGACAACAGTTCCAGAACCAATACTACGTTTAGGTTTAGGCCAACAATCTAGTGTTTGTAGGGTCCAAGGTCGAGTCAAATTGATTTTGTTGTTTAAGTGACCATCTTCAGTTCCATTCAGCTAAATGCGTCCTCTTGAAATAAATAATGTTTGCAGAGCTAACGTATCCAACTAATTATCCAACAATTCACAAGCATAAACGCATTTCTGTTTTTATTCTGAGATTCTGTAAAAGGGAATCCAAACTCATACTGAATGACCACACTAACTTCAACTATCAAACGCACCTTCAAATTTATAACATATAAGATGAGTAACCTTGTTTGCTACCAAGGGTTTAGAAAATTGAGCACCCATCAAGCTAACCATGGTCTGTAAAAATAAAAAGAGAAGTCAACTTTTAAGATCACATAACATAATCAGACACGCAGTGGAAAAAAGAGCCACCCCAAAGTGCATTTCTAATTTTCATGAAATTGGCCAAGAAATACCATAATATCATCTCGGTCTTGCCTCTGGTATCCAGTCAAGCACACAATTAGACTTTTGGCACCAGGAATTCCATTCAAGTCTCTAAGAGGTCGATATATTATCTGAGTTCAAGCATTAATTTCCAGATAAATGAAAAGTTAAAAGACTTTTGGAAAAAAGGAAAATGATTCAGAAAGAAACTTAAACTCACCGAAGCAGCATCAAGAGGCAACCCCACGTCAAAGCTATGGTCAACCCATAAACCCGTGACAACTGTTTTACCATCATTTCTTGCAGTGACACATACAGGATTATCCTAACGAATAATGCATCGTAAATATGACCTCTTTTAATTGGATATAACACAAAGCTAAAAGGGTGAATAAAAGACTTACATAAACAATCTTATGAACAATAACATGAGTACAGTTTTGGCTGTATTGACCTGCGTCTACTCCTCCACCACTTATAAGCTTGGACCGAATCTAAAAGTAAAATAGAAACGAACACAGTTAGTTAATAATAAGACCTAATTCAGTTTCTTCGTCCCAATAATATACTTCTAAAATGCAAGAACGCACAACAGTGGAAGAAAAATAATAATAAAAAAGGATGAACATTCGATAGGAAGAGAGAGAGAGAGAGATATACTTCATGTGCTTCAGTGGGATCGAAACCAACAAGAACGAAGCGAACGTTAACAAAAGTTGTGGAAGGAGAATCAGTTTGCATCATCTTATGGAAATTCTGGTTAGGCCAAATCGAGGCAAAGAAGAGCAGATTCGTAAGCCTGCATACAGTACTAATGAGAAGTGGAAACTATGTGAAGTGAAGAAAATGATAAAAGAGTGCTACTGTACCAAAGCTTGTGGTGGAAGGAGAACAAAACGGAGCGCAGGGAAGGAGGGAGGGAGGGAACGAGTTTAGATTTTGACTTAGGCGGGAGATGGTAAATGGTCGCTCTAGATGGTTCCACGTGCTTGCAAGTCTGATACTGATAACATTTGGATCGGTTGTCTTGTGATGTAAGAATCACCAACATTTGCGACAAACCTAACTCCTGCATAAGAAAATTTAGATTCTTCTAGTGAAGATACATTACAGGAACATATTAGCGATTGAATGTTTTTAATTCAAAACTTTTTGATATTTTAGAAATTAATAAAAGTTTTAAATTTAAATTTCCTAAAACCCACGAGATTTTTTGGTTGGGCTCGAACTATCATGATACCTTTAAATCATTATTATACTTATAATATTTACTGCTCGTGCCAATGTTATGAATATCGTATCGGGCTCAGTATCAGATTGAGCTCTAGAATGAAACTGTACCGGTACCGGGTACCGTTTCGGAAAATTTTTTAAAATTATGAAATAGTCCCTAAAATTTTTAAAAATTGTAAAATAGTCCATATTAGTATATTATACAGTTGTACTGTACACTTTACTAGTTTACTGTTTACATCAACCATGTTTTCAAAAATTTAATAATAAATAATAATGACAATTAATATCAAATAACAATAACTAATACTCAAATAAGCAAATACTATCATTAACTACAATCAAATTATTATTAATATCTAATTCCATAATTTTATA
>JAOQMQ010000004.1:5739667-5752053 GCA_027563845.1 Erythroxylum subrotundum
CCTACTACTATTTAAATAGACATTCTACAATGAACATAATATGAGACACATCCATGTCTCAGGTTGTGTTTGACTTTACCCTTCAATTTTTCTTTTTAGAAAGGAACATTAACACTAACATACCTATATTTTAGGTCATATACTTCACTATATCTTTTTTGCTATATGACACAAGCTTTGACATATCTGCGCGTGAGGTTATGTCTTCCACATTTTAATTTTAGAGGGACATGCCTTGGTACATGTTTATATGCTAAGCTATGCTTAATCTTTTCCTCAATTTCTTTTGTCCAAAGAGGGTTATGAGCTATAACATGCCTGTATTTGAGACTGTGTTTAGCTAAAGATATATTTTCTTATTTATTTGACATGCAAAGCTCTCCTTAGCCAAACTTATTCCAAATCATTATATTAAAAATTACCTAAAACATCAAACAAAATTAATAAAATCAGGGCAATGCAGATAAGAAAATATATCCACACACTGAGTCAAAGATATTTACTCTAGACATACATCATTCTTTTGCTTCGCTACGTTGTTTTGTTAAGGAGTGTATACATTTGTTATTTGTCTTTAAGTATCATTATCGTTGTTAAAATTAGTAAGTTCAAGTGATGTAAACTCACTCGTATGATCAGTATGGTGACCTTTTATATCTAAACCACTCTCTTTTTTTAGAAGTAACAAAAGCTTATGATTTGTCGAACAAAGCATAAACCTAAACTTTACAACTATAGTCATTAATCAAACTAACCATGCACCTTTTTGTTACTATTTGATATAAGGCTGATTGGTCCACATATATTAGCATGTACTAGTTTAAGGACTAGAGAAGCTCTCCATGTGCTTTTCCTATAGTTTGCTTTTGTATTAGGCTCCTTATTTGGCATTTATATTGAAATTATCCAAGTTTATAACAATGGCAACATTTAATAGTAGATGTTTCAAAATCATGACTGCCTCAATCTTTCCTCTTCCTTACTTTCTGCCATAGCCTTGACCCTTCCCTTTTGAATACTCTTCAAAAGTAACCTTCAATAATTATTCTTCCATAACACGAGATTTCATACATTGCTCTTGTAGTAGAAAGCTACTTTATAATTTATCAACAATAAGAACATCTTAATCATTTGACTCCTCAATAGATCACATCGCATAATTGAACTTGGATGTCATAAATCTCATTATTTTTATGAGGTAGTACATCATCCATCTTTGCTTTATTGTCTCTTAACTTGTTAACTATAGTAAGAGTATGAGCAAAATCCTCATTTATAGCTCTTTCTCTTTCATGCTTAACATCTCAAACTTTTTTTAAAAATCTTATCGGTGTTGCTTGCTTTAAAGAGTCCTAGTTGCCTTTAACTTTATCTTTATTCAAAATGATTTTCAAAATTTGATTTAGTCTAAAGATAATCCTTTACTTTGATCTCTTGTAATTTTCCATCATTAATTGACTTTTTTATGCTTCACTAAATTAAATTCCTTCTTGTTTCAAGGATCCACTCTTCTATTAAAATTTTGTAGTATTAATAAATATATTATATAAAATCATTTTCATATAAATTATTATCTATAATTACTCCAACTTGATCTTAATATTAAATTTATTAAATTATTTTAAAAATTTATTAATTTATTAGTACTTCTAGCACTTAAAAGTTTTAATAATTTTATATAATGTAGGGATGATAAATAAGCTCGGGTTTAACCTGATATTTGACCGGGTTTTAACAAGCTCAATTTTTTTTAAAAAAATTTCATACTTTAAGTTGAATTCAAACTTAAGCTGCTCAAGCTCGACCCAAAGGTTCCAAAGCCTACGGACATCACTTTCTGAATTTTAAATTAAAAAACTGGGCTGAGCTGAGCCGTGTTTCCCAAGCCTAAGTCCATGTTAACCAGCCCAGCCCAACACATTAATAATACATGGGCTTTTGACCTTGAATTATTATTCATACAGACTTCCGTTTAAAGAAAGAAAATAGAAGGGGAGAGATTTTTAGAATTATCAAAATTAATTTCTCAATGGTCCTGTGTCACGTGGCACATTTTAATTTGCTACGTATCTGATGAGCATTAATTCAAACAATAAACAATCATTGAAAGAAAACTGGAAAGTATGACTGATAGTTATAGGAGTTGATAAAAACAACGGCTTTTCTTTTCTGAGTGTCTCCTGAAAACTTCTTTCACATTGAGGGAGAAGAAGAAGAATGGGTTGGTTAACACGATTCTTGGCAGCGGTGGCTTTCTTTGCCGTCGGTGTGATATTCTCGCCGGAAACATTTGGATCAAAGTCCATCAGTCAGCTCTCCACCTACCTCAAGTTGGCTCACCTACTCTGTTTCTCCACCGCTTTCGGTGCTGCTCTTTGGGTCACTTTCATTGGCGGCATTATCATGTTTAAGTATATTTCATCCCATAGTTTCCCATCTTTAACTTCTTTTATCTTGAAAAATCAAGTTTTAATCGTACACTTAGTCACTAGACAAATGGAGAAGCAGTAAATTGGGAATAAATGGTTTTAGAATTATGAAACAGACAGACGTTACAATTGAAATTGGTGGTCCTAAACTCTATTCTGAATCTTAACTGTGAACTCTGTAGTGCAACATCAATGATTGCAGATTGAGAAGAGATATACTTATTTATATAATTGATTCCATTTCCTTGTTCTTTTTTCTGTCAAACTCAGGAATCTTCCGAGGCATCAGTTTGGTAATTTGCAAAGCAAGATGTTCCCTGCGTACTTTTCACTGGTTGGGATATGTTGCGCGATATCTGTAGTGTCGTTTGGGTACTTGCATCCATGGGATACGGCAACCACAACCGAGAAGTATCAGCTTGGGTTTCTAATATCCTCTTTTGTCTTCAATCTGACCAATTTGTTCCTCTTCACGCCTATGACCATCGAGGTATTGCTTAATTACACCTTTTAGACTACTTCCAAACACATATTGTTCCTGGGTAGTGAAATGGGTATGGGTATTATTCTTTCCATGGTACATGTGTATGAAGTTATAGGTTTCCAGGTATTGAAAATCTTACAGCATCTTGGTCAAATTGTTGAATTGGATTGAATTGACTGGACTGATGTATATTTTATCCCCCATATGTTACGTGATAAAAAGTTGTCTTTTCATATTACCTGTATTCTCAAGTGCAATTCTTCATTTCCAAACACTCAGACGACTCTTATCATTGAATTCACTGAAGATAGTTGTACTTGTTGTTTATCCACTAAGAATTTGTTGTTTTGGGACGTCAACTCTCCAGTCGTTTCCTTGTTGGGCTCCAGGGCTGCTTGTGATTACTATTACATACTTTATGGGATTCATTTCAGTTTTCCTTTGTGTCTTAGATGATGAAACAAAGGCACAAAGTGGAGCGAGAAGATAATATTGGGAGTGAAATTGGATGGTCAAAGAATCGAGAAACTGCAAAAACTAATCCAAAGCTAGCGGCCATGAACAAGAAGTTTGGAATGATACATGGCTTATCTTCCCTTGCTAATATCACGTCCTTTGGTAGCCTTGCCATGCATTCGTGGTACTTGGCTGGTAAGTTGAATTTATAATTTGGACAACACTCTCTAGCTGGGAACATGCTATGGATAAAATCAGTTGGATGCGAACTCGTTTGCTCGCTATATGTAGCTTTTTCGTTGTGCCTGCCCAGTTTATGTACTCATGATCAAGAACTAAGGAGAACAGTGGTAACTGATATTTTTTCATGCTTGCACTGTGTCAATTGTTAAGAACTGTTTAGCAAAATAGTGGTACGCAATATATGATCATTTTTTTAGATGTAATTTCTCCTGACAACAAATTGGTTTGGTTTGGTTTGGTAAATACAAACAGGAATTTCTTCAAAAATACTTTAATATTAGGGATGACAATAGGTCGGCCGTAAGCTAATCCTGTCAATTTTTTAAATTAAAAGTATAAAACGTCTTTTTATTTATTTATAATTCAATCCAAGTCTGAGTTGTCTAAGTCTAGATTTACTCAATGTTGTTTTGTTTAGAATAGTTGAGTCTTGGATCGGTTTGTGTTTGAGCTTGACCTATGAGTCGACCTATTGAAAACATCTTAATCTGGTTCCGTGAATCAGCCCATTCACCCTATTTAATATTGAGGGGTGATTGCTGTTTACTCTTCCTTTCCACATGCACGGTATTAGTAATGGAAACATTGAATCCATTACTAATAGGGTGAATGGGCTAGGGTATCCAAAGTTGCACCAAAATTGCAGGTTCTTCTGTATTTGGGAATTTAGAAACATAGATTATGTTGCGTAGTGACAGATTTTCCCTTGAAATTCCGTATGTTTCACCAGTTCCACATCCAGTAGCACAAATCTAACTGATTTGCCTTCAAGTTGTGCCATATCCAGTCTTTAGTATTGTCAAGAAGTGACGTGGGGATCCTATTAGCATTAGGAGAGAGTTGAGGCTGCCGTTCATCGCCACTGAACTTGGTCAATTAGATTCGCCGTCGATTTGGATCTAGTTTTCAAGAGCCTGGGACTTGGCGTTAGCTATAATCACTTAATGGGCTTGTTAGTTAATTTCTGTTGGTCTGTACTTGGGCTAGGGTATCCAAAGTTGGAACGCCTTAACTGATAAGTAAAGAAGATAAAAACAACAAATAAAGGGTTCGGTCAATATGTTCTTTAGAACGTAACTTCATTAAGAATGGCAATGAACTGGTTGAAGGACTTAATTTTAGATGTTTTTAATGTACCAATTCATAAGATAGGCTGAGGTTTAGATTGACACGAGACTAAACTTTATTTAAAAGAGTTAGGTATCAGATAGACCTAAATACTTAAATAATCTAGACCTTAATTTAATTAAAACATATTATTTTATATTTTTAATTTTTAAAAAAATTGGCATAATTTCCATTGCTATCCCTAAAATTCATTGGTTGAGAAGTAGCAGGGTAGGACGTGAAATACTCCACTGATTGATTTATTGGGTTCTCTAAATTGCTTATTATTAAAAATCCTTTCTTTCTTCTTTTAGCTCTTTTTAAGTTTGAACGACACATGTAACTGCCGGACCTTTTGCTGTCCCTAAAAGCCATGCCAGCATTTTGGTTGAAATCAATTCATGCATGTCTTAAAGCCGAAACGCTCCTCCAACGCGCATTTACCTTGTCGTGGAAGACACGGTGGTGACAAGGCCGTATTTGGATTGGATAGGAACAAATAACTCCAGCCTTTCTGGACTCCTCGGGAGTCGGGACACTAATGTTTGTCTAAGTAGTCAGACATGCATGACACGTACTAGCCGCTTCATCGGGTCTTGTCCATTTCTGGCTATGTATCATGTGATTTTACACGTGCTTAAAATAGAAATGAATCCCAGTTTCATATTGAATTTTAGCCGAGCTGAGAGAATAATGTTTATAGGTCACGAGAGTGAAAAATCAGACCCAAGTCAATTCCTTAGTTGATGTCTCATTGTCTTGGGCTGGTTATTGTGTACCATCCACTTTTGACCCCAATTATTGCTGATGTGATCGGGATATAGAGATATTTAGGTTCTTTGAGCAATGGCCATCTCCAACCGTTGCACCAAATTTGGCCTAAAAATTTGGTGTAAAGTCAAATATTCTTAAAATTTTTTTACACTAAATTTGGTATTACTCCGATCATTCTATATAAAAATTTTTTCAAAAAATATACCACAATTATCTGGTTATTAACTAAATTAATTTATATTTATATAACCACAATAATTTAGTTATTAACTAAATTAATTTATATCTATACAATAGTTTTTATTTATTTATTAAAAATAAAAATAAAAATCATTATTCTAATTAATTAATATATACTTTATATTAAATTAATATTATTTACAAAATATATTTAATATTATTGAAACAACAAATTAATAATATACACAAATATAAAATGATTAAAATTTTTCATTTAACCTCTAATCATTTGAATTTTCATATCGTTCCCACAAATATTCAATCAGTACATTACGAAGTTCATAAAGTGCTTATTTATCTCTAATTTGCCTATGTCTAGCAAGGAATTCTTGAAATATAACTGTATCATCTCTATTGATATTAATTTCAAGTGCTTTAGTTTTACTTTTAAGTTAATTATTGTAATTTAGTTTGATTATAAATTCGAGTCTGATTTTCGTTGTAATTTATTTAAGTTTGGTTGTAATTTCAAATATTGTTTGTTGAGTTTTAATTTTTAAAATCAATGGTGTGGTTTAAATTTATGTACTTTTTACTTCAAATTTACTTTTTGTTTTTAATATATTTTATTAATGAATTTATAACACTTATAAATAAAAATTAAAAATAAATTTAATATTATATTCAATATTGGTCTTGTTTTAAATGTCTCAATAAGATCTTTATAATGATATATTTTGTGTAAAGTAATAAATATGTTAAATTTAATTATTTAATAATTTATGTAAATAAGTCAATTTATGAAAGGGACATAAAAGGAAAAAGTTAAAATGTAAAGGGATAAAGTTGTTTTTTTGTACTTTTGGTGTAATGAATTTGGTGTGTTACTGTTCATTACACCATTTTAGTGTGTACTTTTGATGCCTTAATTGGAGTGGATTTTTTATACCAAAACACCAATGCCTTGGTTGGAGATGCCCTAACCGCCAACTACCTCAGGAATATTGTATTTATTAACTGTAAAGTTGAACAGTTAAGATTAGATCACTTGTTCTCTATTATTTTTTACGAATACCGATTCATTCAATCTCATTTATCAAATAAATGAATACTCATAAAACAGTAACAAATGAAAGAGGCTTTAGAATATAATTTACTTACAAAGCTAGTTCAACAGGAATTTTCTCTACGTGATACAATCCAACTTTTCAGTCTACAAAGGAAACTGTTTCCTTGCTTCTACTTTCCTTTTTGTATTTTTTTTACTATGACTTTTCGAACCAATGAATAAAGTAAAGAATAGTCTGCAAGTTGCAAGTTACAAGTTGCAAGTTGCAAGCTGTACAGCGTCCCACAATTGGAACATGATGTAACCAAATCAAATAGGCTAGTCAACTAAAGTTCATTACGCTGTAGGCTCCCAGAAGTAGTAACCGGATAGGGAACAAAAGAATAACAAACAAGTGCATGTGTTGTGAGGCAACAAGCCTACGGAACCTTTTCAGGGACTCTCTTCCGGTCTGTAAGCCGCCAGAGAAATTGAATTGGCTTTGACCCATGTTTATGGATGCCGCTGGCCTCCCCACCATGATGCTGCTACTGATGCCAACCGGTGCTAGAATGGACCACCAGAATTTACGACGATGCTCCCTCCTGGCTTTTCGTATGCGATTTAGCTCCTGGCGAATTACATTTCTCACAGATTTTAAGTAAGAATTCATGTCATGGTCCCTTTGAATGGTTCCCTCAGATCCATAAGCTGCACGATCACTGAGGATCTCAAGTGGATGCGGTGAATTCAAGAACACAGTCTGTGCAGCACGGAGCTGCTTCTCTGCAGCATTGGTGTCAGACAATGGACAGCTTAAGAGATATAAACCACTGCCGGATGGGAGGAGATGATGACGAGGAGAGAATTTCTCATCTGGCTGTAGAATCAGAAGCTCCCCCATTGGGGCATATAATAGCTTCTGCAGGGAAAAGGCAACAATAACATTAGTAAAATGTTCATGGATAAAAGAAGCAAAAAAATAGACATTATACCTGCTTATTCAGACATGGATGATTACGGAAATTCCCATTTACAGCCTTCAAAAGCTCTGCAACGTGATTAGGATAATTGCAAGAGAAGGCCCGAGGCACAATATCCCTGTGCATTGTGATAGCCTGAACATGATTCTTTGGCAATCCAAGCTTGTGGAGAAGATGATCACCTCCACACATTATGGATGGAGCACCAAATGTTACAACAGGTAGCAAGGATGGCGCTGGAACTTCACCTCTTATAAGCAGCATAAGATTTAATAGCAGTGACAGGCTTCCTCCAAGTGAATGCCCTGTAAATCGAAATGTTGCATGCCTAGCCCATGACTTTAGGTGGGCATGAACTTCAGGCAACATCTGTTCATACATGCCTTTTGCAGCTTCATATATGCCTCTATGCACAAGAAAGTCTAGCCCCTGGACCAAGATGGCATTTTCATTTTAGTTCGATTTTATGTCATGCCAAGTTGTTTTATTGTGCAAAATTTTGTAGAAAATAGCCTTTAAGAATTCAAAAAGCATTTGCTACGATGCTCTATGAAATCGTCATTGAACATTTTATTGATTGAGAATGTGGCAGATCAGTAAATAATTTACCTCAAATTGAACAGGCTCAAAAAGCAGATTTGCTTGCCAAGATGCCAGAGATTCAGATCCCTGCATATCAGAAAATAACACATCTCCTGAGGATGGCATAATAACGACCAACCATGAATCATTCATAACTAAGAACAAATTATCAATGTTACAATCGATTAATGTCTACAAATTTATAATATCTACTCCGAGTAAGATCACAATCCAAGGAGTCAATATCTATTACAATAAGATAGGTGATGGAAATATAAATCAAAACCAATCTTGAAGTAATTAAGTCTCTAAATATAATGTGGTTGTTTATCTGTAAACTAGAGCTCATTACCTGAATCACAAAGTACCGTGTACCGAGATCATCATCACAGATAAACCATTCACACGGTGATGAACGTGTTGAACTCAAATCATCTGCAACAGCTTGCTTGACTTCTTCCTTAGCAGCAACCACTGCAGTCACCGAGTCAGTGGTTGCCTTCAAAGAGGCCAATTCTGAGTTCATCAATGTAACATCATCATCAATTCCATTGCATTCCTGATGAGGATCTTTAACAGCCTCGGGTTTTAAGGATTTGAAGAGGAGTATGCTCTTTGTCTGTGAGAGCAAATAAGAAGCAGCAGAGGCAGCTATCTGACAAGCAGCCGAGGCACTTGTGCGACTACTATTATTCTTTAGCTTTTTACCTTGTGCCTCCTCCTTTGCTATCCTTTTCTCTTCCACTTGATCTTCAGTCGACATGTGAATTTTCTCAGCTTTCATTGCCATTTCTCTTTTCTCTATCGACGATGTTACAAACCTAAGGCCACGATACTTGAGGAGATTTACTGGCTGAATACACCAAATGAAATTTCGTCAAGCTATTAAAACAGATTCCGAATCGAGATACACAACAGATCTCAAGCAATTCTAAAGAAGGCTAGTGAATCCAAAACAGAGGAAAAACAGAGTACTCGAAGATGTAAGAGTGGGAAGTTCCATAAGTAAATCTAAAAACAGCATAAGCAAGACACATTGAATAACGTAAGAAAATAAAGTGAAAACGCTTAAATCCAGTCTTGTAAAGACCGATCTGATATCCTACGGACAAATCAAGTTCTCTCTTTATTTATCAGCACAAGAAAGATCAATTAATACCATTTCATCAACAATAGATTTAATAAAATCATAAAAAGAGCAGCCAAATTAATTAGAAATAAGAAGAAAGCTGGTACCTTGATTTCGGGTATGCAATAAGCTAAATTCCCAAGATAGGACATTTGTGCATACAACTTCGCTTCAGCCAATGACACCCTCTTCAGAAATTTTGAAAACAATTCTCTATCAAATTCAACAGCTTCTTCATCATCATCTTCCAGTTTACAGGCCCCGCATTCTTCTTCATCTTCCTCTCTCTCTTCCTCCTGCTCCTCTTCCTTTGTACCGTTAACCAAAGGACTTTCTCTTTCAAAATCCTTACTTCCTCGTTCCTCAACTTCCTTTTCCCATAGCGATTTTACGTGCAAAATCTTCAACACCCAGTTCCCATTTTGCCCTTCAGATGACCTCATCGTTCTGCTCTCCAAGTCATCACCCACTCCATTTTCAGTCTCCGAGTTCGCCACCAAAACAGCGTCGTCTACTGCAATCCCATTGTTCCTCCCACTTTTACCTCCTCCAGGCCACAACGACTGTAACGGGTACCTAAACGAGAATCTCGACGCCGTCTTCTGCGGGGGCGTCGACGTTGCAGCCACAGTGGATTTGTCCCGCCCCACCGCGCTTACCTGAGACGAGTTCACACGCGCCTCGACACCCACGGAGATCGGTGGGGCAATACCATGAATCCCTGTTTTTAAACACAGACTATCCATCCCCAAGAAAGAAAACGTCTCTGTGCAGTGTGCACAACAAGAAGGAGAACAGCAATCCAATATTCCAATTACTCGGTGAATGTCACCTCCTTTCGCTTTATTGCACTTATACAAAAAGTTGCAAAGTTCATACGGAGAAGAGAAGAAATGTTTCGTTGGGCTAGGACTAGGAGAAAAGAAATATATAGCGTAATGGCCCCCAAAAAAAGGCGTTGACACTTGACGTGCCCACACAATCTTTGAATTTTACTTTTCGTTCGTAAATTATATTTCTTATATGAACAAAGATTACAGCGTGGCAGGATAGTTAGTAATACAGGAAGTTGTAGAATATATAATTTAATTCATTTAGGAGGGTAATTACTAATACGGCGACGCGTACCACTCCCTTTGCAAATTGCACATGGGCTTATGGGCATGCAGGATTCCGTGTGTCGGGGTCTACAGTTGTAGGTTTAATACAGAAAAAGCGCGTTACACGTGGGACCATGTCAGAATGGCGACAGAGATTATGGAGTGCTACTGCTAATCTTCCGTGACATTGTAGAGATTGCCACGTCAGTAAGAGGATACGCATCAAACCGCCAAACGACACCGAATGACGTGTCCGCAAAGTCATCCAACGATCCAACCAAGTCATTGGTTGGATTAGCATGTGCTGATTTCATGTACGAAATGGAGAATTACTCAAACTCAAACCCAAGACGCTTTTCATTTTCCAGAAACAAAATTGAACAACATTATTTAAATGATTTTTATATTATATATTGTTTTAAAATTCAAATTGAAACTTATTTCACAGTTTTAAAACAAAGAGAAGACCAACGATGTGGCAAACATGATCGTCACTTCCAATGAGGGAGCTATGTGGGGGCTCATGATGTACTAAGCCCCCCAACATTTTAAAAAATTAAATGTTTTGATTTTTATAATATATATATATATAATGATGAAATTATTTAGAGTATTGGTGTACTGAGCCCCTCAAGATTAAAAAAAATTAAATATTTGAGCTTTCTTATTTTAAATTTATGGCTCCGTCACTGGTCACTTCCACTGTCTATGAATTCATATGTTAGTTCGATGAAGACAAAAAGATCTAAACAAACGGTATTTTGCTCATGTCTGGTGGAGCCCTGCTGAACTTGAAAGTTGGGTTTTCACAGTCTTCTGAGACCTTGCTTAAGAGAAAAAGAGTAATCTGTTTAGTGTTTATGGCTCTGTTTTTGCCTCTTATGTAATTAGATGTATTGCTAGTCGTATTGTACTTATTGAGTGCATGTGTTTCCAATGGTAAGCCACTTTCAGAAATCGTGGCATTTTGTGGATGACATTATTGTTAAATTTGTTTCAGATCTGGTAAGCATTCTTTGGTGTTAAGATTTAATAATGTCTCGTAAGTCTGAATGGAAGTCTAAATCTCCTACCCTTTTGCAGGCACATTTGGCTCAGGATATAGGATCAAGGAGGGGAATGTCTACAATGTCATCGGAAGGATTTTTTTTCCCCAAAACAGTGCAGGGGATGAGGGGCAAAAAGTAAAATTAAGTTGAATCTTGCACAGATTATGAATCCTCTCTTTTAAGTAAAATAAAATTAGAAAAGACGACAAAGGAGTACAGAACCAAATAATAGCAATAAAAAAAAACTAAATTGTACGGTGTAGTTGTAAGTGATGAGATACTATTTGGTTATGCTAATTTCTCTTTCATTTTAACTATATTTTAGTGTTTAAATGAGAAAATCAATATTTTTTTTTGTTTTAAGATATGACAAGTAGAGATTGCATTAAATTGGATCATTATTTATTAAAATCACAAATTTTAGAAAAAAAAAGAATAGATACTGCACTGAATAAGGAGATAACATGCCAACTCTAAGAGTTTGATTTCAATTAGACAACTTATGATACAAATGGCATTCCAGATGCTCCAGATGCTACAAGAAGCAATCTAAAAGATGAAGCTAAAGTGCAAGGAGATGCCATGGGAAATCATATTGGGGTTGTTCAAGAAACACAAGATCATTCAAGTGCCAACATGAAAGGTTTTCCCAGTATGGAAAGTTTTGTTGGTTCGGTCACAAGGTTCCGAGCAAAGCGTCTGAAGGAGCGACTCCAAATTTATGTGCAAAACCATGTTGAAAATAGGCTGTCCAAATATGGAAAGTCCATATATGGAAATGTTTTGGAGCCTAAGCATGTCTACATAATTGGGCTAACAGAC
>JAOQMQ010000004.1:5752153-5766377 GCA_027563845.1 Erythroxylum subrotundum
ACTTGGGTTCTTGTCATAAGTGTTCTTGGGTGTAAGAACAAATCTTAACCTGATTGCTTTGTTGAGAAACAAATTCTAATTTGATTGCTAACGAGTTCTAAGGGTCGATTAAGGGTCTTGGGGTTCCGCATCAACTTAACTTTAGCCTATGTAGGGATTTATATTTGTTTTAGATATGAATCTTGGCAAGATAGAAGGAGACTAGGTTTTAAGCAGAAATAGAGGAGAAAAATACGTCCAACACTTCTAGGTGTCATTACACTTCATTTCTTTGAAATTTTCTCTTCATCTTTCATCTTTTCTTCTATCTTTGGCAATGAAGCTAAAACTATATGTGGCTAATTCTAGATATTCTAATTTAAAGGGATTTAAAATTCTAATTATAATCTTACGAGGTTTTGTTCTAAACTTAAATTCTTGTTTCATTCAAGTGTTTTTGTTGTTGTGTGCTTATATTTTGTGAATAATTAATATCGATTAATTTGACAAATTAATATGATGTTGATTATTTATAACTATCTAAGAATTTAGTGATCTGTAATTATTATGAAGGTTAGTACAAGTAGCAAACATGATATTTATGAATTTGCATATTTAACTTACAAGAAACAAGAAAACTAAATAGAATAATTATAGTTATCTCAACTATTTAACTTGGGATTTAGTTTTTTTTCACTAAGTTTATTGCTATCATTTAATTGATATGAAATGCTATTATACCTAATAAATTTATGGTAAATTTTTGTTTTAATGACGAGTTTGAACCAATTAATTTAGAAAATTTTGAAACTTATTATGACTATCATAATATGTTTCAAACTAATTTCTTAAATTGTAAAAATTATTCTTTTTAGACCAATGATCAATGTTACAATTTGATGAGATATTTCCCTTAAATTAGAGTTAATTAAAATTAAATTTCTCAATCTTTAATATTTAGTTGATTTACTTTGATTCTTTGTTAAATTTAGTTTATTAGTTAATTAATCATAAATCGCCCACTTTGTTTGAACAATTGACAATAAGGAACTAGTTTTCATTTCTCTAAAGATTCGATCTAGTTCCACGACTATTATAAGAGTTTAGAGAATCGTAATTAATTTTAAGGGCTTCGACAATCTGGTCAGTTGTTTACAACTCAACAGGAGGAGTTAACAAGACCAATTTCAATTATATTTTTATTATAGTTGACACTCTTAAGTAAGATAGTAAGCTTGCATTTGTGATTCAGGTATTTACAAAATTTTAAACGTGTTCTAGAGATTGCCAATTGTAATACCATAAAAAGTTCTTCCATTTCTTAGTATTACTTTTAATTAATTCTCCCTAAGCCTTTCCTTTATCTTAGGGATCTAATGCAAGGTCCAAGATATTGAAAGTATTTGGTTCAACCATTCATATATTTTTTCCTCTCAAGAAATATATATGTATCTACGAACTTACAAAGACTCGAGGTTTAAGAAAAGTTTCCAGATTTTCTTGACGAGGAGCACCTTATTCTTCAATGTTATAAAAAGGAAGCCTAACCCTCAACTAGCTTTTAGTATACAAAGCTCACTCCTTTTTATCTTGGCCTTAGTTACATCAATTTTGTCCTTATGCATAGAATTCTTTCAATTGATCTTATTAAATTCATAAGAAGGAAACTGATAAATGTGTAAACTATTTAATATCAAAGAAATCAATTATTATTTTATCACAATTACACGTTTCTATTATTCTAATTCTCAATTCTCCTTTTCAATAATTCAAATAATAAAAAGCAATCATAGTAGGAGAGTCTATATGCAGTGACAAGGATGTACAAGTATTTTAAAAGAGGTTTCTTAATTCTGAATCTTGTTAATTATTTGATCAAATTATCTTCCTCTTGATATCTTGTTGATACAAATAAATAGCTTTTTATTGGAGTTGATAGCAAACCATGATAAAGTCCTCTAAAGAATTAAAAAATATCTTAAAAGAATAAATAAATGTTAACTTTGTCAAAAGAGTAAGAGACCATCTGCTAAAGTAAAGTTGAACATTTTGTGTTAGTTGCACTTATTGTGATATTTGAAATTCTAATTCTTAATGTAATTGGCAATGATACAAGTAAAAGCTTCAATATAATCTACGAATAGATAGGTGAAAGAGGGTCACTTTGTCTCAACCTTTTTGCATCATTAAATATTTAGGTTAGCTCACCGTTGATCAGGGAAAAATAAGAGGTGGTTATAACACATTCCCTAAGCTAGATGATTAAGAAAGAAGGGAGTCCAAAAGCTTCTATCATGATAAAGAGAAAGTTTCAATGCATTAAGTCAAAGACTTTATACAATTCAATGTTTAGAATGCTACTTTTGACATTTAACTTACAGTGATAGTTCTTAAAAATTTCTTGAGCCAATAAAGTATGGTTGCTAAAGCTTTGGGCCTAAATAAAATCACTTTAGGATGAATTGATAATATTCTTTAGCACTTCTTTAAGTGATACCTTATGCATTAGGAAAATGTAGGATTTGTGGACATTAGTAGACTAAAATACCATTGAAGAAAATTTTAAGTATGGATGAGGATATGGAATTTGCCACAAAGTGTCATGCTTTTTTTAATAAAAAAGTAGCATTTAATATATAGAGATCTAGTGCCTAGTTGACATTTAAATTGAACCAATTATCTTCAATGTCTTGTCCAGTAAAACATTTAGTAAGAATGTCAGCTTGCCCAAGGAGATACCTTGTAGAATAAAAGAAGTAAGTTCCAACTAAGACTTGAGTCTACCTAAACACCCTAAGGAATTTTTTAAGTAATTGATTGCCAATTGTTTAATGTCTTAGCAATGTTAAGTTCCTTTTTGGCTTCGTTTTTTCTTAACTCTAGATTGTTTATAGAGTAGGCATTCAAAATTTTGAATTTCTCTTTAATAAATTTTAGCTCCCTTATATGCTTAAAGGTCTCAAACGTGTGTCCTAAAGGGGTGCTTAGATGATAGGTTTGAGAAGGGTTTAATAGGTAAGGCATGGATAACGAGTGGTTGGTTGATTATTATGATTACAGGGATAATGCTTTGATATTAGACTTTCGAGGATTACTCGATATCACCCAAATATCAAAAGAATGAAAACCATTCCTGAGTAACCGGCTAGTGTCACAAGCATGATAGTGGTTGTCACCCCTGTGACACTCCTTTCTTCTTCTTTTTTCAAAAATCTTTTTAGTAATTATATATAATTTAAATATAATTAATTAATTAAAATTAATTAATTAAAATTAATTAATTAAAATAATATTACAATATAATTAATTAATTAATTAAAATATAATTACTATAATTAATTAATTATATTGTTTTTCTCTTTTTAAGCAATTAAATATAACTAATTAAAATATATTAAAAATTGATGTAAAACAAGATTTTAACAAACTTTTATTTCTCAGTATTTTTAACAAACTAACTACTATCAATAGTAATGGTAATCATTTATTCGTTCTAACCCACCGTTATATTTATAATGATTATATCGATTCCCATTTTTCACTATATTCATTCTCATTCCTATTACCATTATCTTATTTGAACCAACTACCCCTAAATATTTGAGCCTTGTACCATACCCTCTTCAAAGCTTAGGATTCCTAAGAGGCGGTTAATATTAAACCTAAAAGGTGATTTTCCTTTAATTACAACCAAATTAGAGGTAAACCTCTATAGGTGAATGGTTTGAGTAACATGGGAGAAAGAATAAAGCCATAAAGGAATAACTGAAGCTTTATCGAGCTTTCTTTTAACAACCATCTGTCATTTTATTTGTTATTCTAAGAAAATTTTTGTCCCTTATAGCAGAGGTCAAATAAACCAACATGGTTGATGTAAATACAAAAATCTTCACAAATTGACTTCTAGAAATATAAACGTCTGTCCGTTTCTTAATAGAAAAAGGATATAGTTGAAGTTTCCCAATACTAACTACGGAGAGGAAATATTATAGTTGATATTTAGGATATCAACCTAAAGATGCTTCCTAAGTGACAAATTATTATAAGCATAAACAAATGTAACAAGCATTTTAGACATAGTGTAGATGATGGCTAACTCAAGTAAGCTAACTAAGATAGGTTTTTCAATCTACAGAAAGTCTATGATTACTTACTGTTTAGAGGGGTAGTTCAACCCTTTTAGATTTGGAGATTAAGGAGCTAATTGGAACCTTTTTCTTAAGTTCTTCCTAAAATTTTTCTCGTAGGTTGAAGCAGAAGAGTCAGCATTACATACGTTTTCAACTGGTAAAGTTTTCCAAAAGTTTTTTGGAGGGGGTAACATTATGGCTTTTGGATGAACTCTAAGATAAGCTTAATAACAAGGTCAAGAGCCTATTTACAAGGGCAAGATCCTCAGTGTCTACTTTAGCTTAGACAAAGTTTAGAGTTTCCAAATCTTAAGCTGACTAAGAATTAGCAACATAGTTATGCACAAGTTCTTCAAATTCACTGGTGGTAAATTATTTTTAAGTAGCTCTCCATTCATTGACTTAATTGGGTTTGGTAGGTTTCCGTTGATTGCTCAAAGAGATTTCTTTTGGCGTTCATCATCTAATTTTAGGATTTTCATGATTTCTCACAAATCCTTCTTTAATTCAATTTTAAGCAAAATTTGACATAATTTATCCTTTTCAACGATGTTGTTAAAAGAGGTCTCTCTATCGCACTTGACAAATAAGTTGAACCCTATGTTGACTAGTATTTCAAAAAGGTAATATAAAAGTTTACTCAAATTAGAGCATGTTTTTCCTTCAAATTTCCCAACTACATACATGTTCTCTAGTTTTTATAAGAATAGAAGTTTACCTCTACATGTCAAGCCTCCTATTCAAGAATCTTTACCAAGATAAATTCACTACTAAATTTGAATGAAAACAAATATGCTTCACTTATGAGGATATTACTAACCCAAGTTTACACAATTTACAAATGTTTACCTTCGTATTAGGCCAAAATGATACTCTTTAGGAGCTCTTGATTAGAGTGACTGACGAGCCTTCACAGAAGAGGGGGGGAATAAACTTTGAGAAACTTAATGGAGACCTACCTCCTACAATTTTAAACCAAGAGTGTTTCAAGTAAGAAGGAAGGAAAAGGAAACAATTAAAAGAACTTGAGTAGAGGACGAGGGAATTGACCAAAGACACTCGAGTTGTGAAGTTGTCGAAGTACTAAAAAAGGTGAGAAGAAGAGATGAGAGAGACAATAAGAAAAAAGTGAGGTTGGGGTCGAAAAACCCCAAGACGAGCAAGGTGCTCGAGGTGAAGAAAAGGATCGAAGAGAAAAGGAAAAGTTTGACCGTCTCAGGAAAAGGCTCCAGGGTAGTAGCCCATAAAGCTAAAGAGGGGAAGTAGCCATGCAAGAGTGGGAACAAACTAATTTTAGAGTTAGATAGTTGGCTGAGGTTTAAAGAGAAGGGATAGTTGGAAAGTTAGATTCCTAAACGCTTGTTTTTGTGCTGTTGGTAAATGAAAGTGATTTGGTAGTCGTCCGAAGAGATAATGGGCGTGGAATTACAAGAGAAAAAGGATTGAACAAAACTTGTGGCAAAATGGCAAAGTCCCAAAAACTAATAAAAGAATGCTTAATAAAGCATTGGCCACTGTTTTCTTTTGGGTTAGCCCGTGGAAAACGTATACTTGTGTACATGTTAAGTTTGCACTAGAAAAACATGATTGTAATTTATAATCCACTAACTTGTATGCTATTTCCTTAACAGGGGGCTAAAACGGCTCAAAAAGCAAAGACAGAAGAGGAAACAAAAATTTCGAAGGTTCCTTGACCTCTGTATAATGTCATGTTACAATAGTAACATCTTTAGGATCCCCAAAAGAATAAAGCCTTCCATGCCCTAGCCAAGAACTTCCTTGATCTTTTTCTTCTGATCCTCGGTTAGTGAGCTGGGGAAAAGTACCTCAAATGTGACGTATAAATCTCCCTTCTTTGTGCTAAAATGCAATGGCATTCCTTCCCCTTTGAACTTCCTTACTTCCTTGGGCTTAGTAATTCCCTGAGAGTTGTTAGCAATTGTCATTCCCATTTCATAGGAACTCAAACAGTATCAAGTAAAGATTAAAGTAAGATGCAGAGAAAGTGCATTCACTTACCTTTGTGCCAATCTCAACCAAATGTTCATCAAGGTGCTTGATGGTCTTTTCAAAACCGACCAGAGCTTGAACCTAGAAACATAAACGTACAGGGAGTTCCTTCTCACAACATATACAAGAAGAAAACACAAATGAAGACAACAATCAAGAATTGTTGCTAGTATCTGACACTCACCAACGTTATAGTAATAGTTGTATGCAAGTCACTGCCTTCCCTTCTAAAGCGATCATGTGGTGCTGTGTGAATGCGGAACTGCAATGTTCATAAGTTTTAACTTTCGTACATTACGCAACAACTAGCAACAGTATTAGCAGTAACAAAATGCACAGCGTTAATACAAGCCAGCTTTGAAGACTAACCCTCAAATCTCCAGCTTCTCCATCAACTTTAGGCTCACCATCTTCGTAGAAAACAACCTCCTATAACATGCATCAACACATCAATCCCAAGCTATAAGGTAAAATAAGAAGAGTGACAACACAAAGATGCTGCATCTGAATTATCCATGTATGTCTAATTCTATGAGAAAACTTCCTTTAGTAGGACATGTCAAGAGACTTCCTCATCACCAAAATTGGGGAAACTGCCATATTCATGTAGCAACAACTGCACAAGAAGTCATAAATAGTGTCTACAGACAAAATTTTAAGAAGCTTACTTGTCCATCTTGCATTCCTTTCTCTATATCAACAGTGACAAAATAACCTTCCCGCTCAAATTTCACATTTTGGCATTGCTCACAGACCTGAATCAATTTACAAGTGTAAACTCAAGGGCATAAGACTTCAAAATCCTAAGAGGAGCCTTAAAATTATAGCATCAGGCAAAATGATTGAAATCAAACTGAATGGCCATGGGAATGGATCCTACATAAGAAAGCCAAATGAAATAGCTAATATTTCAAGCAAGCAAGAACAGCATCAATTCATCAAATGGAACAACCATCTTCCTTTTTGCGTTAACTGTTAATGCCAATAAGAAACTCCATGAGATCTGCCAGACCGTTATCCGACTCTGTACCTGCTCTGTCATCTGCTGAAACATTCCAGGACCAATTTGTTTGTGATAGACTTCATTTTTGCAGTTGCAGCGCCTTTTACCCGGTGATGGTTTTATGACGTTCTTCTCCCTCCAAACCTGATAAATATACAAAGGGTAATTCTTCTTATTAGATCAAACCGATAATTGTATTACCTATCAATCATTATTGTCCTTCAAGATGACAAGGAACATAGGGATGGAAAATACACTAAGATACAGTTCCTAACTACAAAGTACTTGTTTGTTTCAAAATGGGGACTAACAGGTTCTAACATGTGTCCTAAAAGCTGCAATTTTCAGTTCCCAACTTCCCACTATATTAATCACCAACAGAATAAACCCTCACCTTTAGGGAACCACCATTGTACAAGTCTTCCAATGTCGCGTCCAATTCAACAATTACATCATCACCCTTTACAATAGTCTCTTCCTCTTCCGTGGGACCTCCACCAAAGAACCTAGAAAGACCATTTCTCCAATAAGATGTGACTCTAAACTGAAACATCAAAATGGTTGACTGAAATTTGGAACTACAAAAAGGATCCCAAAAATAGGTGTCAAATTAATGTCAGGTTTTATGGGGTCTAGGGATAAATGATAGTCCTAAAATGTAGAAAGAACATAAAGTGATTACATATCCACTCTCCTGCAATTAAGACAAAATTCTTTACATTAAGAAAGACCCCTAGCTCACATAGGTAGCGTAAAAATAATTGATCAAACACCAGCTATAGTACAGTGATTCACTCAACTATTTGAATGCAATCCCAAATGTCTCACTTTATATACAGCCAAATACACGACGAGGATCTGTTATAGGACGTGAAATTAAATTTCTAGAGAATTCCTAAAATCACAGCAAAGAGAACCGCAAATAAAATTAAAAATGGGGTAAAAGAAAAGGACTTACTGGCTAAAGATATCTTGGATGTTCATTCCCATTCCCCCACCTCTCCCACCACCAGCCATATGCTGTTTAATCCCCTCCTCTCCATACCTATCGTAAATTCCCCTCTTTTCGCTGTCCGACAACACCTCATACGCTAATCACCCACACACATTTCATTTAGTTCAATTTTCATCAGCACAAGCCAACAAGACATGACAATTAAATCAGTAACGTTTTACCATTGTTAATCTCCGCGAATTTCTTGCTTGCCTCCTCATTCCCCTGGTTCTTGTCGGGATGGTACTTCAACGCTAGCTTTCTATACGCTCTCTTGATCTGCTCGTCTGAAGCTCCCTTCTTCACTTGTAACACGTCGTAATAACTCTTCCTGACACCCACATCTCAACCAATTTAATCTCCAAAGCCAAGCAAACCCTAAGAACGAAGGAATGCGAATAAGAGACTGAAGAAGAAGAAGAGGAGGAGGAGGAGAAATGCATACGCTGAAATAGCGACGAAAGCGTAACAAGAGAGAACGCATATAACCACCAAGAGCTTTGTTCTTCGATCCGCCATCGAAAGAGTTGCTCTAAACGAAATTAGAGCTCTCCAGATCCTAGGGTTTCCGATCTCTCCGTTCAATTACTTTGTTTTGAGTTTCTAAAAACTGTCCCCGAGCAAAGGTTCACTTGACTCTGGTCACCGTGTGACTTTTCTTTGTAATCAGCCAGCGAGAGTTAATTCCAGGTGTCTCTACCACGCAAGACTGCTTTCTGTTGCGTGCAATGACACGACGATAGCGAAGTTTAGAAGTTGAAAGTGTAAACGACCTGCCGTATCCTAATTTGTAATGGATCCTGCACTCGCGCTGTAGTTGGGAGAAGCAGGAGATTGTCTTGCCATTTTCCCTTTCTCCGTTTGCTTTGAAAAGAGGCTTCATTTCTTTTTTATTTTCAATTTCTTGATATCTTTTCTATTCTCTATTTTCTTAAATATGTTTGGTAAGTAAAAATAAAATAGATGTTCTCAAGGATTTGGAATTTAACCTAAAGAATATTTGAACTTTCTTCTCATGAAAATATATCGTATTTTAAAATATCATGTTCAATTATATTCCTTACTTTTTTAAAAAAATAAACAGCAAGTATATAATATAACTACATTATTTTTATCCTAAGAGTTTGCAAATAATTGTAATTGATATCTATATCGGTTTTTTATTTGCTTGTTTATATCCCTGGGAGTTTTTAGTGGTTCTGGTTAATTATATACTACATATTTAATTATAGTATGATCTTATTTTTCTGAAACTTATGGAAATTTAATATGCGAAAAAGATTAATATATTAGATTAATTTTGGCAAAGACCATGCAAGTCACATGTAAGATAGTTGCATTAGTTTATCTTACAGTCAATCAGGTGGTTATAGATTAGTGACATAATTATTTAATATCTTATACATCCTTTATCTTATACACATTCAAACGTATATGATAAAGCTTATGGATAAATTAATATTACAAACAAAATTATGATAAAATCATAATTATAAGATTTATATTTCATTTATGTATTATTCTTAAATTGTTCATAGTCATTGTTCTATTAAGACTGAACATTAATATAACATAAAAGACTAGCACATATTATGTTTTTTCTTATAAAGAAAGTAATCAATTTTATGGATTAAAGTATGAAGATACTTAAATAAACACGTGAGCGCTTATTAAAGAACAAGTTCATTGAATTTATTCTATACGATATTTTTATTTGAAACATTATTTGTATGTCTATGAAAATTCTCACTGTAATGATTGCATAAGTGATCATTTGACTTGAGGTCTAAAAAATATCTCATATAGGGATTTATATATTTTGACACTACTTATAATGTATTTTAGTCAATGTTAGCTTAACCGGTAGTCATTAAATATAATATGAATTATATGGAGATAGCTGGGTAATCAGTAAAGGATTCATCACCCAAAATTAATTAGGGAGTATATTCCACTATTCTAAATTAGTATTGATTTGCAAAACCCTTGAACAAAGTGAAAATTTTAAACGTTATTAATATAATCAATTACTAATTGTAGAGAACTAATATAATTAGACTCAAATAAATTAGACATTAATTTTATGTTCTATGTTTAATTGGAATATTGTATGATGAAAATATTTAATTATACGAAAAATTAAGCAAGGAAATATTAGTCAAAACCACTTTAGAATTCTTAAATTTTTGGGTAGTTATGATATCACTACAATAGGCAAGGGTTTTGGCGACGCAAATATTCAACGATGAAGGACAAACAATCGTCGACAAAAGTTTTGGTGACGATGATAATTTGTCACATAAATAGTCACCGAAGCCCTGTCGAAAAATTGTGCTCCGATTTGAAATCCGTCGCCAAAAGATATAGCCGAGGATAAATCAAATTGTCGCGAATGATTTATTGCGACGTTTTGGTTTCATGGCTAAACGTAATTAGCTTCGTTAACCTACGCGTAGGTAATAAATTTTAGAGACGATTTGTTTTTTGTAGCAAAAAATATATAGCTACGTTTCGAGAACATGGCTAAAGAGTATTAGAGATGTTTTATGAAATATAGGTAAAAAGATTTAGTGATGATTTTGTAATTATAGCTAAAAGTTTTTGGTGATGAATTTTTATTTTTACTTTAAAAATTTAAAAATTTATTATAATAATTGATAACATTTTTAATGCATCTTATTACTTGTAACATTGTTTGAATTATAATTAATATTGTTTGAATTATTGTCGGTAACTTTGTTGTAATTTAGTAAACGAAAATAAAAAACAACTAATTTAAAATTACAAGAATTATATATATAAAATAAAATGTAATAAAATTTAATTACAAAAGTTAACAAAAAATTTATGTACAAACTAAGACTCCTCCTCTTAGTCACTACTATTGACATACTTTGACTTAAGTAATTATTTGACCATCATTTTAAGCTTGGTCAACTGTAGTTCAATACGGTCTAATTTTTATTAATTAAGTTCTAATTTTTCTTCAGTATGCTCTAACTTTTCTTCATTCTATTGTAAGTTAGCCTTAAGCGATTGGTTATCCTTTTGAAACGTTGTTACATATGTTGGTCTTGATGAGGAAAAACTAATAATTAGCTTAGGGCAAAACCCAAGACCTTTCATGTAGTATGATCTTATACTAAGGACGTTACAAATGTTATCTATATTTGGCTCATTTCTGTCAGACAATGATCTTTGCAACAGCTCCAGCATCTTATTCTATTTTTTTACAAAACAAAATCAATATTTAATTCAAATATAATTGATGAGTACAACATAAGTAAATAAACTTAAAAATTAAACAAAATTTTATACTTACATAACTATTCTGCGCTTCTTCAGACGTCCAACCTTCATCTTCCTTGTAGTGTGTTAGTTTGTAAAGTATGATCCAATCACACTCTTATCCATATAGTTGCGTTTGACTACATGGTATTGAAAAAAAGGAATTAAAAACACAATAAATAATATTGTATTTGATGTTATAATTATGAATTATAATAAAAACTTACAAATTCACTTCGTACGACAACAAATGATTTGGAGCCAGTGTTGTTAGGAGTCTTCAATTTTTCCCTATTAGCCTTGACTTTCTCACACTTTTCCTAAAAAGAAATTCATTAAAATGTGTAACAATATTAATGGAATCAAATGTGAAGAGAAAGAAGACAAACCTTAACACTGATAGATGCCCAATAATCACACATTTGACTCCAATTTTCTTGAGACATTCATTCATGAACATGTCTCTTTGCCTCCTCATTAGAAGGAACAGATTTGTAGAATTATGCAGCTGCTAATGATGATTCTTAGCCCTTTGTTTCAACAGTGAGGTTAGGAATGTCAATTTTGGCCTAGCTCGGGTTGACCAGGCTATGGGTGGGCCACAAACTAAAATTGCTTAGCCCGTCCAACCCACGGGCCGAGCACGGGTGGGTTTTGCCAGCCTGTGGCCCAATTGTAACGTCAAAAATGATGTCATTTTAATTTTTTTTCAAAAAATATAGCCGGTCAGCCCGTGGATCAGGTCAGGATAGGCTCGGGCTCGGGCTGACCTATTGACATCCCTAAGTGAGCTCACACAAATTGAAACTTCAGGCTTGTTGATATCGACAATATTGAGTTTCATCTGTGAAAAATAAGTAAAAGTTAAATTAATACTTAAACAAGTAAAAAAAAATTGCATATAATTAATTTAATTGAAAAACTACCGAAACTTTGTTTGAAGCATTCTCTATCAAGTTGTCTTACTTCAACTGCTTGACATGTTGAAGGCATGACAATTCAGTCCTCACAACGACCCCTAACTTACTAGACAACTTTGCTGATTGAATCTTGTCAAGAGGCTAAGCTTGTGAGGTATCAATATGAACATTCAACTTGTTGTTCATTGCAACATTCATGCGTTGCAACTTGGAATCTTTAGTGATACATTTACCTTTTTTTTTTCCTGATATCAGTCTTAGAACCTGACAACAAAAGAAAAATGATAAAATAAAACAGATTAAACATGTAAATATATATATTTTAGCAAAAGTATAATTATAGGTGGTAAAGATTAATAGACCTGAAGATCCCTCAGCACTAGTTGAGGTTGATAGAGGTTGTTGTTGATTGACTTCATTGGTGGTTGAAGTCGTTTGTTATTATATATGGTCAGATTCATCTAGTTGTTATGGGGGAGGAACAATTTCGACAGTTACCACCTTCTTTCCCTTGTTTCTACTAGGTGCCATTAATATTGAATAGTTATAATTCAATTATCAACATTTCGTTTTACGTAACTCAAATATTAACATTTCTAAAAAACATAACTCAAAGATGAACATTATGTATAAACATAACTCAAACATGAAAATTCCACATAAACATATCTCAAACATGAAAATTCCGCACAGACATAACTCAAACACCAACATTCAGCATTAATATAAGTAAAACATCAATATTGTGTATTAACATAAGTCAAACATTAACATTCTGCATAATATAAGTGAAAATTAAACATTACGCAAAAACATAAGTCAAACAATAACATTTCCTCTAAATATAACTTAAACAACAACATTCGCATTAAAATAAGGCAACAATATGCATTAATATAAGTGAAAGATCAATAAGACACATTAATATAACTCTATATATTGGGTTTCGATCATGCATCATATGGATCAACTATCAGAATACACAACAGAAAATAAAATGAAACCCAGAAAATACAGAATCAAACATGTGCCATTAGATGTAGTAAAACAAAACATGAACTTAAGATGTGTACTTTACAATCTCTTTCATTCTTCGTTGTCTTCGCCTCTTCAGGTTATTGTAAACCACAACCACCAAAAGAGGACGTCTCTAATTATATCCATACGAAGAGCAAAGCCTGAAACCTCTCAGAAAGAATGGCTAGAACACATACAAATTGCTATCTTTGTGGTATGTTCTTTGAGAGAGTATTTTAGAAGATGGTGAACAATTCACCAAAAAGACACATTGTTTTCTTACAACTTTCGCATGAAAATGGAGTGTCTTTGATACCCTTTGGCCTCCCTCTAACTCTTAACATCAATGGAGAGTTAGTGGGAATTATGTGACTTTTAATCCACTTAATTTAGCATGAAAACATTCACCCCCTTCTTTAAAGGGTAATTTTGTCATCTTACCTAATAAGCAAGATTCACATGTGTCATATGATTCACAATCAAATGACCATAAGCTACCATACTTTTGTATCTTAGTCATGCATCTCTCATATCTTAGATACCCATCCAAAAACATTTTAGTCATTCTTCGCATCTTCAATGTGTGTGACCCATTAGGTTCCCAGTTAAGTTAGCCACTTGAATTGACACTTAATTCAAGCAAGTCATGAGTGGTATCTAGCAACACATCATGACCCCAATTGATCGAAAAGTCAATGGTTTGACTACAAACCCTTCTATAGACAATGTTCCCGTACAATTCGTCTTTTCACCATTCTATACCCCACTTGGTTCAGAGTATGGTTAAAGTGTCAACTCCCACTAAACTTGTTGGACCCCAAACCTGTTTTAATTATTTTGAAGCATGATTTTAATTTTTGTGATCTTATTAGATTATTATGCC
>JAOQMQ010000004.1:5829972-5844574 GCA_027563845.1 Erythroxylum subrotundum
GGACTGTTATTTCATTGGTACAGGTGGTCTTTGATAGCCAGCCAATTACCAGGACGAACAGACAATGAAATAAAAAACTACTGGAATTCTCATTTGAGTAGGAAACTACACAGCTTTAGGAGGATTGCTAGTGTGTCTCTACCATCGACGGTGGACCTATCCAAAGTTGTGAAACCGAGCAAGCGAAAAGGTGGCAGAACCAGTAGAAGGGCAATGAAAAAAAACAAAACCTACTTTACAAACAGGCCCAACGCCTCTTCAAACCTTGTGAAAGTACCAGAACAGGTGACGTTGCCGAGGACACCGGAACTAGCGAAAGAGACAGCAGGATTGCCGGGAGCTATGGAGGATCCCAATGTTTTGGACACTCGTGCACAAGATGAGGAACAAACGGATCTTCTTGCCCTAACCCCTTGTCAAGAAACTGGAGGAGGCATGTTGAATTCACGTGAGGAAAGAGACAAAGAAGATCAAGTTCCGTGTACCGGTGAGCAAAGTAGAAACGACACAAATGGGAATTTTATGTCCTCCTCTACCGGAGAGAGGAAAGAGACTGAAATTGATGGCGAAATATTGTCGTTCAATGATATAATAGACTACGAGTTGCTGGATCCAAATGGGTTTCTGGATTTTAACGAGGAAAGGCAAAATGAAGCTGTGACTGATACAGAAGGTGCAGTCGAAGACGTATGGAGTCCTAAAGTGCATTTAACGAGTGGAGAACAAGAATTTGGAGGGATTTCAAGCTCAAATAGATCACATGACTGCGAATTTCAATTCTCTACTTCTTCTATTTCATCATGTTTTGACGATTACGTGGTTGATACAGAAGGCGGAGTCAATGAGGTAACAAGTCCTAAAATGCATATAGCGAGTGATGACCAAGAATTTGGAGGAATTTCAAGCTCAAATGGATCAGAGAGCTACGAGTTTCAGTATTCTAGTGCTTCCATAACTTCATGTATGGATGATTCCGTAGTTCATATCGAAGGTGGAGTCAATGAGTTATGGAGTCCTAATACGCTTTTAGCGAGCGAGGATCAAGGATTTGGATGTTTTATTAGCTCAAATGTATCAGAGTGCGTCGAGATTCAATCCTCTGCTGCTTCTATGACCTCATGTTTCGAGGCAGAAGGTGGAATGAACGAGTTATGGAGTCCTAAAGTGTATTTACCTAGTGAGGACCATGAATTTGGGGGTGTTTCAAGCACAAATGGATCAGAGAGTTGCGAGTTTCAATCCTCTACTGCTTCTA
This sequence comes from Erythroxylum subrotundum, assembly GCA_027563845.1. Taxonomy (NCBI): domain Eukaryota; kingdom Viridiplantae; phylum Streptophyta; class Magnoliopsida; order Malpighiales; family Erythroxylaceae; genus Erythroxylum; species Erythroxylum subrotundum. The sequence goes on from JAOQMQ010000004.1 coordinate 5,831,228, forward strand.
AATCTTCATTTATGGCTTATGTGGCTGATTGGTCTTGGGAGGAAATGGCAATAAGGGCTGAATTATTGGATGCGACTGAGAACAATCAGCTATGTCGGTTATGGGCGAATGATGGTGAAGGAGATAGTGACAAGGTAGAAGAGATGAATAATAAGAAGAAAAATGCCATGGTTGCATGGCTTCTTTCTTGATACGGTCTTTTTCAACCTTGTATATGTGCCCGTTTAGACGAGCTTATATCAGTAGAGTTTTTGTTAGTAGAGCTTTATCAGAAGAGCTTTTGTCAGAAGAGCTTTTCTAAGAAGCCAGTTGACTGTTTGGCTGTTAATGAAAAAAACAGCTTTTTTGAAAGAACTTTATACAATACACTGTTTGGCAACATAAAAATAAAAAACACTTTTATTAATTTTAACTATACTTTATTTTGTAATAAAAATTATTTATGTATATAAATAATATTTAAAGTATATTAAACAATGGATTTACATTTACTTTACAATTGTTTGACAAATTCACTTCCATTTTGTAGGAAATTATTTAAAGAGATGTTTCATTTTCTTGTAGGAAATAAAACTGATATAAAAAATAAATATTAAAACATATAAAAAAACTAAATAATATTATAATATCAAAATAAATATTCAAGTTGAATCTCATTCGGGTGCTCTAACCCATAAACACACAAAACACAAATATTTAACTAAATAACAAAATCCTAACCTAAACATGCATTAAGCATTTAATATAATAGCTAAACACATACTAAACTACCCATTAAAATATTATGCAATCTACCACTGTCAACAGTCTATAAGGAATGTTTGGTTGAACCTCGATACGAGATTTGTACTTGTATTACATGACATATGTTATATACCATCTTTTAAACGAAATTTGACATCTGTATCAATGTTAGACAAAGAGGGTTATCATTTTTTCATTGATAATTCAACTGTATAATTATCTTTCAATGCAAAACTTATTGGAATTTACTTCTTGTCACATGGATTATATCTCTCTCTCTCACTTATACAACCCTTCCAATACTTTCCTATGGATATCAATATGAGTTAATTAGGAAAACTTAAAATTAAGAATTACAACAGAACTCAAACTCAATCGCAGTCACGTGATAATCCAATCTTTGTTACCGACTCCAAAAACAGAAGAATCATCGGCTTTTACTCCCAAGAGATGAATAATTACGGACATCTCGCTTTCAATGTACTTTTTATCATCTTAGTTGGAAAGATCGGCAAGTCCATCCAAAACTAGAAAAAAGGAAAGAAAGAAAGAAACAAATAATGGACCTTAACCCCCTGACACGAGGAAGAAACCTACTGGACGTACTCCTTCCCAACTTTTTGGGACCTGTTTCGTTAATGATTTGACTTTTGTAAGAAAAAAACTTCCAATTTAATATTTTAAATTTTGTAAAAAACTTGATAACATATTTTATATTTGATATATAAGTTCTCCTGGAGCTTTTTAACGGAATTCTCGTGATGCTCCTGTTGTCGTCGGAAGTCTAAATATGATTTATAAATTTAAACTATTTTATAATATAAAATTTTATTATTATTAAACAATTTTAAATTTATAAATCATATTTAGATTAAATTAACTCTTTTTCTAGTGCCGTAACAGTTAAGTTTTTATCGAATTGGATTCTCTAGGCTCCTACAATTAGGGAGGGCTTGACCCAACTGATGAAATGTTAGGCTTAGGCCTAACTTGTGTTTCGGGCTGGTCGGTCCGTGGCTCAGGTTCTAGCCTGATGGGTCCAAGCGGCTCCATCTGACTCGATTTATTATTTTTTAAAAAATTCAAAAATTGTTTTTGACAAAATGATATCATTTTGTCGCTCTCGGTCAAGCATCACGTCAGGCCGGGCCTAGACAACCCTGTTCTCGACCGATGGTACGGTCAACTCAAGCTAGTCTGTTGACTTTAGACCGCATCAGGTAGGATCGGGCTAGGCCCAATTGCCATGCCTACTTACAATAAATATTAAGTGGACACATAAATGTTGCATGATCAGTAAGGTTTAGACAACTGTGTTATTAGAAACTTATGCAGTCACAGGGAAGTACCTTCCTCGATAAAAAGAATCACTTAATTACTTATTTGTTTCAAGTTGTGCTTTTTCTAAAAATATAATTTATTATTTAAAAAAGTTGTCCTTTTTTCCCTCCTCTTGCTCTCTGTCGCTCAAACTTATCCTAGAGCACAGGCGCTGAACAAATATTATATTGGTTTATTTAATACATTGATTCTACGTGTACGGAGTGAGTTATTTTTTACGGTTATTCTTTTAGTTAGTTATTAAAGTCTCTTTGTATAAAGTTTGAAAAACTACAGCTGCATTGTATGAGAAGAAAATTGTTTTTAAGCTCAAACTTGTTTATGGTATCGGAGCAAGTTGTTTATGATCTAAAAGTGAGTTCATAAACTTTGTTGATTTTTTGCTAACGGTCTCCATCAAGATATGGAGGAAGAAGATTTCGGTTCTATATCACAAGTGGAAAGGGAGTCAAGAATAGAGGACTTTGTTAATCAAAGTACGATTGATTCATTGACTTTGTAAGGATTTGATCATCCTGGAATGACATTAGTAACAACTCCACTGTCAGGTAACAATTATCTTTCATAGAGTCGTTAGCTCTCAAGGTGAAAATGAAGCTAGGTTTCATAGATGGTAGATGTAAAACACCAGATGAAAATTCATCAATTTATGATTCATGGTATACAATTGATAGCATGGTTACCTTATGGATACTAAATTCGATCTCCAAGGATATCGTTGATGCTTATTTGTATGCATTAAGTGCCTTTGAACCTTGGAAGGAATTAAAGAAGAGGTATGGGGAATGTAATGGTCTACTTCTTTATTAGTTACAAAGAGAAATAAGTACAATTACACAAGGAAAAATGGATTGTCGTTAGATATTTTACAAGTCTGAAGAAACTCTGAGATAGGTTGGGATGTCTGCTACCAATGCCAAGGTGTTAATGTAGTCACTGCACTTATGGTACTAGGAAGAAAATGGAGGAGATAAACTCAAGTGATAAGCTGATACAATTTTTATTGGGTTAAATGACATTTATGATCAAGTTAAGAATCAAATTTTGGTTATGGATCCACTATCAAATATTGACAAAACTTATTCAATTATTTTGACAGTAAAGAGACAAAAGGAAATACATATGGAGATTACTGAAAATGACAACAATAGTGCAATGCCAATCAGAGGACAAATGAATAAGACAAATAAAGAAGGGAAAGCAAGTTATAAAAGAAGAGATACAGTGGATAAATCTGAATTGAAATATGATTTCTGTAGAATGGCAGGGCATAATGAAGATAATTGTTTCAAAATCCATAGCTATCCATACTGGTATAAGGAATTAAAGGAGCAAAGATCAAAAGCATCGAAGAAAAATGTGGTGAATATGGTAGAAATAGAGAAAGCAGGAGAAATAAATATGGTATCAGTAAATAACAACATAAATGATTGGCAACTCAACATTTCTAGTATGATTCAATAGGAGGTTGAAAGATTCATGAGAGGAAAATTGAAGTCTGGAGTAAATAAAGGAAACAATGTGCATTTTGCACATTTTGAAGAATTTACATGTACCATAATATATCTATCTTTTAGTTCTCTTGAATTAATTGGAAATGAATTGTGATCAATAGACATTGGAGCTTCGAATCATATGTGTATTAGTGTTTGTATTTCGTTCCGTATCGGCTGGTACTAGACAATATGTATCGTACTGGCTAGAAAATGGTACAAGGCAGAGGGGGGTCAGTATCGGGAGTAAATACTAGTCGGTACTAGTATTTTTCGCTTAGTACTGGCCGGTACCATAAGTTTTACAGAATTGGAAGACTAAGTTGCAATTTTTTTTATAAAAAACATCCCCCCTCCCACTCCCACTCGACGGTCTTATCTTCCTTCTCTCCCACAAATTTTTTTCCCTCATATCTCACTCACTCTCTATCATTTAAGCACCACTCTAGCGGCCCTCTCTTCTCTGGTGATGCTACAACCCCACCACCGACGGGCCTGCCTCCCTCTGCTCTCTCCTTTTCCCACTTTTTTTATTTCTCTCTCACACATCTCACACTCTCTCTCGACCACCACACCTGCAGCCTGCCACCACCACTGACGCCCCACCAGTCCACCCACCACTCTTGGAGTCTCGGGTCTCCTCCTCCACGCCAGATCTGAAATAGATCCAGATCCATTTCTGACCTGACCCATCCCGTTGAAATTGTTGTTGAATTCTGAAATAATTGGGTGTGTGTTTATGACTTTATGTATGTTTTGCGAATTGTAAATAGAATTGTTGGTGTATTTTATGAATAGTGAATGGAATTTGTTAATTTTTTGTTGCGTTGCTTGTTGTGTGGAGTAGGAACTAGAAAATGGAAATTGATTCATTGAAGTTGTTTGCTTTCATCCATGGAAAGAGCACCGGTTATATTTAATTCAGTCAGCACTAAGTTTTTTTGACATTTTTTATCATACAATATGCTGCTGTGGGATAGACATAGGGTTACTAATTTAAAGTTGACATAAAAATTTTAAAATGGCAAGCTAAATAATGTGACATATTCAAATTTATATTTTATCTTATGTTTATAAGATAATTACATCTTTATTTATATGAGATTAAAATATTTAATATAATTACTTTTACAATTAAGTCATGAAGTTTAAGCCATTTAAAATAATAGACTTAAACTTAACAAAAAAGTTAGAATATAAACAAATTTTAGTAAAACATGATTAACATCGACTTTGTTTGTTGCCTAATAGAATTATAAGTTTACAAAAAAGTAACCATTATATGTATTGAGTAATACATTTTAATTATGACTAAACAATGTTTTTAATAACTCTTTCTTATACTTTAGAGTTATTGGTAGGAAGGCGAAGATGTATGAGTTTACTAAGATTAGATAAATTGAATCTATGGTTTAACTTTCATTTATTAGCTTCTCAAATATTTTAAATTATATAATTATTGTATTAGCTATATAATTGTTACAAGTTTATTAAAAGTATTCGCTGCAAATTTTAAAATTGTTGGAAATGGAAATTGTTTATGTATGTTTTGTAATGGTTGAATTGAAATTGTTGAAAATTGATGGAAATAGAAATTGTTTATGTATGTTTTGTGATGATTGGAAATGGAAATTGTTGAAAATTTTTGGGAATGAAAATTGTTTATGTATGTTTTGTGATTGTAGGAAATGGAAATTGTTTATGTATGTTTTGTGATTATTGGAAATGGAAATTATTTCATGTATGTTTTGTGATGATTAGAAATGGAAATTGTTGACAATTGTTAGGAATGAAAATTGTTTATGCATGTTTTGTGATTGTTGGAAATAAAAATTGTTTATGTATGTTTTGTGATTGTTGGAAATGGAAATTGTTTATGTATGTGTTTGTGATTGTTGGAAACGGAAATTATTTATGTTTGTTTTATGATGTTTGAAACTTTGAATTGAAGTTGTTAGAAATGGAATTGTTGGATATTGTTGGAAGTGGAAATTATTTATGTATGTTTTGTAATGGTTGAATTGAAATTGTTGGAAAATATTCGAAATGAAATCACTAGAAATTGATGGAATTTGGAAATGGAAAATTTTATGTATGTTTTGTGATGATTGAAACTTTGAATTGAAATTGTTTAAAATTGTTGGAAATGTAATTGTTGGAAATTATTGGAAATGGAAAATGTTGGAAATGGAAATTGTTTATGTATGTTTTGTGATGTTTGAATTGAAATTATTTGAAATTGTTGGAAATAAAATTGTTAGAAATGGAAATTGTTTATGTATGTTTTGTGATTGTTAGAAATGGAAATTGTTTATGTATGTTTTGTGTAATTATGTATGTTGAATAATTGAATTGTTAGTTTTTGACGTATGGTGAATTGTGTTCGATTCAATGTGATCTGCTCTTTATTTTGATATATGCATTCATTATTTTTACAAATAAATGAAAGGAAGTTTAAGTACTCCTGATCAAACCACTTTAGGAAGATATAATGATCTAGCTTGGGCTCATACTGTATTGGTCTCCGGTATGAGGAACCATACTATTTGCTTGTTTTGTAACAAATATTTGAATGGTGGAGGAATCACATAATTAAAGAAGCATTTAACTGGTGTTAAAGGAGATGTGAAAACCTGTAAAAAAAATAAGACATGATATAAAGAGACAATTGAAAACTTTGCTTAAAGAATACCAACATGAGAAAGATATAAGGGAGAGATTGAATTATCAAATTGGTAGTGGAAGTTCGTTTACTGGTTCTCATGATTATTGTGGAAATGTTAAAGGTGGTAGTGGTGGTGTTCCATCCCAGGCCCAGGAAGAAGTGAATGTTACACCTGGACCTGATGTGAGGAAAAGAAGAAGGTAAGTGACTAGATTTTTTACACTATAATCAACTCCTGGAGTCCGACCTTCAATTCTCAGTTTCATGCAATCAAAAGATGCAGCTCACATTGTAGATATGGCAGTAGCTAGATGGTGATATGATACATGTTCAACATTCAATGCTTCCTAGTCTTACTATTACTAGCCTATGGTGGATGCTATAGCCTCTTTCGGTTTGGGATACAAAGCTCCTTCAATTGATGACTTACGAGGTAAACTTTTTTGCTCAATTTATGAAATTAGAAGTTATTTGGTAGAAAGAAGAGTGAATTGGGTGACTTATGTTGTTAGACAAATAGGAGACAAGAGCCTATTATTAATTTTTGGTTTATTCTGCAAATGACTCAATGTTTTTTAAGTCTATTGATGTATCTGGCCTTATTAGAAATACTGATATTTTATTTGAGATATTCTATGAAGTTGTGAATAAGTATAATTCTTTTTTTTGGACTTCTTGTGTTGCACATTGCGTTGACCTAATGCTGGAGAATATATGAGATCCTAGGTATTTTCCTATTATTAATGAGACTATGCAGAAAGCTAAAAAGGTTACCAAGTTCATTTATAATCGTGCATAAGTGTTGAGTTTAATGAGAAAGGAATTTACCAATGGTTAGAATTTGTGTTTTCCTACTATGACATGATTTACAACAAATTTCTTATCACTTTAATCTTTTGTTATTATGAAGAAAGAGTTAAGACAAATGTTTACAAGTGATAAGTATGTTGCATCTCAACATGCTAGGTCTAATACTGGGTTGGATGTTTCCATAATTATACTGGAAGGTAGAGAATTTTGATCTCAATGCCAATTTGTTATCCGAGTTTGTGAGCCTTTGGTGAGGGTACTTCGCTTAGTTGATAGCGAAGAAAAGGCAACAAGTGGTTATTTTTTTGATGCCATAGAGAGGGAGAAGGAAGCAATCAAGGCCAATCTGAAACATAGGCTTTCTTTGTACATACTGTATCTCACAATCATTAATGAGATATGGGAAAGTTAATTTTCTTCTTCGTTGTTTGTAGATACTTTCTTTTCTATTGTTTGTAGTTGAGGCATTTTTGAATCATATTCTCTATTTTAAACTGGATTTTGTAAAGAAAGCCAAAGTTAGTAGAGGAATGCTATTCACTATTACAACAATTGTTGGCCATGAAATGATGCAAGATCTCTTGAGCTCACAAATGGAGCTTTATAAGTAGTCTTTTGTGGATTTTGGAATGCCGATTGCTATTCGAAAAAGAGCAAAACTTTCTTCAGGTATTAGCTGTTTCCTTTTTCTTATTTGTTGAAAATTAATTATCACTTTATTTTGTTTTTAACGCTACTTTTATTATCTTACGACTTACAGTTTCTTAGTGGGATCAATTTGGAGCTGGTGTTCCAGAATTGCGAAGGTTTACAATTCAGATTTTAAGTTAATGTGTGAGTGCAACAGGTTGGGAACAGAATTAGAGAACATTTGAATTCATCTGTTCCAAGAAAAGGAATAGATTAGACACAAGAGATTGAATGACTTAGTTTTTGTTCGTTATAATTTAAAGCTTCGTGAAAGGTATGTTATTATCATTATTAATTTCGATATAATTTCTTATAATTTTCTAATAATTAAATTTTATTTTTTACTAGGACTCTTAATAACACAAGCAGTTCAACATATCCAATTTCTATTGATAATATCTATCTTTTGGCATATTAGGTTTCTAAGGAATCGGGTTGTAGATGTGGATGACTTGGAAGATAATCTTGGCTGGAAAAATTGACATGTCATTTAGTGAATTGAATTTGAATGATGATAATGATGAGGCTCCTCTCAATGATGAGGATTTTGTATCAAATAATAACCAGGGTCAATACAGTTATAGTAGGTATCCTCCCGTAGACGATTAAATGAAGTCTTAGGTTTTTTCCTCTTCTTTTAATTTTACTTATATTTGATGTATATGTTAAATTCTATATATGTAATGTAATAGTAAATGTTTTTGTTTCAGGTTTCACTTCTATTTAGTTATTTCCTCATTATGAACTCTTGTTGTAAATTGTAATAGTTTGAGAGTTAAGAATATTTATTGTTCTTTTTATTAGATATTTTGATGTAATTATTATTTATTATATGATGAAATTATAATATTTTTAATACTTTGTATTGTTTTTAAATTTATATTCGGATGATGATGATTATCTTTTTTTTCATATTAATTGTGGTTATTATTTATATGTGAAATATTTGAAAATTATTGTTATTTCATATTAATTGTGATTATTATTTATTATTATGATTTTTGGAGATATGGTTGATGTAAACTTATAAAATATATAGTACAGCTGTACAATATTATAACTAACTATTTTGCAAATTTTTAAAAAATTCAGGGACTACTTTATATATTTAAAAGATTACCTGAAACGATACCTAGTATTGACCGGTATTGTACCAATACCATACCAAAATCCAATCCGATACTAAGGCTGCTACAGTATTCGCAACTTTGATGTGAATAGACGTTAAGAAAATGAAAACTATAACTTCAACCAATCAACCAACCCCAGTTTACCTACTAAATGGAACCATCAAGTTCATTCACCATACAGATGATATAAACTTGACAAAAAAAATAACATTAACTGAAGCCTTATATATACCTAGCTTTCAATTAAACTTGTTATCTGTTAATAAGTTAACCATTACAACTCATATAAAATTCATCTTTTATCCATATTTTTATCTTATACAAGACCTAAAGATTGATGAAAAACTAGCAGTTGGAAAACAAAAGGTAGATTGTACATACTTGATCCTTCTTTAATTGATGAACACATCTTAGACTCCCATGTTGCTAAAATTAATTGTTTTCCTTGTTCTTTTGCAAATAAAGTCTCTATCATAGATAATGTAGTTTGGCACAATAGACTTGGTCATCCCTCAAATATTATAATCACCCACATTTGTTCCATGAATAAAATTCATTTTAAATACCCAGATGCTTGTGATATCTGTCTATGGAAAAAGATGCAAATAAATCTTTTTCCCATTATACATACAATCAAGTGTTTTGAACTCATTTATGTGGATTTATGGGGTCCATATCACACTCCTAGCATTAGTGGTTCAAGATTCTTCTTAAATATTGTTAATGATTTTAGCAAATGTACGTGGACATTTATGGTAAAATATAAATCTCAAGTTCCTTCAATTCTTCAATCTTTTTTTTAAATGACCCAAACACAACTCAATCTTAAGTTACAAAATGTATGAAGTGATAATGAATTAGAATTCTTGAATTAAGATTGTCTCTTGTTGACCTCCAATAATGGAATTTTACATCAACGATCTTGTATTCATACTCCTCAACAAAAATGGAGTGGTAGAAAGAAAACACAAACCCTTGTTGCAAGTTATTTCAATCACATTTGCCAAATAGGTTTTAAGGAGACTCTATCCTTACTACCACTTACATAATAAATCATTTACTGTTAGACCACCTTAGAAATCCCCATATGAAATTCTTTTCCATAAACATCTTTGTTATGAACACCTTTGGAGTTTTAGATGCCTCTTTTTTCTATAAATACTAACCCTGAGAAAAGAAAGTTTGATACTAGAGCATATTAGTGTGTTTTTATTGGATATAGCCATGGACAAAAGGTTTATAAACTCTATGATATTCAAAACCATAAATTTTTTGCTTATAAGATGTTTGGTTCTATGAAAACATTTTTCCTTATCATAAGTCACAAGAACTTGCAGAAACTACTCTTTTACCGAAACCTTTTGATTTACATGAATTTGATGAGATTGTTCCTTATTCTCATTTAAATGATTTTTAAACAAACATTGATTATTTTACTCCATTAAGTCAACCAACACCAACACAAGAACAATTAATGACCCAAACATACAAACCACCATTGATAATACCCGAGGAGTCACATTTAAGGAAAATCGCTAGAGTGAAAAAACCACCTGTATGGTTAAATGATTTTGTTTCAAATAATGTACAATCTGCTTCTTTGTTGACTAACTACACAAACCTCATACCCAATACATTTCCTTATCATATATCACCCGAATGTTCTGCATCTTACGTATCATTTTTAGCCGAAGTGTCTAATATTCAAGAACTATTTTCTTTTAATCAAGTTAGACTTAAAAAGGAGTGGATAGATGAGATGAATGCAAAATTAAATGAACTTGAGGAAACCAAGAAATGGGAGTTGATAGAGTTACCACCAAGCAAAAAGGCTATAGGTTCAAAGTGGGTATATAAAGTGAAAATAAAACCTGATGGAACAATTGACAGATACAAAGCCAGGTTAGTCACCACTAGATAGAATTAGGTTAAAGGGATTGATTTCATGGACAGTTTCTCACTAGTTGCGAAGTTAGTAACAGTTAGAATGTTTTTGGCTGTTATAACAGCTTATTCATGGCTACTTCATCAACTAGATATCAATAATGCTTTTATTCATGGATATCTGGATGAAAAAGTGTACATGATTCCTTCTGAAGGGTATGCTAAAGCTCAGCAACATCAAGTTTGCAAATTGATCTGATCATTGTATGGCTTGAAACAAGCCTCAAGATAATGGAATTAAGAGCTTACGATAAAATTATAACAATTAGGTTTCATTCAATCTTTGAATGATTACTGTTTGCTTATAAAGAAAACAAACTCCTATTTCTTGAGCTTAATTGTTTATGTTGATTATGTTCTTCTTATAGAATCTTTCAAATTAGAAATACAAAAAGTGAAGCAATTTTTACGTGAATAGTTTACTAAAAAGGATTTGGTTCATGCCCAGTGACGTAGCTACATGGAGCTACATGGGGGCATTGGGCCCCCCCAAAGCTTTTTAAAAAAATATTTTTAATATATATATATATATAAAAGGACAGAGTTATTTAAGGGTCAGTGGGGTACTGGGCCCCCTAAAATTTTAAAAAATAAATATTTGGGCCCTCCTATATTAAATTTCTGGCTCCGTCACTGGTTATGCCAGATAATTTTTAGGATTGGAGATTGCAAGGTCTATGGAAGGTCTTCATATTAATCAAAGAAAGTATGCTCTTAATATTCTAAATCATGTTAGGTTACTTGGTTTAAAATCTGCAGCTATACAATTACCAAATAGGTATAAATTTAGTGCAGAAAGTAGAGAGTAATTAAATTATCTAGAGCAATATAGACAAATGGTGGGAAGGTTATTGTATTTGTAGTTTTCACGCCTAGATCTTTTGTACATAGTTCAACAAATTAGTCAAGTTCACATTGGGATGCAACTATGCATGTCTTGTGTTATATCAAAGATTCTTCATCAAAAGGTCTATTTTTCTCTTCCAAATATTTGTTTGAAATTGAAGCTTATTGTGATGCTAATTGGGCATCATATAATGATATTAAAAGATCTTTAACTTATTTTTATATTTTTATTGGTGGTTCCCCAATATTATGGAAAACCTAGAAGTAGAATACAGTCTTGGTTCATCGATGGAAGCATAATATAGAAGCATAGGAGCCACGATTTATGAATTACAATGGATTTTTTTTTCCTCTTGAACGATTTTCAAGTTTCCATACAATTACCAATATCTTTATGGTGTGATAACCAAGTTGTCATTCACATCGCTTCTAATCTTATTTTTCATGAAAGAACTCAACATTTAGAAATTGATGGTCATCTTGTACAAGACAAATACAAACAAGGATTGATCATTCCATGATATCTTCCTTCGAAGTTTCAAGTTGCAAATTTATTCACGAAATCTCTTGTAGTACCTCTATTTTGGCAATTTCTCTACAAGTTGGATCTGCGTTATATTCATCAAGCTTCAACTTGAAGGGGGGGGGGGTGAACAAATATTATATTCGTTTATTTGATACATTGATTCCGCGTGTACATAGTAAGTTATTTTTGATGGTTGTTCTATCAATTAGTTACTGGAGTCTCTTTATATAAAATCTAGAAAACTACAGTTGCATTGTATGAGAAGAAAATTGTTTTTAAGCTCAAACTTGATTAGGCTCGTTTCGTATAGTGAACATACTCCTATATATGAGACACATTTGAATTTAATTAACTTTGCTCATTGATGCATGAAAGAAAGACATGTATACAAAATGGATTCTGTAAGATCCAAAACAGAAAAAGAAAAGAAAAGAGAGAGAGTGACATGGAAAAAGTGTTGGAGATATGAAGAAAGGCACGAAACCAAAGGACATGAATTTTATTGTGAAATAATAAAAGGCTCAAATTTCACAGACAAAGAGAGAGCCATATATATAGCCTTATGAGAGCCATATATATAGCTTTATCTATTAATCAATTGAGCCAAAAAGTCAGAAGCTATATGGTGAAGTAGGTATGATATATCCTAATATCTTTACCACTTTTTATCTAAATATTTCAAATAAAAACATATGATAATTGACTAAGAAGATAAAAAATCTCAACTACATGATAGTCCACTAACATTAAAAATAGGAAATAATTAAATAGTAGTTTAATGTACTTTAATCAACACTCCCTTTGCTTCAAATTTTACAGAGCACTTCTCTCCACACAATATGAAAAACTTCTCTTTAATATGATCCACTTCTCGTCATTATAACAAAATTTATTAATGTACTTTATCACCAATCTATTTTTTTGGAGCACATCTCTCCATGATACACATCTTACTAACAACTCTAAAAAGAAATTTCTTATTTTATCACTTGTGCTATATTTGTTTGTTCTTCATTTTCAAATTTGTAATTCGTTTACAAATTCCCAAATTTCTTGCACTTGTAACATTGAGGTTTACTGATGGACCCCGAACTTTTCTTGAAATTTTTGAAGTGTCAAGTGACATGAAATGAGGAAATTAGAATGAATAAAGAAAAA
>JAOQMQ010000004.1:5845595-5860400 GCA_027563845.1 Erythroxylum subrotundum
CCATTGATAGCGACGGAAATTATAACCGTCGCTAAATGAATTTTTTTACGTCGGTTTTAGCTACGGAAATAGGAGTTCCGTTGCTAATTTGCTACGATTTATTTTCCGTCGCTAATTTTTCGTCGCCAATTTTTCTTTTTCTTGTATTGCATTATACGGAGAAAAGAAGAGATATGTGTGTCTATTTCAGATGTGTGTGTATATTTTATTGTAGAAAGGGGAAAAAGATATAGGAAAACAAGAGGAATGTTACTGGATAAGAATAATGAGGAATCTAGAGAGATTTCAAGAGAAGTGGTCAAAATATACCGTTTAGTAACTACAACCATTAAAAACGCATTGGAAAAAAGAATTAAACTAAGTGGGCCCCAAATGGTTTATATCACATGCACCACACTACGCCATGCACACGCGCTTGTGCATTTGGTATCCATACCCTCCTCAAAAGACTTGATTCAAAGTGTCATGAAATACTCTAGTATATAAACTATGTAGAAAGTCTTTTGCTTTTTCAATACCTCGTGTGGTATCCATACCCTCCTCAAAAGACTTGATTCAAAGTCTCATGAAATACTCTAGTACATAAACTAGGTGGAAAGTCCCTTAATATTGGACACAAACTAAAACAAAGAGAAAGAAATATTCAAGTTTTGGAACAACACTAGCAGTGTCGACCAAGAAAATCATGAGAGAAAGAAGGAAAGACGAGAAAAGAAAAAGGTGCAATGCAAAATACTCAATAGACAGTGCATAATGCATTCACGTGGTCACTAAATAGGCAATTAATTATTTGTTTCAATGCGTGGGTCATTATTCGAGAAGCAGGGTGAGCAGAAGATTGTAATTGTTCATGAAGGACAATGACAACGAACAAATGACTTTCTATCTAGTCCAGTGTTAAGAAAACCATGTGATCAGTCTCATTTTCTCCCCTGCCATAGAAACAGCTTTACCCATGTTAGTTTGATTCCCAAAAATGGAAATGCAAGTAACACTGCTGTATCACAATTCCATATGCCAATGACACGACATCAAGATGCTATAGAACCTCATTTAAACCTCAACAAGACACCAATATTGGTTCACACTTCACAGAGTGTTAAAACGCGAGGCTTGGATTTCTTCATGCACAATTTTGACATTGTAAATGATTTAGGGTCCGATGGAACCAATTTTACGTTACTCGTTTAGTCTTCTTACTGTAATTTCTATTACAGATGAATAAATCTGTCAATTTATTTAATACCAGAATAAGACTTGTTATTAATATGAGTATTTCCTGTAACACATATCATCGACTTTATTACGTGTTCCGGATCGTTCATAAAAGGGTAAAAAAACAAAAGAAATGTGAAATACCTAATTTCGGTTCCAATCCAACTTTCGAAGCAGTTTCTGTGGCCAAAACAAGCTCCAATCTTTTAGGACCTTAACGAGAATCGTTCATCGATACGTGGTTAACGTCTTTATGCAATTTTCTCAAAATGTAAGTGCTTTTTATGGGTCAGAGAATTCGTATGCTTATGAATGATCTGAGTAATTATATGAGATTTTAACTTTTATATATAGCTTTCATATCGGGCTTTCCCTTCACAGTCCCGATATGGCTCCGGTTCACACTAATCGAGATTTATTTTTCTCCTGGACTTCGACCCATTGATTTAGATCATTTATTGAACTATTTTATTACCTTTATCTTGATCAAATTATATAACTTAACCGATAAGTTATTGAAAAACCAAAAAATGCCATTAAATATTGTCCAATTTTATAGAAAAGCCTAAAAAGTCCAACATTTCCGTCTGAATTCCATTTCTTTCTTTACGATGGATGAGGATAACTGAAGCCTTGCAAAAACAACCGAACTACAGAAGCACATACAACGTGGATCAGGATTTTGGCTTCAGTGATTATTGTTTATAATTAAAGTAACATATATAACACGTTTGTTTTCAGACGGGGGAAAGGATTAAGGATCAAAATGTCCAAACATGCCGAGGTTAAAAAAGGCATACAACAAAAGTCATGGTGCTTAATGGTTTAGGCTCACGGCAAGTATTATTTCAATAAAAATTAATTACGCTGGATCTTCTTATAATTTTATATTTTAAAATTATTATTTATTTACACATAACTCCTAAATTATATTTTAATAATTTTTTGTATTTATAATTTTAAAATAATATTATACTAAAACGAAAATTTTTAATACTATAGTATTTTAAATAAAATTTAATAAAATATAACAAAACAGAATATAAATGAAAACTTGTATGGTATTTAAAGAATAGATAGTTTTAAAAAGTAAAAAAAAAAAAGTCAAACTAAATGGTCCCAGTATAATGTGGCAACTGTTAGGTATGATTTTCTCAAAAAAAAAAAACAAAAAACTGTTAGGTATGATTCATATGATTCATATTGTATGGCCAATTGGTTCCATCCACCTTCCCATGCTTTTCGGTCTGATGGACCACCCGAAGTTTATGATAGCTGTTGGATTTATATAAAATGTCAGGCTTTTCTTTTTGCGCTGTCATTGTGTTTTGCTTTCGGCTTCCACTTCCACCTTTCCATCGAATCGGGGTTTTGCACTTGTGACATGCGCTAATTCCTGCTTTTCGGTTAAGTGGCTCTTTTGTGTATTCCTTAAAAGCGGAGAAACAAGAGAGTTATGTGCTTATGACGTGTAGAGCGACTTCATCTTTCATCTAGTCCAAACTGCTACAGACACTTCATCTCTGGTTTCACATCATGTCGCGGACCGTGGCACTGTACCATATGTTAGAAGTGGCGATGTCCAAACCCTAAGGTGCAGCTAAGTTAATATGAAGGTTTTTTTTGACTCAAGTGAGGTCGTAAATTCGAACTGTCCTTATATATGTAGCTGTTTAAAATTTGATACTAGAGCTTTGCCTTCCGTAAGAGACCTATCCAACTCGAACAAAATTTAATCTGGGTGTGGATGACTTAAAGGTGTCTTCCTATAATTGAGACCCTCCTAAATCACCTCGTGGAAAATTAAAAAAAGAAGAAGAAGTGGCGAGATCCAAGTTAGAATCTCATATATTTTGTGACTTATCATGAAAATAATAATTCAAGGATAAAATTAAAATTTCCTATGTTAATTGAATAATTATATAAATAAACATTATGTAAATCTTTTTTTTTTGGAAAATAAGATTATGTAAATCTTACATGTTCTTATTTCTCACCATCCTTTCTTTTCTCAATATATATATTACTACAATATGAAGTAAAAGGCACAAATTAATCTTAAACATCTTTAATTTTCAAAAAATAACTCTTTAAAGTTTGTTATGGTATTAGACTTTATTGTTATTATGTGATAAAAAAGATATTAAAATTTAATAAAACATTTTTAATCATATTAATATTTAATAATATTAACTTTTAACAGCAATAATACGCAATAGAAATTCCACTGACACGCGAGGTCTGGGGAGATCCAATAGTATGCAGAATTATCTCTAATTAGTAAAAAGACTATTTCCAAATGACTCACATGAAGAAAAAAATAAAAATAAAAAATAATAATAATAAGAAGTTATATTTATATAAAGGCAGTTTTATAAATGATTGCTAACGTTAAAATTGTAAATTCCACATTTGAATTTTTATAGATTCTTTAAAAGTGAATTTATACCTTTAGTCTACGATACTAAATTTAGTTTACACTGTTTTACCTTTTTATATAATCAAAACCTTTTGTAATGTTTCATTTAATACAATTAGTACTTCTTTTTCACAGTTATTTGTAATACGTAGTACAGACCTTATTACGTACCTAGGATTAAACATGAAAAGATTAAAAACGAAGGTTATGCAGAATACCTGATTTTGGTTCCATCTTTGATTCCGATGCCGTTTCCGAGCTCTAAACGATCACAAATCTCCTAGGACCTTTATGGAAAGTGTTTCCCGACAAGAGGTTTAGGTCTTTCTACAGTTTTCTCAATACGTAATCTTTCTTAACGGGTCAGAGAATCCTTATGCTTACGATTGATATGAGCAACAGCAGGACACCGTAACTTTTATATATAGCTTCCATATCGAGCTTCCCCATCACAAGGCCGATATGGGTCTGGTCCACACTAATTAGGATCCATTTTCTACTCGGACTTCGACTCGTTAATCTAGATAGTTTATTGGGCCACTTTATTATCTTTATTTGGATCAAATTACGTAACTTAATCGATAATTTATTAAAAAACTGAAAAATGCAATTAATAGTTGTCTAACTTTATAGGAAAGAACAAAATTGTCCAACATTCTCCCCTTTGGATAAGCATTAATTGCAGTTTTGACTCTAGTTTAAAAACAATTTGAAAACTTAGTTAAGCCATGTTACTGTATTAGTTGACTAGGTTTAAAAACAAAATATTTGATCCAAAGATAACGAAAGTCTATCATTCTGTCCTGTAAGGCTATCGATACCGAAAAGTATCAAATGCATGTGTCATGTGCGACACAAATCCAATACAATCACGTATACCTAATACCTCACTAACATGAATGGGAAAATGGAGTGTGACAAACTAGGATGATATCTTTATGATCTAAATTATATCATCTTTATTTGTAGGTCTCGATTCTTCCAACTTTATACTAAACTGCATATGCTAAACTGCATTAGAGAAATCTTATTTTCTCTCACCGAATGCTAAACAGCATTAGAGAAAACTTATTTCCTATCACCAAATGCTAAACTGCATTAGAGAAAACTTTTATATTCTCCAACTGAATGCTAAACTGCATTAGAGAACCTTTATAGGATTAAAAAATTATATCCCCCTATGTCATGTCAAATTTATGGATATCTGTACTAGAACTGTATGCGTCTAAATGATATAGGCACAAGGTCAATCTGTATATATGCTCAATGACCTTTAAATGCTTAAGATCGACACAAATCTTAAGACTTTCATACGTATTATGACAATGTACAACACGTATTACTGAGGATAAACGATGATCATCTTTATCGATGAACCATCATACTGTCATAATACATCAAAATATACAAATGTACATAGTGCAAACATGACGATCCCCTAACTAATAGTGTCTAAAGACGTGAAAACACCCATATTGTATACTTGTGTCACAAATCATGTCAATTATATCTGGATCCTAAAATCCTTCAGGTTGTACCATATAGACCACTTCATAAAGGTCTTTACTCAAGAAAACAGTTTTGACAGCCATCTGATGTAACTCTATATTATCATGAGCTACAATTGCCTTAATCACTCAAAATGTATCCTACGAGGCTACGAGAGAAAAGGTAACATAAAGTCTACCTTTCTCTCTGAGTGAACCATTAGGCAACTGAGCGAGCCCATAAACTGCTGAACTTTATCCTGAAATCCTTTAGGTCTTAAAACTTCATTTACAACTGACGAGTTTGCAGTACCGCTGCACATAAACTATCTCCCAAACCTTACTACGCTTCATGGTTTGCATCTTGTCATTCATTGCATCCCACCACATATCCGTATTGGGTCCAGAAATAACTTCTGTAAAAGTAAATAAATCCGCAACATGTCTAATAATATACTCCTGTACACATGATAGACTATGTAATTAGGTGGAATAATAGGTCATCTCACTCTAATGAATTTACTTAACTATATTAGCTCTTGTACCCCCAGGAACCTTTTGGTCTACAGGTATAGGTTCTTGTTCCTGTACAGGCACGGTACAAAGACCTAGATTCATCGGATCTAACTGTATGAGTAGTGGGTACATGATAACTGTAGTATCCGTACTGCTATCATCCGAAGGGTCAATGGGCCCACCATCATCATAGACATTATATTACAGAAACATAGATGTTTATGATTCCACTATTCTGGTCCCTCCTTCTCTACAGTAAAAGTTGTAGCCTTAATGTGATCGAGATATCTTGCTAAATAGCAATGAGGGGAACGAACATGCAATTTATCTTTGTTAGGATTATACTACCTCAGTAGGGCAGCACTATACACGAATGTGTGCAAGGTTGGGTTTTTAAGCTTTTAGATAATTAAGTAGATTAGTCCTGTTCTGCATTGACTTTTTTCAAGTCCTTTATGGCGCTGTTATGCCTTTCAGCAACATACCATTTTGTTCAGAACTACTCGACATAGTGAATTAAGTCACTATACTAACAGATTCCAAATATTTGACAAACGGACCTTTTAAAGTCCTGTAACACTATGTTTGCCATGATATTCTCCTCCACAGTCAAATCTAACTATCTTGATGAATTTTCCTAATTTGTTCTCAAAGTAAGAATACATAACAGTAATGGGAATAATCATAAAAAAATGTCAGAATACATTTGGAATTGCATAATGCAACTGTATAAGGTCTACCGATATCTTTATGTATCATACTCAACAAGCCAGAAGCATAAGTTGACTTCAATATCTTTATTAGTCAACTTACCCCTGCAACAGTCAGCACATTTTCCCAGATCATCATAATCTAGAATTGAGAAATGCTTTCCTTGATCATTCTCTTAACCCTAGCTCTAGAAATGTGATTAAACTTTTATGCCACACCATGTATGACTTTTCATTCATCAGGGTCCTTCATTTCATAACTTGTTTAGCAAGATACGAAGAAGAATTTATCTAATTCGGGGTAAGACACATTCTTTACAAACCATATGACAAGAAGGTTGTACCATTTGTTTTGCATTAAACAACAACTGTACAACAAAAGCATTAAATACAAAACATTAACCCTCTTTGTCTAAAATTGATCAAAAGATCACATATAAAATGTATCGTGTAAAACCCAAATGAACCTTACAACAAAGTTCAGTACATATATCCCCTATAGATATTACTTCCACTTCTTAATTGCTGTGAACCATCAGCTTCTCCTTCCCTTTATTTGGCTTTATCCTGGATATAAACCTTAACATTGTGGAAGCACCTTGATTAGATGTTTCACTAAATAGCCACCATGTGTACTCATTGTGACTATCGCAAATTAGATTCATAATTTGACAAGCCAAAGAGTAACCTGATGGTCTCAGTCTTTCCTTTTAAACCTCATACTACTGGTTTCTTTATATCCCTAGGACCTTCACCAAAACTGGTTTGACCAACATCAACATATGGAGAAGATTTGATCTTTCTGCCTTTGAACTTAGTGGGCTTCATCTTTGTCCTCTCTTTAGTTGCTTCGAGGGCTGTAAGAGTAGCAAGCTTGAGTTTCTCCTCCTCAAAAACGCAATGGGCTATCAAAGCATTAAAGTCACAACATCTTCAATCTACTGTGAAGATGAATCATTCTCGATATGTACTCCATTACTCCCCTTTTTCTCATATATACCTCATGGAGAATAATTCTTTCATCAAGTCACTTGTCTCAACATTAGGTGAGATTATGTACCTCTGGGAGACATTATTAAGAAACTCCTTCGCTATTTCAGTGTCCGGAAGTCCACTTAGTAGATGGTTAGAAATGGATCTCTTAATGGTCATTAGATATAATATGTTAGACCGATCCCAAGCTTCATAGGTTGTTGTGAACTCTCGAGCTCATGGATGTAGATGGAGATGGCCTATCCATTCGTATGGCCATATCAACCTTAGTTATCTCCATAGCATTCAATACATCCTTTGTCCACTTCTTTGTATTGAAACCAGTCAGGGTTTCAATGGTGAAACTGATTTTGTTGACTAAAAAGGTGACTTCAAGATGATAATCTTTAAATAAGCACAAATGTAATACAACAACGATACTCAAAGCCATTAAATAGTATTTTACTGAAGATCCGGTTACATATATTATGAAACACCTGTGGGCTGAATACATAATATATGCAATTAGACCTCCACATAAAAGCGATCAGAGTACAATTCATCAACTTTTATGATACAACCACCTGTGGCTGAATAGATCATTAAAGCAATGACTTTCCTATATCCAATGCCTTTATGAACATCTAAAAATCTCATGTAAGGCCAACATCTGTGGGTAGAATAACCAAACATGAGACCAGAGACATCCCCTAACGTGTAAGCAAAACAATTCAAAATATTGACTCGAAAGGCCACTATGGTGACTGCATCCTCAGTAGCACTCAAAAAGTCCACAAACATAAGGGATACATCTTTATGTTATCGTTACATTCTTTATGGGCATATCGTATGTGACAATATAATATCAATAAATGCAAAAAATCGAATGCACAGTCTCATTGTCACACACTCGTGCTGAATACATTCTCTGAAACTCGTGCTGAATACATTCTCTAAAACTTCATTTGAGATATTCGTAAGAGAAAAATCTCAATAGAGTGACTATTGTGCATCACTGGACATTGAACCGACCACCCGAGACACGAAAACCTCATGTATCTCCTTTATGGCAAGTTCGTTGCATGAAAATTCACTCAAAAATGGCTTCAAAATGTATCAATTCCTTTTCCGATCAACTATCATGCAATCTCGAATATTGAACATGAGACCCGAGGCACAAAAACTTAAAGTATCTCCCTCATGTGATGTTCGAAGCTTGAAAATTCACTCGAAATTGAATTCAGAATACCTTAATTCCTTTTTCTAGAGTTAAACTTTAATTTATTACTAATGTAATAAGTCCAAAAAATGAAAAACTTACTTCATGAATTTCCCAGACCCAGAAATTGACCCAAAACACCTTGGGGCACCTTACTAGAAATCTGAAATTTTTGTGTGTGTTTTTTTGAAAAATACTGTAGAAGTGACGTCAGCCGATTGACGTGGCAGCATATGTCAATACACGTGGTGCGGGGCCACGAGTGCACAGCACGCGCTTGCGTTGACATGTACCAGATGCGACTGACACATGCGCGTCACGCGCGCCCACTTGTCCTCCGTCCGGACTACTACGTGTATGGATGGATGTAGCGCGTGCGCGACAGACGCCCACCATCCCACGCTAGTGGGATGGCAGGTGGAGGGCCTGTTGGAGCGACGTGTCAGCACGCGATTGGCACACCAATTGTACGTCGCTACCTGCGGCACTGTAGCAGCGTCGGGAGCGTGCAATGCACGCGTCCGACGTTTCCTCAGTCCACCGACATCGGAGGAGATTTTCAGCCTCCCGGGATGTCATTTTTTGCTCCGTTTGGCTTGCTTTTGATAGCTAGCCTTATGTATACCGCTTTTACATAATTATATACGTAAAAAACTGAAAAACGAATCAAAAATTGAGGAAACCTATATGAGTTCAAAAACCAAAAAACCTTCATTTTCGACAATTCGATCACGTAACCACTCTGATACCACATGTAATACGTAGTACATACCTTATTACGTACCCAAGATCAATTGTGAAAGGATTAAAAATGAAGGTAATGCAGAATACCTGATTTCAGATCCATCTATGATTCCGATGACGTTTCCGAGCTCTAAACGATCATGAATCTCCCAGAACCTTTATGGAAAGTGTTTCCTGATATGAGGTTTAGACCTTTCTACAGTTTTCTCAATAGTAAGCTCTCTCAGAGAATCTTTATACTTACAATTGATATAAGCAACTGCAGGAGACCTTAACCTTTATATATAGCTTCCATATTGGGCTTCCTCATCACAAGGTCGATATGGGTTTGGTCCACACTAATTAGGATCCATTTTTCACCTGAACTTCGACCCATTAATCTAGATCATTTATTGTAACATCCTGTTACTTGAATTAAGATTAAAATGATGTTTATTAGAGATTAATGAGAAATTAGGAAGCATAATTCACGCTTATGCATAATGTGACATACATGCACACGATATTATTGATTTTGCACATTACAGTTATTTGTACATGCATTCATTGACATTTTTCGGTTATAATTGATTGTTTAAAATGCAATTAAAATATGAATTGTGAATTATTTGAGATGAAAATTTATTCGGAGAATAATCTGATTATTTCAGATTTTTGATTATTTTTTTGAGAATTTTCGAAAATTTAGGGTTTTTTTTAAAAGAAGACAAATGGGAAGATGACACATGGCCCACATGCATGGGTGGCATGTGTCATTGAATTGTTAACCCATATAGTCATCTTGTCTTGCAAAGAAAATTTTTCTGTAGCTCATTCTCGGTTGTTCTTCACCGCATGCACCAACCCCAAACAGAAACTCTCTTTGCTTATATATCACCGAAACTAGCCCATGTATATTGTTTTATGAATAATTATTGATGTTTGCTTGACCCACCAAAAACTTTGTCTACTCTTACTGTTGGAGTTTTTGTTGGAAATAAGTAAGTTGTGCTTTCATTTTCGTGGTTATAATAAGGATAAATGACAAAAAGATGATGTTTTCATGCTTATGGATGGGTGCATGCGTGAACATTTTTGGATTGTAAATCGATGTTTTAAAAAAAAAGCAGAAAAGATGTAGAAAGTGATGAAAAACCGTGGGTAATGTTCTATTTTTGGGTGTTGTATTTGATTTTGCATTTGAGATGAAAAGAATGAAACTATATGATGAAATGAAGATTTGGATGAGGTTATTGTTGGATATTAAAACACATGTAGAAACATATATGCGGAAAAGTTGATGAACACATGCTCTGTTTTTCATTGTATATGTGTAAATGTTTGGGTATTGTTAGAAATGGATTTAAATGAGGTTAGAGTTAACGAGAACATAGAGCATAATGAGTTGTTGTGTTTTAAGGAGTAAGATGATAGAAAACGTGGGCTGATGGGAAGAAAAAAAAGAAGAGAAAGGTGCAAAAGTTATAAAAATACAGTAGAGAGAGAAAGTGAAGGTGAGATTTCAGATTTTGATGATTAATATGAACCTTGGATTTTTGATTTGTTGTGAGTTGTTGAGCTAAAAGGAGAGTAGGAAAGTTGGTTTATGTAATAGATGTAGTAGATATGAAGTGTAAAAGTGGAAAAGTGGAAAAAAAGGGTTTTCGGTGGAGAAGATGAAGGTCTGCGTTCTAGAGAGAGAAAAGATGATGGTTTGCATGTATGAGTTTTTTTTTGAACAACTTTAAGTATTTTGGCTATAACTTTTTCGTCCGAACTCCAAATGACTTGAAACTTGAATTAATGGATTTCTAAGACATTTTTCTTTCTCTCCATAAAAATTTAGAGTTATCTGAATTAATTTGAAAGTGATTGATAGGATGAAAGTGTGGAAGTCTGCTGGAATGTTATGAATTGGAAAATTTTCATGAACATGCTTCGATATTCTGATTATAACTTGAGTTGTAGATTTCTGAATGAGTTTAGTCTTGATTAAGATTAAAATAGAGACATAAGTCTACAACTTTCATGAAGAAGTCGACTTTTAATTATGTCTATAAGACTTTCAAATTTGGCATGAAACTGCATCTTAGCTTAGGCTGTAGCATTACCAGGGACAGAAATCATGTCCTGTGATTATTAAATAAACTATATTGATGTAGGCTAGATTAGACTGAGGTGTCTTCACCAAATTGTAGCTCATTCTCGTAGTTTTAAATTGGTATAAAGTTTGTAATTTTTGGATACTGGAATTGAGAGATATGAGGTGTACAACTTGAATGCACGATCATGCATTAACCAAAATTTCAAATGTGCACAGTCTGTGGTATTTTGTGAATAACTCATTGAATAATGAACCAAATTGAATGATCTTTGTATCAACAGAGACTTAAGACATAGGAGAATAATTTTTTAGAAGGAAGTGTTACCTAATTCCTTCACTTTCCTGATGAAATTAATTATAAGTTGAACTGTAAGTATGTTGTTAGAAAAACCTGAAGTGGTCAATTAAGTTATGTAATTGATTTCACATTGTTTTATTATGATCCAAATTATAAATACAAATGATATTAATGAGGGATTTGATATTTGAATGATTTGATGATAAGGATCAATAAGATACCCCGAAATTGTCATCAAACATGCATTGTGCATACTTTCTATACATTGATATGCATAAAAGAATACTTGTACATTTGTGCAAAAATGTGATATTTTTTAATGTGTTATGTATGTTATAGAGGAGCATATCAGACACCAATCGGACATTGCCAGACCATCCAGGCAATAGCTTCTTGGAGCGTATTATGAGTCAACCTAGATGAATTTCCCAGGATTGATTTGATTTGATTTGCCAATTATTGAATTGTTACGATTTGTTTCTGAATTCCGAACTTAAAGTGCGAGGAGTAAATATTTGGGACTGTGTTGGAAATGCTCTGATTTGTTTGATCATTCTGTATGAAATGTGAATTCTCAACAAAAGTTGAATGTTGGACTTGGGTTCGATGATTATGAAATTCTAACTGTGCTTTATACATGATTGTGATATATGGTAAATTTTGAATTGATGCATTTCATAAAATGCATGCTCAGATAAAGACGTTGTGACTGGAGTGGCCAGTATCAAGCGCTTGCACGTAGAGCTTTGCTCCGTGATATATGATTTGGCACGTAGAGCTATGCTCCGCGATATATGTTTCTGACTGAGCCCAATGGGCCAGTATTTGTATATGTGATAGGCAGTCGGTCACAAAATTAATAACGAATGTGGAGTCTCATATGCATCTGTATGTGTTTATATATGATTTGATTCGCAATGATTAAATGATGTGCCATGACAGTGTGAGTATTTGAAATATTCATGTTCTGTATGAATAATTGTGAAGTATGTGATTTGTGTATGTGAATCCGGTGATATCATTAATGATGGTTCACTCATTGAGTTCACAAAACTCATAAAAATTGCAACGTGATTTTTCAGGTACGAGACGGGAGAGTTAGTGTTTATTCTAGATTAGAAGAACGTTTTGGATTATGTTATGACTCAGAGGTCTATCAGCTGACGTCAGAGAGTTATAGCTTTTATTTTGTATTTTTTGCTAGAACCTGTATGAGGTTTTGCAAATATTCGTCTAATGGAAACAGTGTAGACTTTGTGAATGAATGCAATGAATGGTTTTAAAATTTGATGACTTCTAATTATGTTAGATGATGCCATGTGTAAGTTAGCTTTGTTTTTGCTCTAACATGCCATTATCATAGGATATGTACTTGAATATTCTTGAATGTTTGGTTATGTACCCTATGGTAGTGGGATGTTGCATTTATTGGACTACTTTATTATCTTTATTTAGATCAAATTACGTAACTTAACCGATAATTTATTGAAAACCCGAAAAATGCAATTAATAATTGTCCAACTTTATGGGAAAGGACAAAATTTTCCACCATTATTATGTTAGGAAATCGTAAGTTAATTCACTATTATATATATTATAACAAGAAAAACATATCTACAAAGGATGTTCCTATTCTCCAGAATTATATCATAGTTGGGTATCACGCCATCATTACGGCACGAAACTACAACAAATATTGTTACATAGATGCTCTTATTTTGAAAAAACTCTCTAACTAATAAAAATTAGGTGCCTAACTTGAAGAAATAATTGTTTAAATTGTGGTTTCCATGATTCCATCTCATTATGATTTTGTTTCCCCAAATATTTTTTTTTTCAATTTCCTAAATCTGGTGTCATGTTTATTATATAGTAGTTATTGGCATTTTATGTTATTGGCAATCCTCGATTAATTATTTAGAGTTCATTACATAGTAGTTATTGGCATTTATGTCATTGTAGCAATTCTCTATCAATTATTTAGTGTTCAGTTCTCTAGCTCTGTGACAATTTACTAGACGCGGAACTCAAACTTTGGTTCTTAATATTAGAATGATTAGGGTTAACAGATCAAGACTCTAATTCAATTAAGATTAAGATAAATAAAACATATAAGTTATTATTATGAGTATAAAAATAAATAATAGGATAACATTAATTTACTAAATATAAGCAATGTTACGAATACCGTACTAGTACTAGTACTAGATTTGATTATAGTATAGTACTGTACCAGTACCGGCCAATATCAGGTACTGTTTAGAGAAATTTTTAAATTTATGAAATAGTTCTTAAATTTTTAACAAAATGGTCCACCAATATTTTTTAATTATAAAATAATCTATTAGTATTATATCTTAATAAGTTAATTTGAACCTTACTATTGAGAATAAAGTAGAGAAGAAAAAGGTCATGAAAATGAGCAGTCAATATAACTTTTACACTTAATCGTGGCCATTTTTTCTACATTTGATAACCTACAATGAGTAAAATAGATGTCTATGACAAGCATAACTTTTCAATGCAAACTAATAAGAAATGCTAGAGCTTCCAAATGCTCCACTCAACTAAAAACGAATAATGTAGCATTTGTAAGCATAATTTATTATACATAATTGGAATAGTCCTTTAACCTAGATCTTAGAATTCTATGTTTTTCACTAAAATATAAAATAGGAATTACATACCTTGATCCATGAGATTAGTTTAATCTTAATTTAGAAAAACCCCTCGAAGTGATTGAATATGTAGAATGTTGGGACCCGATCCGGGAACCGAATCCCAACCGGAAAACAGAAACGAAACGAAACGAATTCCAATCGAACCAAAACCAATAACCGACATCCGTGAACGAAAATCTTATAAAACAAATATGCGTCGTTGCGTTGGAAACCATACGACAATACCAATCCGAAATCCGGTACAATTTTTTTTTTCATCTAATTCACTCCTTTGCAATTCTTTCATATTTATTTTAACTTATTCAAACAAGAAAAAAATAATTTCCACTCTTGGAAATTCATCCTTATACAAATCTCAAATACTTAATCATAGTCTTATATATCCAAGTTCCAAATACTCATCTTTTAATCAATTCTTATTTTATTCTACCTTTCTTTCTACCAAAATTTCGGCAGCATAA
>JAOQMQ010000004.1:5875829-5892364 GCA_027563845.1 Erythroxylum subrotundum
AGCCAAGAAGAAATTGAACGCATGGTGAAGGAAGCAGAGGAGTTTGCTGAGGAGGATAAGAAGGTGAAGGAGAGGATAAACCAACCCTTTTCAAAGACTCCAAGCTTTCTGCGCTACCCTTTTATCGCGAATCACCGTCGGCGGAAGCAAGAAGTATAATATAGTGTGTGACACTGAGACTGAGATAGAGAGACTCACAGACAGTATACAACCATATCCACGCACCGAAACAGAGCATGCACTAACAGTATAAAGCCATATCCACGCACCGAAAGAGGAACAAATATAGATAATATAACATAAACCTGGAGTTAGCCGAAGATGATGATGCAAGTCGGCGCCAAGAGGAAAAAAACAACAGTTGAAGATGGAAGTCGGCGCAAAAAATCAGTTTCGGTAGACACGAAAACCTGTTGTAAAAAATTAGAGAAACGTCTTTTTCTGGTTTTCTTAATACTGTTGCAGTTTTTTTATTTTTTAAAACAGGACAACGCAATACCAATAGCCAAACGTGTTTTAATCCTAAGTTTTATTTTTAATAAAAACTGCAACTAAAAACAGCAAAAAAATGAAAACAAACAGGGCCTAAATTGATCAGTCCAAACATTGTTATAGGATTGAGAATATGAGTTATAAAAGAATTTACCTCCGTCCATATCGTCTTTTTCACAAACACGAAATAAAAAAACGAAAAGATCACGAAATAATTAAAAGATATCAATTACGAACAAATATATACAAAACACCAATTAAATCACAAATAAAAACTAAAACACCGCACTCCCCAGTAACGACGCCAAAATTGACTGTGCATCGTAATGTTAGTCAAAATAAAATAAATAAATTACTACTATAGCAGTGGTGAGTGTAGGTCATTCTCACAGAGAGTGTGTGTAAAGTTTATGAAATGAAATTAACTGGTGTTTAGGTTTAACGGGGGTGTTTTGTTTTTGGAATAAGAAAATAAAATGAAACTGGACTAATAAAAACAAATTAAAGAAAACCTGCCTAAAATGATAAAAGTGGAGAATTCGGTAGGGACCCGGTTCTTTGGTTCAATCTCGGCCTACACCCTAACTAAGCATATTTCATTGATTTATTGTTCTCAAAGCTCTCGTAGCAACAATTAATCGTGGGTTAATAATTAACCCGAGTTTTCTCTTAGGTTTTATTTAATTAAGATATGATCGTTAATTAAACCTAACCACTGAATAACCTATGATACGATCTCTAAATTTAATTAGGTAGTAGTATTACGAATTAAGAAAACCGATTAATCAAAGCAAGAACTACATACGATGCGTCATTTAACCTAGGTTATGTTATCCCTAATGATTATGAATCATTAGTCGCTACACATGAATTTCACTATAACAATTACAGATTATATCGAAATTCTAGCAATGATTTTGTAATTAAATGACTCAATGAACGCATTAAAATCATGTTTTCACAATACCCAATGGGTTCATACACAAATAAACGAATAATAACGAAAATCTGATTATCCATACATAATACCCAAATCAATTAATATAGGATAACACAATCAATTTCTAATGAGAGAAAGAAACAACAAAATAATAAAAAATACTTAACCCGAGTCATAGTTGTTGATGTCTCGTCCGAACTAGCGTCAGGATGTCTAGCCTTCCATGAATCTCTCCTAGAAAAGTACTTCAGCCCCCATTCAATGTCCCTAGCTGAAACCCCCTTCGACTCTCTTTAGTGCGCCTCCCTCTCTTCTGTCTCAACTCTCATGCAAGCTTTCTTCTGCCGCCTTATTCACGCCACTATTCTATTCTCCCTTCTCACTGTTCTTGATGTGATGAATAAGTTTTTGGTCCATGCATACTATTCACGCCTCCACCCTCTTCTCTATTTTCTCTCCTTTCACATTATAGCTTGATGTGATGATTTAAGTATGTTGGGCACATTACTGGTCGCACAAAAACCCTTTCATCTAATCCTTCTTGAAACGCCCTCCTTGTCTGCATTTAATGCATAGCTCCAAGATGTCCAACGTCTGCGTGAAAAATGCAGACCATATCTGCATTTCACGCAGACATTAGACATCGTGGAGCTGTTTGTTTTCTTTATACTTCACTGTCGTTTTTGTCTCTTTTTCCAGCTATCCATCTTTATTCACCGTTCTTTGCATTTTTTTCTTCTTTTAATTTTGTTCTTGTCTTTTAATTTTCTTCTTCTAGCTCCATGAAGGGAAGTAAATATTAATCTTCAGAAAATGGCCAAAATATAGAGCTTAGACTCACTTTAACTTCTTTGCTTCCGACTTGTGCCTAAAATCATATATGTGTCAAAGTGAGTATCTTAAACAATTTCATGTCATTAATTGCTAAGTGTTATGAAATAGTTAAACAATCAATTAAGCACATATCAGGCTCCTGCTGAGATGAAGGAGCCTGCTTTGTTCTAACTCAAGAGGAGCCTTCTTGATTTTGTAATTTTAAAGGTATTATAGGTGTAGTTTGATTCTTCGATGTATTTTTAGGTATCAATGGATGCTCTTCATCACCTGAGTCAGTTATTGTTGTCGAAGGTAGTGTTTCATCAAATACCACATGTATCGATTCTTCTATCTTCTTTGTTCTTTTATTATATACTCTGAATCCAAAAAGATAGCTTCTTCGTCTGATCTCACATCGAACTTTCCAAGGTTGTCTTTTCTATTGTTTAGAACGAAACACTTACAGTTAAATGCTTGAAAGTAAGAAACATTTGTTTTTTTTTTACTTACCACAAATCATAGGGGTCTTTTTCAGAATAGGTCTTATAAGACACCTGTTGAGTATATAACAAGTGGTTGACATGGCTTCTGCCCAGTAACCATGAGGTAGGCCACTTTTGAATAACATTATTCTGGCCATATCTACTAGAATCCTGTTCTTTCTCTCAACAACTCCATTTTATTGAGGAGTCCTTGGGCATGAGAAGTTGTGAGTTATACCATTTTTGCTATAGAAGTCCTCAAATTTTCTGTTGTCAAATTCTCCTCCATGATCGCTTCGAATCGATGTAATGCAATACCCTTTTTTAGTTTGAACTTTCCTGCAAAACTTTTCAAAGACTTCAAAAGTATAATATTTATTTGATAGAAAATAAACCCATATAAATATGGAAAAATCATCTACTATAACAAAACTGTAATGTTTGCCACCAAAACTTTGAGTCCTAGTAGGACCAAATAAATTCATGTGTGCACGAGTTCAAGTGGCTGGTTTGTAGTCACAATATTTTTAGGAGGGAAGCTGCTTTTGATTTGATTTCCTTTTAAACAAGCTTGGCAAACTTGATTACTCTCAAGTTTCGGATTCGACAGTCCCCTTACTAACTCATTTTTGGACAATTTTGTTAAAAGGCTCATACTAGCATGTCCAAATCTTCTGTGCTAGATAAGTGAATCATTTTCTATTGAGACAAAACACTTGTCACTTTGAGAAGATATATCTTCCAATTGAGCATAGTATATGTTCTGATTTCTAGGACCAACAAATACAATATTATTATTAAGAGTGTTAATTATTTCACAATGTGAAGCATAGAAAGCAACTCTGTAACCTTTATCACATAATTGACTCACACTAAGCAAGTTATGTTTCAATCCATCAACAAAAAGAACATTATCAATAGAACCAGAGTTAGAATCATTGATTTTACCAATTCCGGTGACCTTTGCCATGTTTTTATTGGCAAAGACAACATTACCTCCTTCTTTCCTTGCAATATAGTTACATGTAATATTTCACCTATCTGTGTCTTGAACAACCGCTATCAACTATGCATTAATTCTCCATTGTCTCCGTTTTGAAGCATATATGTAAAATGTATTATCTCATTTTAGATACCTAAATCTTTCTTGGTCCTTTCACGTTAGTAGTTTGACCTTTCAGTCTCCAAACATACCTTTGAGATGGTTTTTTCATTTTTCAAAAGTAATAAGAGTGACTAATATGACCATATCTACCACAATAATCACATAAAATAGATGAATGATAGGTTATGATTTTTCCACTTACTAGATTCCTATTGTTTTGGCTATAGCCAGTGTTGGATTTAATAAAGAAGTTTTTGTATGGCCCGATATTGTTATTTTCATTACATCCTATTCTGGCCTTATCAAAAACACATTTACCACTCCCAATTAATGCATCAAGATTGTTTCTTCCATTAACAACATTAGTAAGATCATTTTCAAAAGAACCTATTTTCTTAGCACATTTTTCTTTTTTGAGTTTTAAAGCAGTAACTTTCTCTTCTAATTGTTTTATCTTCGCAGAGTCATTTTCAAGTAATGAGTTTTTTAACTGAACTATTTTTTGTTGCAAGCATTCTTTTTCAGAAAACTATTTGTTTATTATCATTTTCAAGAGAAGTGACTTTAGACAACAAATATTTGTTTTCTTATTATAATAATTTAATCTTATTCTTTAAAGATTCATCATTATTTTTTGACTTCTCAATCTTTTTGAAATACTACACTATTAATTTTTTGTACAGATCATATAAGTCATGATATGCATCTCTCAATTCATCAATTTCAATATTATAGTTAAAATAATATACCTCATCATCTCCTAATTTGTCCATAAAGCAAACAGTGTTGACTTCCTTAAGCTCTTCTTCTTTAAAGTTATCAAAATCCTCATCTGACCAAGTTGTAGTCATTGTATGTTTTTTGGGTTTTCTGTTTTTTGTCTTATCCTTTTGAAGAAGAGGACATTCTGGTCATGTATGTCCAAGCTTCTTGTAGTGATAACATATGATTTGATTATTTTGTGTATTGCTATTACCGCTGCTGCCTTTTGATAGGAACCTATTGTTTCCAATTTTCTTGTTTCCTTCTCTTTTATTCATGAGCTTCTTTTTATCGAAGCAGGTATATTTTCTAACCATGAAGTTGAATTCGTCATCTCCATCTATTTGTAACTTAGTATCACTTTCATCATCATTTGATAGATTTCATTCGTTAATTGCTTTCAGTGCCATCCCTCTTCTGTATGAGGATCCTTTATCTCGTCTATGCTAGGCTTTATGAATCATTAAGTTTCCTCTTAACAAGTCAAGTGAGATTGTATTGAGATCTTTTGTAGTTTCCAAAACTGTCACTTTAGGTCTCCGTTCCTTTGGTAATGATCTTATAATTTTTATTAACAGCTCGTTATTTAGATATATCTTGCCCAAGTTTTTCAAGGCAGTGATGACATTGTTGAAACGACCGAAGAATTCGTCTATTTTTTCTCCTTGTTTCATGCAAATAGTCTAGTATTGATGCACTAAAAGACTTATTCTATGTTTCTTTACTCATTCTCTCCTTTAAAAGTAACTTGAATCTTGTCCCACATTTCTTTTACTATAGAACAATAGGATATCTTTTTGTACTCTTCTGGAGATAGTGCACAAATAAGATGATGTCTTGCTTTGGCATTCAGCTGTGCATTTCTTCTATCGACATCAGTCCACACTTCTACATTATTAACAGCAAGATGTGTAGCTCTAGCTTTGATAGCTTATCAAATTTCGATATCCACCGATTGAAGATAGATGGTCATTCTCTCTTTCCAATAAGAGTGGTTATTTCTATTGAAATAAGGAGACATTGAGACGAATTGTCCTTCAAGGCTTCTTAAATTGTTTGCCATGATCTATCACGTGCTGTAAAAACACAATAAATGTGAAACCTCTCTCTGATACCAAATGATAAAGCAAACACACGCAAGAGGGGGTGAATTATGATAAAAAAATTTTGCCAAGTATTTTAAATGTTTAAAATCCTTCATAAACAAAATGGGTTGATAAATTTTAAGGTCCTATTAAACTTTGAAAGGAACCTAATAACGTTTAAAAAGAAAGGATCTTGTTAGTTATTTAAAAAGTAAAAGAATTCTATTAATTGAAAGGATCCTATTTGCGCTAAAAAAGAAAGAAGCCTGGCAATCGATAGGAGCCTGCTATAGCTCAAATAGAAATAAGCCTATTAATTGATAGGAGCCTGTTGACGCTTAAAGCGAAAAGAACCTCTTGCTTTATAGAAATAGAAGGAGCCTATTGAAAAATTGAAAGAGTCTCTTGGAAACACAAACTTATAACACGAAAATTTAAAAGTTAGGAAGAGAGAAAGAATGACAAGTAGATTTATACTAGTTCGACTAACAACCAAGCCTACATCTAGTCTTGAAGTATCCAACTTGAGTATTTCACTATAAGAAACTGAGTATTAAATTTGACGAGCCTCTCCAAGCTCACAAGTACATATTTTTCAAGGTTCTCCAACCTTCCACACTCGAAGTGTATAACAAGCTTCTAAAAGCTCACATAAAAATAAAATGTAAAATAAAAAATGAGTTCTCAAATAACAATTTCTCTCTTGATAGAGTGATTTTACTTTCTAAGGCAGAATAAGAATGATATGACTCTTAAGAATATATATGTTGCTCAAATGTTTCGAGATTTTGTGTATGTTCGTTACTTCATAAGTGTTGTTGCTCTTCTTTAAATAGTCAATTTCTTCAACTAGCCGTTGCTTCATCTTAATTCTGATTTGACTTTGGATTTTTCAAATCATCTCTGCTGGAACAAAAATTTTCGAGGCTAATTGTTCGAAAAGGTAAGATCCTCCCCGATATTAGTAAGGAAAGTTTACTGAGAAGGTTCCTGCAAGAAAGGAAGTAATTTTCCTATGATTTTATTTCCTTTTTAAAAAATATTGTTATCTATACAAGGAAATACATCCAATTCAAATTTTGAAATATTATATAGTTATCATCAAAATCGTTAAATATAAACCTTGAGCTAACAATAAGAACTTTAGTGGGTATATATATTCATAATCATAAACTTAGTTTTAATTATAACCAAAGCTCTTATTGACTATGTTTAGATGTTCTCTATCCTACCCTTTTTGCGTTTCTCTCACTCATTGTAGTGACATTATGAGTTTCTTAATGCAATATGGGTAGGAAAAATCACGATTAGGTGTTGTGTATTGTACATAGTGGAGAGGCACAAAAATAAAGTAACATTTATAAGAGTTTTGGTGTGTATACATTTATAATCAAAAACTTGGTTTTCATCATAACCAAAGCTCTTATCAACTATTGGATGTTCTTTGTTCTGCCCTTTCCACCTTTCACTTGCTCATTATAGTGACATTATGTAAATGGTAAACAAGGCTCATACATTATTATAAAAATTTAACATTGACATAATCTTTATTTAGCTAATAAATTCACTAAAGAAAATTAAAAGTTAATTTATCTATTTTGCAAATTGAATTTGTTTTATTATATGTCATTGAATTTCTTCTTTTATATTATCTAAATCAAAAAACATTCATTACAGATGTAAGATATGCAATATTTCTTCATTTTATCTAAATGAACATGCAAAAAGTATTGGATTCTCTAAGATTCTATAACAAATTTTCTATTAACTATGGATTTATAAAACAATACAATGGTTAGTTAAAAATTAGTATGACTCTTTTAATACAATACTATGACTCCTTATGATAAATAATGGATGATACATCCTATACAACCATTTGAATAAATTTATTAGCCACTTCTAGGATTATTCATGGATATCGACAAGTTAGTAAAAATGGTTAAAGTTGAGCCTATAACATATTCATAATTTGGAAACAAATGGTAGTTCCAAAAGTCAGCTCAAATGTATACATCAGCTAACGATAAAACATATTTTTCTAACTGATTAAATAAAATGAAATGGCAATTCATATTTTCAACCTCTTTTCTTTAGCATTGAAATAAGTTTCCAAATTTTGCTCCTTAACTAATGTAGCACGTAACTAATAACAATAAAAAGCTAATTATATATATCATCAATCATTTAATAATATCATGAAAAAAATGCATTTTGTAACATCCCATTACTAGTGGGAAGGTTAGATTGGTAAATGTGAGTAACTAATGAGAGTTAGAGATGCATTTCCATGTTCATGCATGATATGTCATACACTTATACATGAATAGTGAATTTATTTGCACATGAAAATAATTGTACATGCATTCATGAATAATTCCGGGTATAATTGGATTGATTTGTGAATTTTTGAGAGTTATGAATGTTTTGACATTGGAAATATTAGTGGTTAGTGGAATTATGGCATTTGTAAATTTTGGGGAATTTAGGAATAAACTTTGGGAATTATAGAAAATAGGAAAAAGAAATCAGAAGAAGCTTTGGAGATAGTTTGATTGTAAGGATGAGAGTTAATGAGTTTAGTTCAAAAGAAACTAAGTTAGAGCTTAAAAATATTGGGGAAGTGACAAGTGTCACTTAGGCTTTTATACTTTTGCTAAAAGTAGGTTACTGTTCTTTGAGACTTGAAAGGTGAAGTGATAAGTCTAAGTTCCTTCATCATTATCATCACCTTAAAACCTTCTTCCCGAACACAAAGTTTTCCATTAAATACCTTCTAAGAGACTTCTGTGCTTTTCTTTTCCTTCACCAAAACCCACTTTGCCACTTGTATCCTCTACCATAAGAAAAACCAGAAGCTGGTCATTGTACTCAGCGGAGTACGAAAATTGCGTGGAGTTTAGAGCTTGAAGATTTTAGAGTTTTCAGCAGGTAAGTAGTGAATAAATCTTTTAGAGTTGGGGAATTGTGAAATATATTTGATAAGTCACTATCATTTGCATGGAAAATGGTGTTTACGTGTTTGTTCATAGATACTGTGTTGTTGGGGGACGAAAAACCTGGTTATGGTGTTAATTTAGTGTTTTGAAAGATTATGAGCATTAAGTGTTGTAAAAGTGATTTTTGGAGTTGAATGGAAGAGATAATTTAGGTAGAAGATGAGTTAGATGTAAAGTATTGAAAGTTTGAAAATCTAGAAAATGTTCACTGAGCATGCTTCAGTCTTTTAGCCACAACGGTTTCTCTAGTTGTCTAAACGAGATGATTTTGATTTGGATTAAACTAGAGATATATGACTACATTTCGTATGAAGATGTCGGGTTTTAATTCTGTCTCTAAGAGTCTCAAAATTTGTTATGAAGTTAATAATTGGGTGCAGTATGTTGGTATATGAATGGAAAATTTGTCCTTAGAATTTAGGGGAAAATTTAGAACTAATATGAATAGATTTTTGCAGGAGTGCCTTCTGGAAAGTTGTAGATCATTCTTTTATCTTTCCAACGGTATATAGTATGAAAATTTTGGACA
This sequence comes from Erythroxylum subrotundum, assembly GCA_027563845.1. NCBI lineage: Eukaryota > Viridiplantae > Streptophyta > Magnoliopsida > Malpighiales > Erythroxylaceae > Erythroxylum > Erythroxylum subrotundum. The sequence continues at coordinate 5,885,040 of JAOQMQ010000004.1, forward strand.
TTTGAGCTGAAAGTTATGATCTTTACAAGTGGAGACGTTCTGGAGAAAAAGTAAGACGAAGTTACTGTTCACCCTATCGTCTTAGTTTGACTTTTTCCGTCTTAGTTTGACCAACTTCGTTTTAATTTTGCTGACGTCATCTTCGTCTCAGTATGATGTCAGCAATTCGTCTCATGACGTCAGCATCGTCTCACTTTGGCCAGAACATATTCTAGCCCAAATTTGATCCTCTAGATGACATAATTGATCTTTAAGGTCTTCATAAGAGTTGTAGATCTTGAAGTCCTCTTTATATTCATCTAAAGGACACCTGAATCTGAGTTCTGTACCAAAAGTTATACCCATTTTTCCAATTCATCTTATGATGTCAGCAATTCATCTCATGACGTCAGCATCGTCTCACTTTGGCCAGAACATATTCTAGCCCAAATTTGATCCCCTAGATGATGGAATTGGTCTTTAAGGTCTTTATAAGAGTTGTATATCTTGAAGTCCTCTTTCAAACCGTATAAAGAACTCCTTAATCCGATATCTATAGTGAAAGTTATGGCAATTTTCCCAACTATGAATTGTCTGATGATGTCATCTTCGTCTCAAAATGATATCATATCGTCTGTTCTGTTTTGACCCCTCAGATGAAAGAATTTGCCTTCAAGGTCTTCATACAAGTTGTATCTCTTTATGTTCTCTTTCTAACCATTCAAAGAACACCTCAATCAGAAATTTCTACAGAAAGTTATGGCTGTTCCCCCGAAACAGGTTCAGTATGATTGAGTTCACAAACATGGTTGCTTCTTTTGACCATACGTTCTTCCCTGGACCTCTAAATGACTTGGTTCTTGAACCGTTGGTTTTGTAAGACATTGATCTACATCTCCTCCAAGATTCATAGCTATCTGAATTGAATGGAGAAAGATTCAGTGAAAAGAGTGGGATGGGTACAGTGAGTGTGTTCTTAAAGGATATGAATTGGTGTTATTCCACTGAACATACTTCGATATTTTGATGATTTTTGGAGTTCTATTGATCTAAACAAGATGATTGTTATTTTGAGGTAAACTAGAGACATGGGACTACAAATGGTATGAAGAAATTGGAATCTAATTTAGCTCTAAGATGTTTAAATTCCAGATGGAAATCTCCCGGGATTATCATGAATATGCATTGTACACAATTCATTTCATACACGTGCATTATCGAATACTTATGATTGTGCAAATTGTGATATCGTGCATATTAATTGTTATAGAGGGGCAACTGGAACGTCAACCTCCAGACGTTGCCGGATCTTCCAGGCATTAGCTTCGGGAGCGGCTAGTGAGTAACATAGATGGTCTCCCTCAATTAATTGTTTGCTTTAGCATACACTTTAAATAATGATATTATGTGGTTCGATTGTGTTGTTTTCGGACAATGAAGGTCCGGTGATTCTAATTTATGAATGAGTTCGTTCAGTGCTCTTTGTATGTGAACATGACGAAATAACTGCTTCAAAATGTGAAAGTTGTGATTAAGCATATGAATGCAAAAATATGCTCAGCAGTTCTGTTGAATGTCGGACTAAGGTCTGACGATAAATGTGATCTAAATGTGAATGTGCATCCATGTGATCGATGGAGGTTGTGTTATGTGGAACATTCATTACATGAATGCATGAAAGATAAAGGAAGTTATGACCGGAGTTGCCAGGATAAAGAGCTTAAAGCTCAGAATGTGATTAGAACCTCAGGCTCGAGTGTGACTGTACCTGGTATCCACTAAGGGATATGGGACGTTGTATGCTACAGCTCGGTATCCACCAAGTGATATGAGTGAATAAAAAGGCACTCGATCATAATGACAATAATAAATGAAAGTGAGTCTCACGTGCATTGTAATTATAATTGATATGTGCGTTCTATATGAATGATATGATTATTCTGAAAGTGAGATGCGATACATTATGAGTATGCAATGATGTGAATAATACGTATTGTGCAATAACATGATGCATGAATTGAGTGAACCATTGATGAAGGTTACCTCATTGAGTTCGCAAAACTGACCAAAATTGCAATGTTGTCTTTTCAAGGCCGAGAGACGACTTTAGCTACTGAAAGGTGCAACCAGCCGTGTAGATTGTGTTTTGGCAAAATGGAGTCATGGCTCAAAGGTCGGTCAGCTGGGATTTTTGGGTGACTTAGATAGATTGATGTATTTTCCTCTTTCATGTAGTACTCCTGTAATTGATTTTGGGAATGTACATATAGAACTTGTTGAAAGACACAAAGTAGACTTTGATTTTTGTGAAATGAAATGAGGAAAAGTTGGTTTTTAAAATATTGTGATTTTATTATGATGCTTTACAAGTGAATAATGATATGATGCCATGTGAAGTAAATGTAGTGATCAATCGTAGCTCTCCCTTATCATAGAATATGTATCGAAATGACCTCCGTGCGTCCCTGTGTGTACCATGCGGTAAGGGGGCGCTACACATTTAGTTAGTCAAATTATTAATATAATTACAAATTCTTCAACAATTAATTGCTTATTTACGTTTCTTCTTTCAGACCTCCTCCTTTCGAGATTTCAACCTTTTTGTTTTCGTCTTACCGTATAACTTAGAGATAATTAGGTCTTTCAACTTAACGTCTTTTCAAATGAATTCAGTAGATACTTAATGACCACTAACATCATTGGATTCATTTTCATTCCCAGTATAAATTTTTTTATTAGATTCTTTTAAAAATTATACGTGTGCTTAAAATTTGTTGCACTATCACCAACATAATCAAAGGCATTATAGAAAGTTGATTCCAATTTATGCATCCCTCTAATAATGATATCATCATCCTCCCAAATGTTAATAATCTTTATTTTAGTACTCCACTATACCTTATCCTTTCACCACCTTCTAAAAAAATCATAAAAATTACATTGGATCCTTTACCCATCTCCTATTCTTTTATAATTCAAAATAGAAAATAAATGTATGCCTTCTAAAATTCCTTCTCACTATCAATTATATCATTAATGATACACTATCCCTTATAGTCTAGTAATTAAACTCCATTTCTTACTTAATCATTTTTCAGATTTCTTACTTATATTGCTCAATAAATTATCTCAATATGCTACGGGCATGCACAAAGCCATCAAAATAGATTCATCCCTTCACTTTTTTATATTGTAGACATTCTTATCTAAAACTACTCCTAACTTATGATTCTAACTGATTAAATGAAATGAAATGGCAATTCATATTTTCAACCTTTTTTCTTTGGCATTGAAATAAGTTTCCAAATTTTGCTCCTTAACTAATGTAGCACCTAACTAACAACAATAAAAAGATAATTATATATATCATCAATCATTTGATAATATCATAAAAAAAATGCATTTAGTTAGTCAAATTATTAATATAATTACAAATTCTTCAACAATTAATTGCTTATTTACGTTTCTTCTTTCAGACCTCCTCCTTTCGAGATTTCAACCTTTTTGTTTTCGTCTTACCGTATAGCTTAGAGATAATTAGGTCTTTCAACTTAACGTCTTTTCAAATGAATTCAGTAGATGCTTAATGACCACTAACATCATTGGATTCATTTTCATTCCCAGTATAAATTTTTTTATTAGATTCTTTTAAAAATTGTACGTGTGCTTAAAATTTGTTGCATTATCAATAACATAATCAAAGGCATTATAGAAAGTTGATTCCAACTTATGCATCCCTCTAATAATGATATCATCATCCTCCCAAATGTTACTAATCTTTATTTTAGTACTCCACTATACCTTATCCTTTCACCACCTTCTAAAAAAATCATAAAAATTACATTGGATCCTTTACCCATCTCCTATTCTTTTATAATTCAAAATAGAAAATAAATGTATGCCTTCTAAAATTCCTTCTCACTATCAATTATATCATTAATGATACACTATCCCTTATAGTCTAGTAATTAAACTCCATTTCTTGCTTAATCATTTTTCAGATTTCTTGCTTATATTGCTCAATAAATTATCTCAATATGCTACGGGCATGCACAAAGCCATCAAAATAGCATTCATCCCTTCACTTTTTTATATTGTAGACATTCTTCTCTAAAACTACTCCTAACTTATGATGGATCATACCTCATATGACTATATAAAAAAAGACTTAACCTAAGAATTATCTCCCAAGTGAACTCTACGATCATGTCATCACATTTTCTCTCAAATTACTTAATGTTCTTTGTATGATACACAACATATATAAAAGTATCTTTAAACATTTTATAACTATTATAGGCACCAATTACTCAAGAAATTTAAATGTATTCCATAAACACAGTCTATGCCTAATAGTTTAATGGCATTATTTATAATTTTGTACTCATCCTTAATTATAGAGCTAAGTGACTTTCCATTCATATAACTTAACGGTATATAAAACAACCAAAACAACATGTAATGGTCTCATTTCTCAATAGTTCATAATCAAACAAAATAAATCAACTATGATGGTTTACACTGATAAATGGGGTCTGATTTCAAAACAGATTCTGCAAGCATTCTTTGTCCTTGCACATGCCCACGCTTAGTCAATTATTTTTCTGCCAGTCTGGAAATTCGGATTATCTTTACTTTCCTTGCATCTTCTTGATTCAATTTCATCTCTCAAGTATTAAAAATCATCTGAGAACAATTAAGAAACAATTCCATTAATTTTGAATAATAATTTCCACACATTAAAGAGATTTATAAACAAAATGAGCACAAAATGACAACTTAACAAATTCCCCCACACCAAACCTTTGCTCGCCCTCGAGCAAACATGCCAAACCACTACACTCTATCAATTCATCCTTCTTAAGATTAAGTGCACACAATCCGTTAACTTGGGCCAGCAAGACTTAGGTTGCAACATACATCAAAATCACTTTTCACCGATACAAATAAACAAAGTCAAAGTAAGACATTTTTATTCAAAAGGCAAGTATGAAACCAAAGTGAATTCTTCTCATAGATTTCTATCTTACACTTAAGTGTTTAAGGTTATAGTGTTTCTCTCAAATCTCTCTCTAACAGATTGCACTACCATAGGCTTGCAAATTCACCAGTTATCATTCATTCGAATTACATGAGCTCATAGATTATAAGGACTTTATTATGGGTTGTAATGGGGCTAGGTTCAAAAGTAAGGTAAAAATGGCAAGAGTTAATCACAAGCATTCACAAAGTACCAAGTAAAAGGGACACTCAAATTAAAATTCTAAGATAAACACATGAATACAAAGGACTACAACTATTCATTACTAACTAATGCTACTATGCTTTATTTTTTTTCTTTTTCTTTTCTCTTCTTTTTCCTTTTTTATTTTCTTTTCTTTCTTCTTTCTTTCTTTTTCCTTTTCCCTTTTTTTTTTACTTGAATAATGCTAAGAACAAGGGAGAACAATCAAACAAGAGAAAATAATAGTAGCATAATTTAACAAACATATGAGTAGAAGTACCTATAAAAATATCTCAGAGCACAATACAAAAAAAAGTCCCAAAATCAAATGCTTTCTTAGTTCTTCATCAACTTGTGATAAGGTAAGGCTAATGGGGTTTTTGGGTTTCAATGTAAGGTGATTAATTGAAAAACAAACAAGGTTAAAGACTCAAAAGTGTTTGCAAAGGGAAAATAACTAGGTGGGTCATTTTTAAGCTAAAGGGTGTAAAAACAAAGAAAGCCTTAATCATTTCCATAAACCATGTAGTCAAACAATTTCAATCTAGTTCAGTGCAAGTTTTGAAGGCAAGCCTGATTAGAGGAGCATCACACAATACAAAGAAATAGAATGACATAAAGATGATGTCATTAAAGCTCAAATCCGCTCACAGGTTTAACTGAAGAATTCACCTTAATTCCACAAATTACCTAATCACTTAAATGTCAAAATTTTGACTACGTTTACAAGATTGGTTATTGCAATCAATCTGCATAATTGACTTTAGACTTGCATAGCCCAATTTAATTTCATGCACACACTTAATCTCATCCAAATTAATATGACAAAGCTTGATGGCTTAAAATACAACACAAGCATGCAAAAACCAGAAAAGAGAATCAAAGAAGAACAATATCACATATTCACACACATGTACTCCTATCCTTCCCCCTCACCCAGAATGGATATTTTCCTCAATGTCCAAAAACAATAAAAACACAAAAGAGGGATGGGAACAGAAGTACTCCCCTAGATTGAAGACACCATATGCAGCTTTGAAATGAATGACTGCAGCTTTGAAAACACAGATAGTATTGTTGAAGTGAAAGATTGCAGCTTCCTTTTCAAACGCCTACAAACAAAACAAACCAAAGAAAACAAGTAAAACACTTAAAGCAAACACCCAAAAGATCTGTATAAAAGAGAAAAATAGACAAAAGAAAGGGATACAGATGGGGGGCCTCCCATTAAGCGCTTGTTTAAGGTCATAAGCTTAACCCTTGGCATATGTACATCATCTATTATCGAATTGATGCTTGAGCCCAACATGAAGCATGCTCAAATTCTGTGAGAAGCCTGGAGCACCTTCCCTCGAAGTAGGTTATTTATCAACACGATGCCTCGAGGCTTATAAGGAATGGAACTTCATCATTTCACCATCATACTCTAATGTCCACTCATCTTTTCGGGCATCGCCCTTCTTACACCAGGATGATCTTCGTAAGAGTATCACCAATGGGTGTGGAGACTCGACATCCCGCTTGCCACCTTTGGTCTTCAGCTCGCTTGTCACAACTCTCTTAAAAACTGCACTTTTTGTAGCTCTTCCTATTTTTCTTCTTCTTTTACTTGTAAACAACTAGGAAAAGGAAACGAAATTTAGTTAGCGATAACATGAACTGCATCGCTTACCTTAGGAGGTTGCACGTCCTCCATCTTTTCTTGAACTATAACCTCTTCCTCTCCTAACTCCACTTGCTCTTCCTTTATTGCTTCTGGGTTCTCCAAATGATCTCCACTCTCTGAAGGAATGCACAACTCCTCAGCATCACTCTCCTGTTGGCTAAGAGCACTTGTAGACACTCCAACTTCCATGCTCCCTACCACATCCGCTAAGTGGCTCAATTGATCTTTTAAGGTCTTCAAGCTACTCCTCGTTTTCTGCTGGAATTGAAGAGTGCTCATCGCCAAACTCATTACGATCTCTTCCAAAGACATCTCATTAGCTTGTGGTGGCGCTGGTGGAGGCGGAGGCTCTGGCTGGAAGTAGACTGCTCTTGATAGTTGTTGGACCCCGATTCCGGAGCCCAACGGACTGACACATAAACCTTGACCATATACTTAACTTTGACCACTTTTGGT
>JAOQMQ010000004.1:5901120-5912021 GCA_027563845.1 Erythroxylum subrotundum
GCTGCAATCTTGGAATTATTTTATTTTGACCGGTTTCCAAGGTCGATTACTTTAATCGAACGACAGAGCCGCGATCAATGTAACTTCTAAAGTGTGCCAAAATTTATGAATTGTTTCATATATAGAGACTTTATTAAATTCATTTCTTCCTAATGCACAAAATAAGATGTTTATAACATTATTATGTATAAAAATTAATCTAGTATCTTGACGTTTCCATTCTTCCTTTAATTTGTGTACACTTTTATTATCTACAATTTTTGCAGGAAAAAAATGAACTATTTGAAACTATTTAGCAAAAGTTGAAACTTTTAACCATTAATAAAAGCCTCATCCTAGTTTTCCAATAAAAGTAATCACTCTTATCAAAGAAAGTGCTCTACTAATATTTTTCTTTTAATTGAATGATAATAATGATGATGCTCCTAAATATTCCATAAAGATTTTGCTATATGATTTCATTAGGAATGTTAGCCTATTAGACTCGCTCTAATACTATTTATTAGTCCTTAATAGGACCCAAGAGGAGTAGTGAAATAGGATTTTATAAAATTTAGCACATTGGTTGACTAATATATCAACCAATATTACTACAAACTCTCAATATTTCAAATTTGATAACTTTAATATATATTAGTTGACCACAAACCCATATAAAGTGACCAATCCCCCCAATAATAAGATTTTAATAACTTTAAATGCTCAAACTCAATTTTTTTAATGCAATTATGATTTGAACATTTCTTAAAATGTTCCTTAAAGAGTGTTTAAAAGATCAAAAGACTTTTCCATTAAAACCAAAAGCTTCAATTTCTCTTGATGAATGAAAAGTATTATGTAATAAAAGTGATATGAAATGTTTTTCATGATGAGTCTTTTAGAACATCAAAATGATTACATGAGATTACAATTAACATTACCAATTAAAGAATAACCTTGATGTTCCTTGTTCTTTTTTTTTTTTTTTTTGACTTGGTCTTCACTTTATAAGTTACAAAGTTCATCTTTTCTTTCATTAACTTCATGAACCATCTTCTTGTTTATTACTACGTCTTATCCTCATATTCTTTATCATTAAAATAATAAATCTATTGATGATGCATATATTTTGTTATGATCAAAATATTGATTATAACCTCTCTTGGTTCAATAGTTATAATACCTTATTATGATTACAAGTTAAAATGTACCATACTCTTGATCATAATACGCTTTCTAGAAAAAAATAATATAAAAATATTTTCTTGATAACTTAATAATGTGCTTCATAGCAAATGATAATATTAAACATGCAAACTTATGTTGTAGAAAGAAAATGTTAGTTTTAAGTTTTGAATTTCAACAAAATGACTAATGTCTCGTGTGGGTGGATGGAGGGAATAAAAATAACTTTTTTCTATTTAACACTTATTTTTTAATATAAATAAGTACTAATGAGTTACAGATAATCACCATTTGCATATTATAAAATATTTTTATTTTTAGATATTATTTCGTATTTCAAAATAATATTTTAATATAAGAGTTAGTATGTGTTAATAGTTTATAATTTCAAATTTCAACAAAATGACTAATGTCTCGTGTGGGTGGAGAGAGGGAATAAAAAAAAACTTTTTCCTTATAATCACATTAAGAACTTATTTTTGGGTTAATTGACATATTTATTCTTATCTTATAAATTGCTACTGCTATTTTAATTAATTTTTAAATATAAATAGGCACTTATGATTAACACATGCAAATTATAACATATTTTCCTTATTTCTTAGATATTATTTCATATTTTAAAACAATTTAATAGAATCGTTAACATGTTTGCAAAGTAAAAACGGAAAATGCACAAATTTGAATCACATTCATGATTTTCATAAACAAGTCGGTTAAGATGCACATTTTATTTGTAATGTACCTTTTGTTTGGTTTGAGTCTTTCAGAATCGTGTTTTAAATTACAAATCACTGCGATCAAAAAGGGGGATATAATCTTTACATAGATCTTCAAATATTAATAAAGTAAATCTATTGATAATTATCCATAACCAACGGTAAAGCGTTCCTCCAATTCGTTAATGATTTGCAATGATCACATTAAGCACCGCCTTTTAACGAATTAGCAAAATATAAAAGGAAAACAATAATAAATTATTGCTTATTGTTGGGTCTACAACTTCATTTTGGTTGAAGCACAAACGTAGTGATGAACATGATAGTCAAGCAGTTGGACCTCTCAAAACGCGCCACGTCATGCTAAACACGTCACGAGATTTACACAGGAAAGGATCATCATTCAACACGCTAACTCCCGTTAACATTCGCGGCCTCCCAGCTCGAGCAAACCATATTCCGCCAACTCAGCAATCTACCATTGGGCACACGGTAAGTTCATGGAGGTCTCCGTACGCTACCATTGAAAATTCCATCTTCCTTCTTACTGTGCTACGTTGTTTCACCCACTCCCTGTAGACTCATTTATTATATATAAACAAGAAGCTCGTTTTAATTTGAGACGGAGGATTTGGGGAGACATAAAATGGAGAGGTACAATCAGATCTGGGTCTTCGTAGGAGCTTTGGCTCTATTCGTCGTATCGGCGCTTGCTAACGATGTTGTCGTTTTGACGGAAGATAACTTCGAGAAGGAGGTCGGTCAAGACAGAGGAGCTCTCGTTGAGTTCTACGCTCCTTGGTAAATATTTTACTTTTGATCGCATAATTTGTGATCTCTTTTCTCAATCAAGTGCTTGTAGCATAATTCTTCTGATTTTTGACTACGAAATGATGTGCTTCACGTCTCGATCTGTTTTCGATTTTAATAGTATCTAGTTATTAGTTAGTCTATGTTTAGTATGCTGTGGGATTGCCTTTTTTTATTTATGTGATTTTAGTGATTTTTAGCTACCATTAATTGGACGTTTTATTTCGACGTGGCAGGTGTGGACACTGCAAAAAGCTTGCACCTGAGTACGAGAAGCTTGGGGCAAGCTTTAAGAAGGCAAAGTCTGTCTTGATCGGAAAGGTTAGCTTTTGTGTCGTTTGTGTTTTTGGCTGGTGTTTATTAGGATCCATTGTTGAAATTGGTTTGGTTTTCTCGAATCTAATTGTCTGTGTACGTTGAATGTGGAGCCCTAGGTGAAAAGTATTGTAATAGGATTTATGGTTTGAAACGAGGACCAACTGTATTTCTTCTGTTGATGTGATTTAGGTGGACTGCGACGAGCACAAGAGTCTATGTAGCAAGTATGGAGTTTCTGGTTACCCAACTATCAAATGGTTTCCTAAAGGATCTTTGGAACCCAAAAAGTGAGGATCTTTATGCCCATTCTGTCAATTGTGGAATGTGCTTAATTTAGTGATTGCTTTTCGGTGGTTGTTGGTTTATTTAGTTAATCATATCAAATATTTTGGTTTTGATAGGTATGAAGGACCACGAACAGCGGAAGCCCTTGCCGAGTTTGTGAATAATGAAGGAGGTAATCATTGTCCTTAATTTTTCTAATCCAATCCTTTAAATCATCCAGAATCTTTTCTCCCGTTGGTCTGTTTACTTATCTTTTCTCCCGTTGAGTTCATGAGAAATTGAATGATGTGGAAACAGTGTGAATATGGTATAATGAGAAATTTAGTGTATTGATACAACTTTACCAAGTTGTTTCATGTGAGGATCAATAATTGAAGTTTGTTATCTTTGATGTGATGGCTGAATGTATCTCCTCAGAGTTGGTCATGGCCAGTAAATGTCTACAGTCATAATCTTGTTGGTGCATATTTTGGGAATTTGATAACCTTCGACCCATTACCTTTAGAATAACAATGAGAGTTCCTAATCTGATATATTTGCTTGTAGGGACCAATGTGAAGATTGCTGCTATCCCATCAAATGTGGTGGTATTAACAGCAGATAATTTTGATGAGGTTGTCTTGGACAAAACCAAAGATGTTTTGGTTGAGTTTTATGCACCTTGGTAAGCGTTTGTGTCACAGGTCAAATACTATGGTTATTCTTTTGAAAGTTCTTGTGAATTTGAAGACATACTAAATAACCTATCTTTTGTTTGTTCTTCCAATCCTGATATCATGTTTATTGACATGGAATTGGTGATTTTTCCAGGTGTGGTCATTGTAAAAATCTTGCTCCTGTACGTCCATTCTTTCTTCCTTGCTGCTGTACTTAAATGTGTTTTGGGAACAGCGCTCTACTTGGATGTTTGTAAATGATCTTTCACATTTTTTTTTCCTTCCGTGGCAGACATATGAAAAGGTTGCTACAGCATTTAAATTGGAGGAAGACGTAATAATTGCCAATCTAGATGCAGACAAATCTAAGGATCTAGCTGAAAAGTATGCCAGAATTGTTAGTGTTATCTAGAAATATGACAACTAATAATTGATTAACCAATTTTAATGTGCTCTATATGCAGGTATGGGGTAAGTGGTTACCCAACATTGAAATTCTTCCCCCAAAACAACAAAGCTGGTGAAGACTATGATGGGGGAAGAGATTTAGAAGACTTCGTGACTTTTATCAATGAGAAGTGCGGAACCAGTCGTGATGCAAAAGGACAACTTACTTCAAAGGTTGGTATTGTATTGAAAACATTGAGGTTTGACCTTTGATTATTATGTACAGGTTTGATCATTACATGCTTACATGTTTATTCCTTCCTGTTGACTGATAGGCTGGTTTAGTCGATAGTTTAGATGCCTTGGTGAAAGAGTTTGTGGCTGCCGGCAAGGATGACAAGAAAGCAGCCTTTTCCAAAATGGAAGCAGAAGTTGAGAAACTCGAGGGTTCTTCTTCTAGGTATTTGAGCAATGAGCTTAAAATTCTGGAAAACTGTTTCTCATTCATCATTCATTATAGTTGCCTGTTAAGCACAACGTTCAATTTTTCTGTCATCCACGATGACTATGTATCTTGAACTTTTAACTTATGCAATTCCCATTAAAATTTTCTTCCAAACTCGTGACAGGTATGGAAAGATCTACCTGAAAATTGCCAAGACTAGTATGGAAAAGGGTGCTGATTATGCTAAGAATGAAATTAATCGTCTTCAACGAATGCTTGAGAAGGTAAGTTTAATGCATAGATTATCTGCCATTTGCTTCTGTTTGCGTACCTAGTAGAAACATGGTTAACGTATAGTAGTTAGTCTACTATCAAATTTTTTGTTCTCATCTATTGTACAAAAAAATCACTTTCCTTATTCGGTTAATTGGTGCAGTCAATCAGCCCAGCAAAGGCAGACGAGTTCACCCTGAAGAAGAATGTCTTGTCTGCATTTATTTGATCAGATAATTTTTCCAAGTATTGAAGCTGAAATCATTATCCACCACAAGAGCTAGATGTTTACGTTTAGACTTATTAGGGCAGCCGAGGATATCTTCTGACATTGGAAGTCTTTGCCTTTGATCTGAATCTGAGCATATGATGAAACAAACTGTTTTGAGAGTCTTGACATGGCCGGTTCAGGGATGCTATACGCATTTGTTTAGTTTTTATTCACGGTTACAGAAACTTTAGTATGTGTTATGAATTATGACCTCGAGAAAGCAATTGCTTCCCAAACTTTTGTTAAGCATATGAGTGGGGTTGCTGGTTGAGCAAATGCTGTCAGTATTATTACACCGATTAAAAAGAAGAAAGATAAGATGAGCTGAATCAATAGATGACTTTATTTGCGTCACTTGGAATGGTGTGGCTGGTATTATTGACCAATGACTGGTATATCAAGTAGTGAGGTTTTATTTAGCTATACATCTCAGATATCTGAAGAATTAAACCCACAGGAGTCATTTAGGACTTTCTGGCTTACATAGGGTGGTCAAAAGTTGGCATCTTTGCCTCTATTAAAGATCGGGTTCCCGTGGTGGTAAGGTGCTCTTTCTCAAAAGGGTGGCTCAAACAACTGGCATATGTTATATATCCTGATGATCTTTTAAGGGACTTTGGGAGTGGGCAGCAAAATTTAGCGATTGGGAAATAGTAATTGCATAAAGATCACATTGCCAATAGCTTTGGGAATTACATATTTAAATAACAGATTGAGAGATAGTAATCACATAAAAAGTTGGCCACAGAAGCTATAAAATATGCTTTCTTCCCCTCCCGTTCTTGATGATAATGCCATCCTAAATGATCGGGATTCTCGTTAGTGGAGATGCTCACTTGTCTCATAGACTTTTGTTCCCTTCGAAGGACAAATTTGCTTGGCACCCGAACCTCACAGAGAGCAGTTTATTCTCTGTTAGATCAGTTTATCACATGATTATGGATGTTATGCTTCCGAATACACCTTCTTCCAGTGGACATTAGATTTCCCCTTACATGGAAAAGAGCCTCAAAGCTGAATTTCCCCCAGAATATCTGTATATTGAATTTGAAATGTGATGTTAATGCCCCTCTACGAAATTTGTCAGTGTCCAATGGTAGTACTGATAGCTAATTCAAATCTTTGGTTTCCTCTTTCCATTAATGATTTCATTTTGTTCACATTCTTAATTAGGATAGGATGCCCATAAACAACGTTAACCCTTGAACCCTGCCACTCTCTCTTTTTATTTTAGTTGAATTAGGGATGAAATTATTTCGACCCCCTCTTCTTGTTTCCATCTCCTATATCGATCGACTCCAGTAACAGTTGCTATATCTTCAGGATACATCAATCGATAAAATCTAACTCGTCTTCTGAACATATTATGTAACAGACAAATTCTTAGGTGTCGGAAAGACATAAAAGAAAATCAACAGATATTTTTTTTTTCGTGGAGATTTAGAAAATCAAAATATTTTGCTAAACCAACCAGATTAAGCTTTTGAAAAATGATAATATTGATTTGAACAAGACAACCAGGGACTACCGTGTTTTCTGAAAATCTATAGCTACTGCAGATGATTGAATTGGCTTGAAAGTTTGGCTCTTGCACCCATTTCAATTGCAAATAAGGGTTGTTGAAAATTTCTACGAAGAAGAATTTGAATTATGTTGGATTTATACTTTTATATATATATATATATATTTTCAGTTAAAACTTACAAGTAGAACTACGTCTAACTTGCTGATATTCACATCAGTTTCACGCAGAGAATAAGCTTTTCTGTAACGTTATAAGATCTTGTGGATGAAGAAACGTCGGAGATGGAGGCCAAAGGGAAAGGGACGAGTTAATTTCATCATTAAATCAACTAAAATAAAAAAAAAACAAAGATACTGATAGATATCAAAGAAGCCATGTTAACCTAGTTATCATTGCAGAACTCGCTTTTAAAATTAAAATATGACATGAATATGACAACTATAATTTGAAGTTTAAACAGAATGAATTTTATAATATTAACCACTACTAAATTTAAAATTTAAAATTTTTTGAATAAAAATGCTCTTTTTAACGGATTTACCATTAGAAGAAATAATTCAACGTATCATTAAAGATAAGATACAGAAAAGTCTTGCATAAGTTGGACATTCCATATCAGTTCCCATATGGTGTGAAGGTTTGAACTATTATGCAACTGGAAATACCCATTGGATTCTCTGAAGAGTTTGTACTAAAACTCCATGTTACCCACACCAAATTTGTGCAAGCATCATCCACTCAATTCTTCACGATAGAAATTATCACTGAAATCATCAAGGAACCAACTGAAAGGTTTGGATAGCTCTAGTTTGCAAGTGTATGCACCCCGCACACATTTAGCAGAGTCTCGAGTCCAAAGTAGCTAATGAATGCACCCACTCAGCTGCAAATCTCAACCAGGATCCAAATTGATTGCAAGAGAATCAACCAAAAATATTCATAACACATGACTGACATCATCGTCTTATATTTTAGCGGACGTGCCCCAAATATTCCAAAGTGAGTATGCTGGTGAAAGTGGCTAAGCTTCACAACATCCCATTGTGGACGAGAAAGCAGACATAGATCCATGTAGTATAGATATTCTCTGCATTTTTGGTTAACTCGGACTTACACAAACCGTAAGTGTGACCAAATCACCAGAACATGCTTTGGCCAGCCATCAATTAGTCCATCTTTTGAACTGTTTTCTACTACGTCAATCAAGAGCCAACAAATGCACAAGGTATAGCCAATACTCATCCTATTTTTCAAGTATTAATTCCCAGGTTCGTCTGATTTCATATTCAAGACCCTACGCGACTTTTCCTCAATAAACTCAGGTTCAGATATACCAATTGACGAACACTCAATATGATAATCTCTCTCATCAATTAAGGACTTCATGTATGTGCAACGTCGCTCTTCAGCATCCATATTAGTTATGCCTTCCTGCCCTGATCCATATGACAACTCAAAAGATGGTGGGCCAGAAGGTTGAGTTCTCATCTGCACAGACCGCAAAAGCGCAGCTCTTCTTAAGTCAGCTGAGTGACAGATATCACTAGGTGATGATGGAAACCGGCCCTCAGAATCTGAACCACGTTGTCGAGGCTGTGAGCAGGTGACAGCAGTAAAGGTGCTTCCATGTGAAGGATTTGAACTGGATGATTGTGCAGAAGATAGTGTACTATGTGGCTTTTGATACCTATACGGAGAAACAGGACTACTGGGTGCACTGTCAGGTTGTAATGAGCAAGTATTTGTAGCAGTTTCACAAAATCTAGAGTCATCTGAGTCCTCTGACATTGGTGAATACTGCAACATCTCATCCCTGAAATGATGCATTTAACAAGGTTGTGAGTATGGGAATAAGGAAAAACAAAATACATTATTTGAAGAAACTACCAGCCTTGAGAGATTTAAGGCAAAAAGGAGTTGAATTACGTAATCGTGAAGCATGCAACCTGACAAATTTTCAGCTGATAAAGAATACTCCAAATGCAGCACAGATAATAGCTCATACGAATTCTAACCTTTTAAGCCTTCTTTAAAAGTCTCTTCACAATTCAACCTGGCATAAGTTCACACCTAGGGACCATCCAAATATATACTGGAGATTCAGGATACATTAGACACCTATTCTAGATTGCCATCGAAACTACACATTACAATTTGCAAATCCACCCCACAATTTGGTCTAAATATGGAATTGCTGTAATCATGATAGAACTCCTCAAACATACAAGCAGTAGCACGGTGATAAAACTAGACCCAACAATCACCTACTCCTGTTATGAATTGTGAAATGCCAAAACTCATAGGAAGCAGGTCAACATTTAAGATATGATCAAATTTAACGCAATTACAAGCCACCTATAAACTTCCCTGTAATGGGCATGATAACAAAAATTCAAAAGGATTATTTCAGGCCTAGAGCATCAGGATCACACATTCAAACAGATAAGCAACTACTTGTCCACCTCATTCCTTCACCTTCTTCATTCACCATTTCCAAGATATCAGAGAGCAAAAATGCCAAGGATCTACCTGAGATAATACATGCCATCGGATCTTGCCGGAGATTCCATGAGATTCTCTGGGAGTGTGTCTCCAACAGTCAATCCATTCAAACTAGACGCCATCATCTAGGCCCAAAAGCACAAAGGTAAAGCTGTCAACATTATAAACAAAGGAATCGACTTTAACAGTAAATTAAGACACATCCACATCCATATCCACACAAGAACACAAGACACATCATACCCACAAAAAATCTAAATCAATTCACTGAGGAAAATGAAAATAATCCGAACGCGAGGAAATAAAATAACAAGAGAACATAAAAACGAGAGAAGGAAGAGACCTCGCTAAGGTAACGTTTATGAGAATGAAGATTGTCGAGATAGACCTCGTCCTCGGGATCTCTATTCCTCTTCCCGTTGGGTGATGTTGTTGTCGTTGAATCCGAACCCATCTGAACTATACCTTAATCAACTTATTTCGTCTTAATTGCTTTTAATTTAATAAGCAAAACTATGTTATAGTGTCCAACTTCAAAGCGTAGTTTCTGTTCCGGAGACTGACGACAAATACATAAAAAGCAGAGATGTTCTCTTCCTTCGGCTTTTGCTGGCCCCGGGAAACGGGATAAAAAGTGACCTTCACAAGTAATACTTGGCACTGAAACGACGTAATTTGCTTACAACGGTAATGTGTTTAATTATAGACAGTAGATATAAAAATAAAACTATCCTGGTCCTTATCCCTAAGGGTATGTTTGGATGTGGCTGGAAGGATGAAAGGGAATGGAATGGAATGGTCCAAATGACTCAGACCATTATTTGGGAGTTTATTTTGAAACAGAATGGAATGGCAACTGATGGCTTTGGAAGCCATCCTTTGCCATTCAAAATCTAATATTTTATGACCTCCCAAATTGGGGGGTCAAGGATGGAATGGCATGGCTTGCCTTCCAAACCATAATTTAATGACAAAATTACCCTAAAAAATTTAATAAAATTACAACCATAGTCCAACAAAAACCTACGCAGTAACATGTTACTACGTCCATTGTGTTTCTCCTTCAACCGGCTTCTTCCATTGACGAACATTTTTCTCCACAACTACTAGGGTCATCTACCTTCGTTCCATTAGGTAAGATAATTGTACAAGATGATTGTTTGTGTCTTCGTTCCATCAGGTCCTGTTTGTGTAAGATGATTGTGCATGTTATCTTTTCCTACTTATATCGTTGTTACTGAGATTGATGATTTGATGAGACTTCAAAGAATTGTGTTAGAATGGGGTAGCTTCTTGTTATTATCAATTGTCATCTTTTTGGTTATATAAAGATAAAGGAGAAAAATGTCGCTAAGAGGAAAATCACGCTTATTTAGTTATTTACCAATTGTTCTCCTTTTTCAACTTTACTTCAAGCAAAAGAATAAGAAAATTGATTGCTTATATAGGAGAATGACAAAACTATATTTTGGGCATCCTACAATTTGAAATGCTTTGGGGTTACTAAAATAGTTTCATGGCAACTATGCATATTTTATTACAAGGG
>JAOQMQ010000004.1:6008905-6020401 GCA_027563845.1 Erythroxylum subrotundum
TGCCAGAGCGAATCAATGATATGGTTGATGGTAGTGACATATCGGTATTCTTCCAACAATGTAAGCCGATTGGTGCTGCCAAAACAATTGCTCTTCCTATAAATGAGCTAAAGATTGCACATTGGTATGTGCTTATGAATTGTCATGAGATTAGGCCCTTTATTGACTAAGTTTTTCTAACCTTTTGTCAAATTAAGATATGTCATAAGTAAAGATATCTCATATAATATTGATTGACTTTATAATGACCCATAGTGAGCACATGGATGAGCTGAGGAAACAAAGTCTATTTCAATGACTACAATGTAAACTTTTGTCAATGAATGAAGTGAAGTGTTTATGTTTTAAGTATTGTCTATTCTTTATGATGTTATTTAAGAGATTATGTTTGCTCTAACATATCATTGTCATAGGATATGTACTTAAATGTCCTCTAGCTATTCGGGTATATACTCCATAGTAGTGAGATGTTTCATGAGATCTACTACTTGATCTAATCAAGGAGTTTAACATGTGCTAGTCTATCCGGATTAATGATATTCCATCTCATTAATCCTATGACTAGGGAAAGTTTAGATACTAACATAATTACACATGATAGGAATCTCATTATCATGATCTCATCATAATTTCCTCGATGCTATGTTTTCTATCAAGGACTTCATTAAATCAATTTAAGAATAACATCAAATCCATAAACGTATAAACATCGAAATAATAAAAAACTTCTTTATTAATCATAAAATGATTTGTACAATAAGTGATAAAGGTGATTGTCTTTAGAGCAGTTCTCTAACCGAAGTCACTTATATAGTTATATTTAACTCATAATTAAGTTCATTTATTGGTGTAGATGTTGGCTTTTGTGATAAGAGTCCATTTTCACTGCACTTTATACCTCTGGAAAATGCATATTACGATGTAGTAATACATTTCATCGTTATTTGCATGATTCCACAGAGGGAGATACACAGATACAGTTATGTCTTCATTACTTGTATATTTAAACAGGAAGTGAAGTGGAATATATATTCTGCAAACTATTCTTTACGCTTTGACTAAAGAAGAGCAATTAAAGTTGCAGAAGGATATATCAGTAAATCTTGAATTTTCCTGCTTCAATGTGATCCAAGTTCTGCATTAAATCTAGTATGGACCAAATATTTATGTTCTCCTTTCTCGTTTTCCTACAGGGATGTTATCAACTTCAGAACAATGTTGGAAAATTTTTCACAAGTTGGTACCGGTTCCATCCTTACATCACAGTTCTGATTTGTTATTCCATTGTTGTTGGACTACTGCAATGAGAAGCCGAGTTAAGACAGTGATTATAGCCTGTCTCAACACTTGGTGATCAAGTTGATGTCGCCGTGATCGGTTTGATCATGTTCAAGTGCAATCTAAATCTCTGGACACATCAACTAGTTGACCCTGGCTAATCAGTAACTAACTATATTATCTTATAAAAGGAAATAGGTAAATATTTCATGAATTAAGCCCACGGAACGGAATGGTGAACAATTTGGGTTCGTTAGAGGGAGACAAATGAACACGGTGGTTTACAGTAACAAATTCTTGCAACAATTGTACAAAGCTGTGTTACCTACTTATCGGATTGATCAGCATCAGCCAACGAAACTCTGCTTAGCCTACTGGGAAATGTTGTCACATCGCTTGTTTTTACCTTCTTGCTACCGCCACGTCGGCTGCTTGAACCATATATTGCTCTGTGAGCAAGCGCTTTTCCAAAGTTGGTCCTACCTGAACTCCTTTGGTTGGACGTGGTCTGTGTGGAGTTCTCCACCACATTGTCATTCTGAATGTTATCTGATACCTCGGCATTTGCTTTCTCAGTTGCCATATCTATATTCTTTGTTTCTACACAACTGTGTTCCAGGAGTACTGACAATTAATGTTACATACAAGAAGCACTGCTACTCACTACAAAGGACTAGTTATGCACATGTACATACATATGTATATATATATATTGTTTAGCAGAGAAAAGAATTTAATGGACGTAGAGGTTGAATCGATCTGAAGATGCTGGCAAAGGAGTTTTCAGGCAAAGTTGTTTAAAACCAAGCCGAAAGGAAGCTGTTCCTGAAAACTCTTTTACCAACGAACAAGCAAAATGTGTCTTTGGTTGGAAGAAACCAAATATACCTTCGATGTTCATGCATAGCCATTTGTAACATATCATTCTTTTTGTTTATTTGTATTATACCAACAGCTTAATTTGGAAAAGACAAGAACGACTTTTGGACGTTACTACAGATTCCCCGTAAACCCCTTCTGCGTAGCTGATGAAATTTGAAGTCAATGTCGTGTTACTTACACCTGTATTTATATTTTGGCTTCTGTTTTATCCTCTACGAGCATCAACCTAGCAGTCTAATATTTCTTCCTTTCGTTTTCGTTTTTGGGATCTTTGGATAACAATGATGGGTGCCAACTTCAGTGAACTTTTGGCAGAAAATGTAACAGGAATCAGGCTCATCAAACTTGCACAGCATTGGATCTTAAATAAATTGCGTGGAAAAAGGGTATCGTTGATTGATCGAGTTGTGAAGAAACCTGTAATAAAGTACAGAAATTGGTAAAGAAGACGTGAAGGGACCACATATTCACAACTTTATCAGTCGAGTTAAGTAATTGTGGTGGGGACTGCAAAATCTGTCCCCTTGTCCTTTTTTTCACTCTTCACTTTGAGAGGAGTTGTTGACAGAAGGTATTGCAATAAGAATTCAAGAATCTGGATTTCCAGCTATGCATGTGAACTGTATCCAACTTTACGGCTGATTACTGTATCTTCTCTTCTTCCCTCTGTATAATAAAAGCCAATAACTATAGCTTTTCCGCGAGTCATGTTCCCCTCTTTTTGTGGCTTTCAACCTCAGCAGAAATGGCGTAATTTTGAAAGAGTCTACAAGCTTTATCGATGACAAACACCTTTAGATACAGAGTATGGCACCATGAAGAGCGCAGAAGATGATCTTGAGAGAATTGAATTGAGCCTGTAATTCGATCTCTTCGTCTATATATGACAGCCAAGGCTACAATGGTGCCTGTTGATTTCAATTCAACGAATAAGGGGGTAATTTTTCAAGAGAAAAAGCTCGTAACTTTTTATTATAAATTAACTCGATACTTTTTTATATTTTGATGTATCAACTAGTAATGATTATCAGATCCCTTATAACTCAAATTTTCCTATACAAGTCAATAGTTAAATTCGGTGGTAAAATACAAAGAAATTTGATACCAATTTATAGCAAATATGAAATTTAAAACAGTATTATAAATAATAAAAAAATATTTTTATATAATAATAACGGGTCATAATAATCACTTGCAGCAAGTAATCATTCCTAGTTAATTCCTTTCTTGCAAGTTAGACTACCCAATGCCAAGGAAACTAAACAAAGGTAGCAGTGTTATGCTGTAATGTCAAAGTTGGGCATAGAATACACAATCTGAGGGTAAAGGTTACTATCCATTCCCAGTAACTAGAGAAGCTGTACAAAATTTTATAATTTCACATAAATGCTTTTCATGTGCAAGAAACCTGCGACAAGGCCCCAAAATAAGATCTCCAAAATTACAAATGCTAGGGTGCCCCACCTCTCGGAATGAAGCATCGCCTGGAGGAGTGATTTTGTGCCATCAACCTGCAAATAAGATTGTCCTCAATCAGTTTGTTCACTTTGCTTGCGTTAACTCCAAACGTCTCAGAATGCGAGCTTGAAACTTCCTTTTATGGATCAGGATTACAAAGAAATTCAACGTACTCCTTCACACAAGTAATAGGTGATCAAATGATTTTTGGATCTTCTCCTCCTCCAAAAATATCACGATGGTCCACTTTCAGCGTAAAAAGTAAACAAATATAGCTCGGAAAAGATAACTTTCGCATGAACTTTTTAGTTGTTGGTCAATAACTGATCCAACTGTTTCATACCAGTCTCTATTGTAAGCTGTGGAAGTTCTACTCTTGCAACAACTTTATTCGTTGATAATAAATTATATTAACTTATTATAACAAACAAGAGAGAGATTTTGATTGCAAGGGAAAATGCCACTCCTAACTAGTAGCAAAAGAAGAAAGACATACCAAGTTGTTTTCTGGAGAACGCCAATAGAAACCTTGCAAAACTATGGGGCAAAGTTCAGATGCAGCCAAAGCAAAAATAATGAGCGCATTCATCCCCATCCACTGGAATAACACTGTGAGCCTTCTGAAATTCTTCACATCAACCTGCATCAAATTATGGTGCAGAGCAGAGATATTTTTCATGGCCATCCAATTTTACAATTTCATCCT
This sequence comes from Erythroxylum subrotundum, assembly GCA_027563845.1. Taxonomy (NCBI): domain Eukaryota; kingdom Viridiplantae; phylum Streptophyta; class Magnoliopsida; order Malpighiales; family Erythroxylaceae; genus Erythroxylum; species Erythroxylum subrotundum. Next base: position 6,013,230 of record JAOQMQ010000004.1, read on the forward strand.
CTCAAAAAGAAAAACAAAATCGGGTAATAGTTTTAACAACCAAATGACACATACCTATTCTACATTTCAAGTTCACATTGTTGGTGTTGTAGTTCCCATCTCTAGTTACCTAGCCTAATTTATTAACAAGTTATCCTTCATTTCCTTTCTATTATAATTATATTCATGGCTCACTAATCAAAGAGCTCTTCAAACTACTTGCATACATTAGCATATGACTTGTCAAAGAGCTCTTTAAAATATCAAGTTCAACCAGAAGTTTACATGGACTTAAAAGTGGAGTGGTAAACTCACCACATAAAAGATAATGGTTAGAAGCATGCCCGATGCTCCTGCCGTGATGCACATATAGCTCAATGTGTAAAGGGGTTTACATAATGGAATGCCTGCAATAATTCACCATGTCATTAAAGAAAGAGACAAAATCTTGTCGATAAGATTAGATGTAAACTAGATTAAGATGATGGAAAATTTACCAAGCAATTCCATCATATATCCGATTATTAGAAGCGGAAAAGAAGAAATAGACCATAAAAGCAACCTCTGCATGTGGTCCTGCAGGAATGAGGAATAGATTCATCAGAATAGATCCATGAACAGCTCACCTAATCAATGAAACACGAGAAGTCTATATCTTATAAACGCACAAAAAAAAATTTAAAAAAATAGTATACCTTATAATGGATAAGTATATGCCCAAAATGCAACCCTAAAAAGCATGTAACAGCAGCCATCAAGGAACTGAAAGGTTTATTTAGTGAAATTAGCATTTCAACGCAAAAATGTAAAGCTGCAAAGAATATGAGTGCAGACTCTTGTAAAGTGTCCACAGAAACGCAAACTCAGATGTCCACCCACCAAATAATATTGCAATGGCCCAAAAAAAATTCATCCGATATCTTCCAGCAGACACATGAAAGTCTAACACTTCTTTAACCATTGAGTGTTCAGAAGATAAATACGGCAACTAATATTCAACTTCTAGTTCTGCATTGTTACTCTTCAAGGAATCAACAATTAATCTCACATTTCTTATTATCGTTAAATACCTGAAAATTTTGCTTAATGAACTCAAATCTAGTTTTTAAAATAGCTCCTTTCCATTTTCTTTTTAGACCCCCTTCTCTTGATTTGCTAACAAAATCTGTGGGGACTGCTGTCGATATTGAATACCCATTTGCTTATTGTCCAAGCATTTCTGTTTAACGTTCCTATTTGATTAGGAAAACAATTAACTATTTGGAACTCTTGCTATGGAACACATACAAAACACAAAAATGTGAGAAGAAAAGGAGTTAGCCAAAACAAAATGATTATGCCCAAAAAAAATGATTATCTAACCTTAAGATGCCCTCAGGGTCAAATGGAGCAAGGCACCATCGAGGAGCATCTGCTGGCAGAGGCCCATAATCAGGAGAATTCATGCTACATTGCTGTGAAAAGAAGGGTGCGAGACTTTACACATTAGTTAACTGATACTGGTATAGGGAACTAACTGGTCATTATAGAAAAACCTAATTTACCACCTTGGTTCTTTTGTAAACAGGATGTTGATACAGATGATGCTCACCAAGAAAAAGTCGATCGATCAAACCAACTGCATTACAAGGAGGCTCAAGACTACCCCTTACTCCACAAGCCACCTAACCAAAAGGCACCATCATTTAATTTAGTCACATAGACTAAGAAAACACAAGCATATAATAAAGTAAAACCTTTGTGTGAAACTTATCTTAGAAAAAGCACTGGGGGCAGTGTTAAAGGAAAGAGCTATCAGCCTAACATGACTCTCTAGATTCATGCACCAGATATATAATTCAGATCATTATGTCACCTAGTGGTCCCTAAACATTATTCTACAGTAATAGCCCCAAAGTCACTCCATGGTTTCTTACAGGATACAACCATGGTCAGCATCTTTAGTACTGTTTCCAAAATTGTTATGATGGACAATTTGGAGGATCCTCTCAGCAGAAACCTGAGAGAAAGTTACATACTCACAATTTGAGCACCAGATCCGTAGCCAAATACATTGGTGCTTGAAGCTTCAAATTGCCAGTTTGGAACATATAGGCCATACAGCAAGCACATGTAAAGCATGCACAGCAAGCAAGCCAATATCCTGCCAAATAAAGCAAGTTTAAAAGGTGAGTGCAAGAACATGAAAGCACAAATTTATCCAGTATTACTGATGCCAGTTAAATCCTGATCAAGCTTAGCTCTCTTACTCTAGGCCATAGTTGCTTGTTAGCAAGTGAAATGGTACCCAGAGATATGTAAATTCTGGGTAATAAAACTAACCACTGAATGCTGTATTTCTTCACAAATGACATGGATGAGTCAACAATCACATTGTCCACAAGCCAGATCTCTGACAATGAAGCAACCAGATATCCAATAGATATTCTCTGTGATTAAAAAGCAGGTATGAACAGAAGAAAGACATGAACAGTACTTCCTTATGAAAATGCCATCCATTGAAGAAATTCATCAGGATCAAGTAGCTCAATTTTATGATGTTAACAATTTATTAAAATGCTGGCCAAGCTGAACAAAATTTGCATATCCATGCCAGTTGAAATTACTTTCACAATAATAGTATATTTTCTGCTCATGCTTGTTTTAGCAGCTTACCCACTACACTATAAGGACGCTTTCTGTTGCATATCACTTCTACTTAATAGTCAAACCATCTTTAGTCCTAATACCAACTAGGTGTTTCCAGACTAAGTTCATGATTTTGAATCTCCAGTAAAAACTTTTAAGAATATGCTAGTTGCAATTGCATAGCTAATGTTGGTAAGGAATGAAGCAAAGTGATTATAACTATGTATGGGATTAAGCATCATATCAGGACCAGTATCACATGAATAAGGGAACAAAGAATTTACAAAATTCTATCAGCAAACAAAATTTCAGGATAAGGGTTGCCATTCCTGTTAGAAGAATGAATTACATAAATGTTCAACAACTAATAATGTCGACAATATTACCTGTAGCACACCTAGCAGACGCATCTTGCTTACATCAACTCCATAAGTTAAATTGTCACGCCCATGGAAATACCCACCTAAATGAATTCCAAAATGGAAATGAACAAAGACTTTAGCAGGTAAATACTCTTAGTTCCTATTATCAAGACTAGGAAGCGGCATGAAAACTTCTTTTGCAAAATGAATAATTCGTCCCCAAGACCATATCAAAAAAGTTTATGCAGTCACCGGAGTTCTCATGGCATACCTTGCAACAATAACCCTAGAAGAAATAATTTAAGTGTCCTCAATATGACTTTCTTGGTTGCGGTCGGTTTGCTAGGTCCTTTCTGCATGTAGACTCAAAATTATGAGAATTGACTGATTTGCCAAAACAAGTTACAAAATCCCGCACACAAAATACGGAAATATGCTGCATCCATATTACGATATTCACAACATTCCTGACGTTTCCTAAGTTTTTTTCAGGGAACAATAACTTTTACCTTAAAAACTAAACTGATGGAGACACCAACACCAAAGAGAAAAGCCGGCATCACAAAGTCTGCTAATGTCACCCCAAACCAAGGGGAGTGATTAATAGATGGAAAAGCACCTCCAGCATCATCTACTAAAATCATGAGCTGAAAATAGATAAGCAGAAGAAATAATTAATAGAACAATTCTCTGCAAAAATAGCCAAACAAACCAAGCTTTCACCAAGGTTATAAGACAAGTTTTCAATGATACTGCTAAGTTCAATAAAGCAGTCAAAATCACAAATTTCCAAAAAAACTGAAGGCAAATACTTGAATTGAATTTCTAAATATGGAAGCGAGAAGTCAGATGGCCAACCGCGACAGTGAGACCACGGAAAACGTCGAGAGAGAGTAGACGTTGACTACGGGGCAGCGTGACGGGTTCGTCGGATGAGTTTGAAGGTGCAATCTCTCCTCCGTATCCGGTGAGAGGTGGATAATTGCTGAGAAGTGGCTCTCGAAGTTCATCTCTGGCGACGGTGATGGCAGTTGACGCAATTTCGCTATCGCCGGTAGAATTTGACTGTTGCTCTTTCATAATGCAAGTAAACTGATCCTTCAGTTTGCCAAACACACGTGGCGTAATATAATGTTTCGAACTCGGCATTGACCATTTTCTCCTTGTTGAATGACAACATTTACCTGTTGTATCTAGTTAGTGAACGAGTTTATATTATAGATTTGACGAAAATTACGTTTTGAATCTGACATTTATATCGAATTTATTATTTTTTAATTTCAAATAATGACCCACTGTTTTAAAATTGAGTTCAGATCTTCTGTCTAATATTATAATATTTTATTGTATCTATTAAATCTCAGTCATTTATTTATGTGGATCATGTATGAGTCCTGCGTAGGTCTCGCAAAATAAATAGCTGAAATTCTATGTGACAGAATAAGACATAGTAATATTGGACAGATAATCTTGTTTCTTACAAATCTATACTTTTCATGTGCTGACGGATGACAAGTCGTCGATACCTTCTTTCTCGTTGAAACCGGCATCTCCTTGAGAATAGGAGTCGTTGATCGATGATTTATAGAACACCCCCACTTCCAACAGTGGATGTAGCCGGAACTTATGATCGATGATTTATAGAACACCCCCACTTCCAACAGTGGATGTAGCTGGATCACTAAGTTCCTCAACCTCAGTTTAATAGAAATCTGACATGCTAAGTTCCTTCTCCACCATTGCAAATTTTGCGAAGCAGACCCTTTAATCCTCCATTTTCATTTGCTTTAAAACTCTCTTCTCATTGTCAACTGCCACAATATCTAGGATTTCATGTCTCAAGCAATCTTCCAGCACACTCATGCATGGATCTGCCCTTTCCGTGTAAATGTCAAGTTCATTGAAACCTATTAGAGATTCTAACATGTTGGTTTTTGCTACTATGTTAGCTTCATCTTTGTTTAAATCGAGCGTATCTTCTTTGAGTTTTGAAATGCTCATAACTTTGCTGTTTTGAACTCGAATGGTATGTTATAGGCCTCAGTGAAATCTGTTGGCCTCTTGTTGCTTCGATCCTACTTTTTTATGTTGTTTCTTTTGTAGTTATCTTTAGAAGCTCAATTGGCAGGTCAGTTCTAGTTGCAAGAGCTTGCATTAAAATTGTACAACGCTCTCCGCTTCTAGTTGCTAGATCAGTGAAATCGCTGACTCCAGATTTTCTACTATTGCTTGGATCCCAGTGAACTAAATCACTTGAATGTAGGGAATCTGTAGAGAACAAGCTACAAGATGGGATTCATTCTCTGCATGAGCAGGAGTCAGACCTACAGATGCCTTTAGGATGCAATAATTGTACTCCACTTTCAGGCTCTCGGAGATCACCATCCTTGATTCTTTATCAATCTTCTCCTAAATAGCTCTTTAAGTTGTAAATTAATGAACAATTCTTTGCAATGCATGTCTTAAATTTAAAGACAAGAAATGACACCAGCTTAGGAACATGGTTGCTTCATCTAGTTGTTTTCTTCACAATATTTGTGTGTAGAAGTTACAAAAAGAATTGCCAGCTCCACATCTTTGATCTCCTCGTCCGAAAGACCTGGCTGAGAAGCAGCAGCATCAAACAACAATTTAAGAGTAGAGATCTTAATGCTTTACTTGGAGAAAGTAATATGAAGCTCTATCTTGATATTCTCATCAATTCTTGAGTTGATAATATATTATGGCAGCCAAGGTATCAGATTTACAGAGAAACAGAGGGTAAAATTCTCTATATTATGATAACTGTGTCAAGAGGTATTTATACAGAAGGTTAGGTTCAAAACTAATAACTACCGACAGTCAAAAATAATTCTAACAACCCCCCTCAAACTGGTGAGTATATGTTATGTACTCCCAGTTTGCGAAAAGAATCCCGAAACTGAGATAAGGAAAGAGCTTTAGTGAAACAATCAGCTAATTGGTTGGTGGAAGAAACCGGAAACAACACAATAACACCACACTGCAATTTCTCGCGAACCACATGACAATTGATCTCAATGTGTTTAGTACGTTCGTGAAAAACTGGATTCTGAGCTAAGTAAACAGCAGATTGGTTATCACAAAACAAAGGCGTCGAAATAGTAGGAGGTAAGAGAAATTCGCCGAGTAAATAATGAAGCCATTGCACTTCAAAAGATGCGGTGGCCAAGGCACGATATTCAGCTTCAGACGAACTATGGCTGACGGTGGATTGCTTCTTAATTTTCTAGGAAATCAGAGAAGAACCAAGAAAGGCACAAAAACCGGTAAGAGATCGCCTGGTGTCCCAACAAGTACCCCAATCTGAATCAGAATAAGCTGTAAGGCGAAGATCACTGTCTGAGGAAAAAAAGAGACCCTGACCAATAGTTCCTTTCAAATACCATAAAACACGATGAACAGCAGCCAAATGAGTAGAAGTAGCACCATCAAGAAACTGCGCCAAACGAACGAAATATCGGGTCGAGTAGTAGTCAAGTATTGAAAGTTTACCAACTAGCTTCCTGTAATGAGTAACATCCTCCAAAACAGTACCAGAATCCTTCGAGAGTCTTGTCTCAGGTAAAATAGGAGTAGAAACAAATTTGGATTCCAAAAACTGAGTGTCGCGAAGTAAATCCAATGTATATTTCTTCTGGCAAAGATTAATGCCTAGCTTCGTTCTGGCTACTTCAAGGCCCAGAAAGAACTTCAACTCACCAAGATCTTTAATGGTAAAGGCTTCGTGGAGATACTGTTTGATGTGGTGAATAGCCTGCAAGTCATCACTAGCAACAATAACATCATCAACTGTGACAGAAATTACATGTATTCCAACATTTCAACTCAGATACTGCGTGAGTGCAAAGAAGAATTGAAGACAGAAGAAATATGTGTTTGCAATAGAAGAGTAGTCGAAGAGAGAAGGAGGTGAAAGACATATCAGCTGGAAATGAGAAAAGCTAAAGCCTCGCTCACGTAAGCAAAAAGGCAAGAAGCTGGAGCATTGTCGTTTCATTAACACAGCAACACTTACAAGGCCAGAAGACAAATACAACCCACGTGACTTATTAACTCACATTAGAAGCAAAGCAAAACGTAGGTTCATCATATAAGAAACGCAGACCCATATTAAAGCACCAGCACATTCAAAAAGCAGCATATGATGGAGTCATTAAACACTCACGTGAGGCACATGTCAGT
>JAOQMQ010000004.1:6024154-6041834 GCA_027563845.1 Erythroxylum subrotundum
TATATATATATATATATATATATATATACACACACACACACACACACACACACAAACACACACACACTTAATAATAATAAGGAAATTAATAATTTTATGAATAATAATCAACATTTTTAATAAAATTCCAGTAGTGCAAAAGTCGAGAAGTACCAAAATAATAAACATTTCAGAAGTGTCACTTCCTGTTAAAATACAAATATTATTAATAATAACATGATTCTTTGTCAAAGCCAAGCTCGTAAGTGGCTTGGCTTTGAAAGAGGAGTAGTACAAAGGAAGACGTGGTCTAAAATTTTTAAGAAAAAACGCCGTCGTTTAGGTCTTGGACACAATAAGACAGGGTTGTCTTCGACAGAAGATCCGGACTTATCGATAACTACATCGTTGCTGTCCAATGGGCCTCATGTTCTTCAATACTTAACTGTGTAACTATTTCTTACGTTGGCCTCTAATCACAAACTCCCACAATTTCAATTAAGAATAATCAACTAATCTTAAGCAACCCGACTACAATAATTGATCAACTCAAGCAATGTAGATAGCAAAAAATTAAAAGAACACCAAATATATGTAAAATACTCTCCAAAGTGGACGAAAAAATTATAGATCAAACTAACAAGTAAATTCACTAAATTAGATAAAAACTTATAAGATTTTAAGTTTCAAGCTATTGACTCTTACTTGAAACTACACCACAATATAGCAACATGTAACTCCAAGCAAATTTTAAGATTGAATATAAGTTGATATCTTAAATCAACCCACTCCAACACCAATCCTAAAACAACAAAAGCAAAGATAACTTATAGCTAAAGAAATCAATTATGGAATGAGAAAGACTTATCTACTCTCACACTCCTCAACGTTTTCCTTTTTTTTGGCATTCTTTTCACTCATAAAGATGGCCCATATGTTTTGCCCATTTTATAATCTAAAAATAGTTTTTTTAATCGGACACATTTACTTACATAGTCATGTACATTGACCATGTCTATCATTCTTCCAACATTCAAAAATGTACACGATTTCGGTTAGTCACACGGTCTACTTATACGATCGAGTATACTAGGGACACGAACGTGTCTGTCTCTATATGGTCGTGTATGTCTGTCTCCATACGGTCGTTTATGTCTTCATCTCTTGCCACCCACCTGTAAACATTTATAGTTACTTATATAGTCTCACGCATGGCCATGTAAGTTTCTCAAAAAACATGGTCCTGTTGTAACACGTAAGATATACCTTATTACGTGTCTCAGATCATTTTTGAAAGGGTTAAAAATGAAAGAAATGTAGAATACCTAATTTCGGTTCCATATGATTTTTCGAAGCAGTTTTAAAGGCCAAAACGAGCTTCAATCTCTTGGGACCTTCACGGAAAACGTTCACGGACACGCGGTTAACACCTTTCTACATTTTTCTTAAGACGTAAGTACTCTTAACGAGTCAGAAGATCCGTATGCTTACGAATTATATAAGCAATTGTAGGAGATCTTAACCTTTATATATAGCTTCCATATCGAGTTTCCCCATCACAAGCTCGATATGGGTCCAATCCACACTAATCGAGATATATTTTCTTCCCGGACTTCGACCCATTAATTTAGATTATTTATTGGGCCACTTTATTACCTTTGTCTGGATCAAATTCAATAACTTAATCGATAAGTTATTGAAAAACTGAAAAATACAATTAATAGTTGTCCAATATTATAGGGAAGGACAAAATTGTCCAACATTCTCCCCTTTGGTCAAGCATTAATTGCAGTTGTGACTCAAGTTTAAAAATAGTTTAAAAATCGGTTAAGTCATGTTATTATATTAGTACGAAATTTTAAAAATTAAAAACATTTTATTCAAAGGTAATAAAAGTCCACATTCTGTCCTGCAAGGCTTTCGGTACCGAAAAATATCAAACACATGTGTCATTTGCGACACAAGTCCAATATAAGTACGAATATCTAATATCTTACTAACATGACTGGAAAAATGGAGTGTGGCAAACTAGGATGATACCTGTATGATCTAAAACGTATCATCTTCGCTTGTAGGTCTCGATTTCTCCAACTTTATGCTAACTGCATGTGCTAAACTGCAGCAGAGAAATCCTATCTTCTCTCACCGAATGCTAAACAACATTAGAGAAAACATGTCTTCTCTCACCGAATGCTAAATAGCATTAGAGAAAACATGTCTTCTCTCACCGGATGCTAAAGAGCATTAGAAAAAACCTTTATGTTCTCCAACTGAATGCTAAACTGCATTAGAAAACCTTTATGGGATTGAAAACTTATATCCCCCTATGTCATGTCAAATTTATGGATATCCGTACTAAACTATATGTGTCAAAATGAAATAGGCTCAAGGTCAATCTTTATATATACCCAATTAAAATGCTTAAGATCAACACAAATCTTAAGGCTTTTATATATATTATGACTATATACAAAAATAGTTATTACTGGGAATAAAAGGATGATCATCTATATTAATAAATAATCATAATGTCATAATACATCAAAATGTACAAATTTTTAAGGAGCAAATACAATGATCCATAACTATTGCTGTCTAAGGACTTCAACATGCCTATACTGGATACATGTTTAACAAACACTAATGAGCGAAGTCCTTTAGTTAATGGATCAGCTAACATTTCCTTAGTCTTGATATGCTCCACTTCAACGTCACCCTTCTAAATCAACTCCTTTATGGTCAAGTACTTGACCTTCAAATGCTTAGACCCTATGCTATTCTTGTTGTTGTTACTGAACAATATTGTAGCAAGATTATCACAATATAACTGAATGGGTCTAATTATTGAATCTACCACAGACAACTGAGAAATCAAGTTTCTGAGCCAAACCGTCTGTGTAACAGCTCCATAACATGTAACAAACTCTGCATGCATGGTTGAGGAAGTTACAAGTGTCTACTTGACACTCTTCCACGATACTGCACCATATGTCAACATAAAAATGTATGCTAAATTAGATTTGCAATCATCCAAACACATAGCAAAATTAGAGTTTGTATGCCTTATGAGGTTTAAATCGTTGACTTTCATATATGTCAACGTATAACCCTTGGTACCCTTTAGGTATCTCAATACTCGCTTAACTACATTCCAATGGTCCATACCTGGGTTAGCTAGATATCGACCCAATAGTCCGAAAACAAATGTAATGTCCGGTCTAGTGCACACCTAGACATACATAAGGCTACCACTGCACTAGAGTATGGGACATTCCTCATAGCCTCTCTCTCAACTTCATTCTTTGGACACTGTGCCAAAGAAAATCTCTCACCATGAGAGATAGGTGCTATAACAAGTTTACAGTCAGCCATATTAAACCTTTGTAGCACTCGCTCAATGTATGCTCTTTATGAGAGGCTCAATAAGTGTTGAGATCTGTCCCGATGAATTTGCATACCGAGGATAAAAGATGCTTTACCTAAATCCTTCATGTCAAAGTGTTTGGCCAAAAGTTGCTTTACCTTATGCAACATGGTCAAATTATTTAACGCGAGCAAGATATCATCCACATACAGTAATAGAAAGATAACTTTGCTCCCCTTTACCTTATAGTATAAGCATCTTTCAACTTTATTTTCCACAAAGCCGAATGAAGTCAAAACCTCATCAAACTTTAGGTACCATTGTCTGGAAGCTTGTTTCAGACCATATATTGATTTAGTCAACTTACAAACTTTTTCAGTTGCATCTTGATCCTGAAACCCTTCAGGTTGTTCCATATAGACCTCCTTATAAAGGTCACCATTTAGAAAAGCATTTTTAACGTCCATATGATGTAGTTCCATGTCATAATGAGCTACTATTGCCATAATCACTCTAAATGCTTCATTCGAAGATACAGGAGAGAAGGTAACATTGAAGTCAACTCCTTCTCTTTGACTGAATCCCCTCGCAACCAAACGTGTCTTAAACTGCTCAACTTGGCCCTGTGTGTCCTTCTTGGTCTTAAATAGTCACTTTCAACTAACAAGCCTACAATGTTGAGGTAAATCAACAAGCTCTCATACCTTATTCTATATACCTCATAGACTGCATCTCATCCTTCATCGTTTCCCACCACATATCCGCATAGGGTCTAGAAATGACTTCTGTAAAAGTGTCCTATGTTATGGTCTTGCTCACCCAAATAGACTATGTAATCAAGTGAGATAGCAGGTTGCCTCTCTCTGGTGGATCTGCGCAACTGTATAGGTTCTTGTACCTCAAAAACCTCTTTTTGAACAGCTATAGGTTCTTGTGCTTGCATAGGCATGATACTTGGACCTAGATCTATCGGACCTGACTGTATGAGAAGCGGATACGAAATAATCGTAGTATCCATCCTGCTATCTCCTAAAGAATGTGAAGATCCTCCCTCATCATGGACATCATATTTCAGAAACTTAGTCGTCTGCGATTCCATTATCTTATCCCTTCCTTCTCTACAGTAAAATTTGTAGCCTTTAGAGTGATCGAGATAACCTACCAAATAGCCCTTTCGTCAGTAATTGAGCAATTTTTGAGTTGTAAGTTATTTGTTGGGTGTGAGATCATTGTATTAAGGCAATCAAAAGTGATTTGGGTTTCCTCTTTACCTTGAAGGAAGATTGAAAATGAGGTTTCTCTTTGTCAAAAATAAAAGATTATACAAAGGAATTCTTTTCCTTAAAAGAAGAAATATAGTGGAAATCTAAGATAAGTCTTGGAAGCGGATGTAGGCTAGGATTGTTTGTAAAACCACTATAAATTGGTTTATGTTTCTCTTCCCTTAGTGTTTATTTTATGATTTAATTAATTTACTTTTATTTCATACTTGCATCTATGATAATTTGGATACACTTTTCTTAAGATAATAAACTTTAGTCAAAATCTTAATTTCACCCAATTCACTCCCCTTATGTGTGCCATTAGGGAATAACAAAATCATTCCTTGAATTGGAGTTAAGTAAAATTGAATTTCTCATTTTTATACTCAATAGATTTATTTTAATATCTTTCTAATTTTATTTATTTAGTTGATTAATCATAATCCCATTCTATTTTATCAATTGAAATTAAGAAATTAATTTCTAGTTCTCTTTAGATTTGACCTAGTTTAAAAATTACTTCAAAAGTTTACTGAATCGAAGATTAATTTTGAGGGCTTTGATAACCTGTTCAACTATATTTTTAAGCATAATGATTAAATTTTTTGGTTTATAAAATTATGTCGAGAAACGAAGGGTCTAATGTCAGATCTAGCACATATATAGGATTAGTAAGATGCAAGTATGTAGTTAGGACTAAGAAACCTAATACTAGCAATGAGTGATCAATTACTCTTGAGCCTGCCCTAGACTCATGGAAGACTTTAATGTTGAAAAATATGAGTTCAGATTTAATGTGGTTCTAAACGATATGACATTAGAGTTTAACATCCCTTTTATTTATAAGGATTAGGAAATCATACCCTTAAGAGAAAGTATGCTTTTGTAAGCCTAATGAAATGCATGTTTATCATGAAAACTTTTAAGTATGGTCAGATGTTACCACTTAACGAGTTTTATATGAGTTATTAAGAGAAATGGATATAAATTTTGGTCAATTATATAATCATTCTTGATGCTTGGTATCAAACTTTTTAGTAGTATATAGAGCCAAATATCAAATTATTCAAATTTATGCATCAATTAAGGCATGTAAGAAAGTTTTCTAAGATAGTACAAATTTGAATGTCAAGTATGACATGTCAATTGAATTAGGAAAACCTTTTAAAGAAACTAATGATTAAAAGAGAAAATATTTATCCTTTTCTTTGAAATAATTTTGAAAGGAGAAAGATCTTTGGATCTATTGTATCAACCTTTTCTTATTATAAATGAAGCTATTATTAAAAATAAATTTATATAATATTGAAGAACAAAGTAATATATATTAAAAATAAATTAAAAAGAGATAACAATATGAGATGTAATTAATTGATTTACTTTTTGATATAAAAATATTAACGATACTTAAATACAATTTTTTCCTGATGAAGTACTAAGGTAATGATATTCTTTCATTTTCATGTCGATCATTTGGAAACAGTCTCTTTACTGGTTCGGGATAAGGCTGCATACTATTAGACCTTCTCAAACTTCGCGTAGTTAGCGGGATTATTACTGAGAGTTATTGTTGTTGTTAATAAGATAATGATAATATTGAATGATGTAACGATAACTAAATTTTAATTCAATCACCTATTATATAAAAATATGTCATTAATTTTAAATCTTATCTTCGTATCTCATCTTAAATTTCTTCCAAATATTTAAATAGTCTTTTAAAATAAAAATATAAATTATTTGACGGTATGAAAAGACAAGTAAATATATTAGTAGAGAATTATCATGATTATTTTAGAAGTGTTATTTAATAAAAACAAACACCTTAGATATATTTAAATTATTTTAATATTTATCATCTTTCTTCATATTCATTTTGTTTTTTTACATGTGGTGGAAATGATGAAAATTTTAAAGTCGTTAAGAATCAAACAAGCACTTAATAAGGTGTATCTAATGCTTCTTCTATTTACATTTAAACTAATTTATGTTAATATTAGTTTTATACAGTCTCAATAAATAATTATTAAGATATACTTAATTAATAAAACACTAAAAATCAATAGTACTTTCATACTACAATGCTCATAGTTGTAAATTACGTACTGCCTTTTAATCTAAATAATAATATAGTACATAAACTAAAATTTATTATAACGTCATAAAATTTTAAAAAATTAAAATTAGCCTTGTGGAATAATAATATTCACATAAATATAAGTAATAACTATAGCTTTGTATTTTATGAAAGACATACATATTATATTAGTTTTAAACTCCACCATGGTAGGTATTGCTGGTATGATACAAATATAATTTAAATAAAAATAAATACTGAAGACTTTGATTTTTAATGTTACTCAAAATATCTAACTCTATCTGAAAGTAAGGAAAACGGGAAAATGATGAGGTTTAAAAGAAATCTGGAAACGAATCCCAACAAAATGACGAGGTTTAAAAGAAATCTGGAAGCGAATCCCAACAATATGACAAATGATGTCTCATATTCCTGAATATAAGCAAAAGAAACAGTGCTTATAAAAAACAAAAGGATAGAAAAAAACTCAAAATGTTTACGGTAAAGCAACATAGTGATTACAATGCATTAACATGTGAGGTTGATATAATCCATTCACAAAACGACCAAAAGTCATGATAACAAAATAATGAGAAGCAACTCGTCTCAATGGTTCGAAATATTCCAGAGGGCTCCTCAAAGCAGCCATGGATCTGAATCTGTGATTTCAACATGAAAGTTTCTGTTTGCAGGGGCGAAGGAAAAAGGACAGCATTGTGAAATTCGAGTCCATAAACTACATATAGAAAGCTGGACACGAACAGTTCATATCAGATAGTAAGATTTTTGAACATGAGCCGAAAAAAGCCCAGCTTAGAACATTCCTTTCTTTTGCCTATTAAAGTTTTTGATACAGAAGAAGACGCGATGATACCGGATTCCTGAAAGCAAGGTATACGATATGTCTTACGTCACATTTGTTAGCTCATTTACCCGAAGTATAAGTCACTGGGGTCTTCGCTTGCATTTAAGAAGCGAGAGACATGTCTTGTGTGGCCCACTGCTTAACCGGCCCTTATACATGTGTCTAACGTGTATATGTTTGTAGAGATCACTCGCTTAATGATTGAGATATTTTTTATTTTGTTATTCAGTTATTTTTTTGTCTCTTTTTATTAAGTTTTAAGCCAAGAGTTATTTATTTATTTTTATTTTTTATATGAATCATTTAAAAAAACTTCTATTAATTAAAAATAATACTTTATATTAGATAAATCTTTCCAAACTTTATGCGTCAACAAAATTTCTATTAAACGGTTGTCGTCGTCTAATATCTTTATGCTTTTCGACAGCTAAATGCAAAACTTTAACAAACTTTAAGTTGAATGTAAAAGTATTTTTATTTTAAATAAATTCAAAATTAAACTTTAATATATTAATTAATAATTAAAAATTAAAAGAAAAAAACTTTAATATATTAATTAATAATTATTAGTTTATAGGTAATTTTTACTTACTCATTTTAATAAATTGACTTAAAGTCCTCGTTTTAAGTATATTCAAAATTTAAAGCTAAAAATTTTAATATATTAATTAACAAGTATTAGTTTATGCATAAATTTTACTTATTTATTTTAATAAATATTTGTACTAATATTTGCTAATAAATAAATTAAAATAATAATATTTATTTAATTAATTTATAAAAATGGATTTATTTAATATTCAATTATTATTATTAGTAATAAAAATAATTAAACATAATTTTCATTTTTAGATGAAATGAAAAGGCATTATGAACATGGATCGTATCTCACGCGTGATGACTTGATTACAATAAAAAAGCCAAGGATTTTATCTGCAGATGTAAGATCTTAGGTGGTACATTTACAAGTATTTGATTAATTATTTTAAAATGCATTTATCATAATATTAAATAAAAAAGATAACAAAATAATTTGTGAAGAAACGTTGTCATTAAAATATGCATGCCTAATGCCTTTAAGCACTTGTAAAAACAAGAGTATTAGTATTTTTATATAAATGAATAATTCTACACATTAAATTTAGACATTCACGGCGGCGGCTGTACGTTAAAGAGGTTTCCAAACTTCAAATTCAAAAATGACAGTGGCACTTCCCGTTAATAACACCCAAATCGAGGCCCACATTCCCAAAGCAACCGGTCGATGAAGCTTCAAACCCTCACAATTATAACGCTACACCACCTATCATTTCATTGAAAATCCCCAATCCAACCCTTTTTATCTGCTTCGCTGCTGCCTGACACTCTCGCTCTCTTAACTCTCTCCCTCTTCTAATCTCCGTTCTTCGACTTTTCTAGGGTTTTTGTATTGAGTTTCTACTTGTTCGATTCCATTCGCTTCGATTCCGGCGAGTCAAAGATGTCGTTGAGACCCAGCGCCAGGACGGAGGTCCGGAGGAACCGATACAAAGTGGCAGTGGACGCCGATGAAGGGCGGCGACGAAGAGAGGATAATATGGTGGAGATCCGGAAGAACAAAAGAGAAGAGAGCTTGCTGAAGAAGCGCCGCGAAGGACTTCAAGCTCAGCAACAACAACTCGCCTCCTCTCTCACTAGCTCCGCTTCAGATAAGAAGGTTTGTTGCGGGTTTCATTTTTTATTTTACAGGTTCTATTTGGCCAAGTTTTAGAGTTGTACTTTATGCTTCACTGTTTTTACCTTGTTTGGGTGAGTGTTATATCTTAATATTGTTTGGTTCTTTATTAGATCATGAGCGGGGAGTACATATTCTTGATGTACTAAAATTGTGTTTGGGTGCAGTAGTTAATGTATCCTTAACACTGCATTAAGGGATTATTGGATTTTCGTTTTATCATTTTATATATTTGAACTTATTCCTTGTAGAATAAAGAAATGTTTACTCTACAGATATTTGGAATAACGCATGTATATTATTTAGACTCGAAGGGGTAAACGGGATGTGATCCATTGATGCTGTGGTTTAGCTTAGCGTTTAGAATATTTTGTTTGTTGCACTTGGTTGATTTGAATTAATGTGATGCTGTTCTTAATTTGACTGCAGTTAGAAAGTCTTCCAGCAATGGTTGCTGGGGTTTGGTCAGAGGACAGAAATTTGCAACTTGAGTCAACCACTCATTTCCGAAAATTATTGTCAATAGGTTGGTGCAATAATGTGTTTCTATATATCATACTGATGTAGCTTATGTGTCTAACAACTTAAGAATTATCATTTGCTTATTTACCTAGAGCGCTGCCCTCCAATTAATGAAGTTGTACAATCTGGTGTTGTTCCTCGCTTTGTTGAGTTTCTTGGAAGGGATGACTTTCCGCAACTTCAGGTTTCAATTAGTTATCTATGCTATTGTGTTTGGTTGTATGTGCAATTAATTTTAACCACTGAAGTCCATTTTAACTTATATCATTTGCTGGTTGATGTTCTTAGTTTGAAGCTGCTTGGGCTCTAACAAATATTGCTTCTGGGACATCGGAGAATACAAAAGTTGTCATTGACCATGGGGCTGTCCCAGTATTTGTTAGACTTCTAGGTTCACCCACTGATGATGTCAGGGAACAGGTATACGGTTCCCTTTCTCTATATTTCATTTTTACTTAATTTACTTTTTGTGTTTGCTTGCCCATTTTCATGTTTATATTTTCTTCCATTTATAGCAAGTGCTTGTGTTGAGTGCCTTGGCACTATTGTGTCCGGAGGCCTGTTACATCTGGGGTGTGCCTGTAGAACTGATAACTTTCAAACTAGTTAAATACTTGATAAAATTCATCTTGTTGCAGTGCTGATGTATCTCTCTTAAATTTTAGGCTGTTTGGGCATTGGGAAATATTGCTGGCGACTCACCTAAATGTCGTGATTTTGTACTTGGCCATGGTGCATTGATGCCATTGCTTTCACAATTTAATGAGCATGCAAAGCTATCCATGTTGAGAAATGCAACTTGGACATTATCCAATTTCTGCAGGGGCAAACCACAACCTTTGTTTGACCAGGTTTGCCGCTGGATGTAAAATTTTGGATGCAGTTAAGTGCTTTCTCTCTCTGTTTTTATTTGTTACTAATATATATGCTGATTGAACGGCAGACAAAGCCTGCTCTCCCTACTCTTGAGCATCTTTTACACTCAAGTGATGAAGAAGTCCTCACAGATGCATGCTGGGCACTGTCATATCTCTCTGATGGAACTAATGACAAAATTGAAGCTGTTATTGAGGCTGGTGTCTGCCCTAGACTTGTTGAACTTTTACTGTGAGTTAGTCTTATCTTTCAGAGGATAGAAAAGCACCATTTGTTTTAGTTATGAATGCTGATTTGCTCATTGCACATTTCTCTTCCTAGCCATCCATCTCCAACAGTGCTTATTCCTGCTTTACGTGCCGTTGGAAATATTGTTACTGGAGATGATATGCAGACACAGGTATTTGTCTAAGTCTTTTCTGTTGTTTAATATTTCAATTTTCTAGTCAATTTTTTTTCAATGTTCTTCAGATGCTGTGAGTTTTAAGGGAAGAGTAACAAAATGGCTCAGGAAGAGGGGATGACAAAGATTTAGTTGTAGAACTACTATTCTGATTATATAGGAACTGATACTATTCTTGAAAATAGCTAGAAAATGAAACTATATGTTTTTGGACTATAACTTGTACTTTAAGGTTGTAATCGGATTCTAGCAAGCCAACTGTATTGAGTCTTTTGATTCCTGCCCTCAGCATATGATAAACTATCAAGTTCTTCCCCGTCTCCTGAACCTGCTAACAAGTAATTATAAAAAGAGCATCAAGAAAGAAGCATGCTGGACAATCTCAAATATTACTGCTGGGAATGTATCTCAGATACAGGTTAGTTTACTGTTATTTCAGAGAGATCAGTAGTAGAGCTCTGTCTTCTTTTATTATGTTCCTAAATAGTTCTAGTGTATATATGGTACCCTAACTAATGTAATTGCATTGTCAATATTTGAACTGTGGTTTCCAATATTACACAGGCTGTAATGGATGCTGCTATTATTGCCCCCCTCGTCCAATTGCTTCAAAATGCTGAATTTGAAATCAAGAAAGAGGCTGCTTGGGCAATTTCAAATGCAACATCTGGAGGCACCCATGAACAGATCAAGTATATTGCCCCTTCCACAAATATACTACAAATATACTATAGAATCTTGATATTATGATCATGGTGTGTGTACTCTTGATCTATGCATTTGTTTAAAGGATATAGTTTCATCGTGTTTTATAGGTTTCTGGTGAGTCAGGGGTGTATCAAACCATTGTGTGATCTCCTGATTTGTCCTGACCCTCGAATTGTCACAGTTTGCCTGGAAGGACTTGAGAATATTCTGAAGGTTGGGGAAGCAGAGAAGAGTCTAGGCAACACAGGAGATGTAAATCTGTATGCCCAAATGATTGATGAAGCTGAGGGTTTGGAAAAGATTGAAAACCTTCAGAGTCATGACAACAATGACATCTATGAGAAAGCAGTCAAGATTCTGGAGACTTATTGGGTTGAGGATGATGAAAATGAGCCATTACCTCCAGGTGATGCTGCCCAATCTGGATTTCATTTTGGAGTAAATGGAGTTCCTTCTGGTGGATTTAATTTCGGTTAAGGTATTCATCTTTATTGTTCCAGAATGATTAGTGTCAGATGCTGTTTGTCTTATGGGCAGCTGGCATCATTATTGTAGGTTCGTAGGGATTTTTTTTTTATTTCTGGCTCAATTGGCTTTCATGGGTTTGTTGCAATTACAATTTTGGCTGGAGTGGGTCTTTCTGTTTCCCTTTCTAAAAGTTTCTCTAATTGACAACAATGCTAAATAGTGATTAGAAACGAGCAAACTAATTAGTGGTACTGATATGGTTGTTTGCCTCTAGTCCACCGCGAGTGATATGTGTGGGGTTGATTTGTTCGCCGCACTTTTTTCTTCATATAGCAAATTGTAAAGAATTTATTTACTTACTCTTGACATCTACGGTTTGAACAGCTGAATCAAGTTAAACGGTGGAACGAAACTGAGAGCCCGGATACCTACTGTCGAAGCTGAGTGACTTTTTAGGCACTTTCCCCCTTAACATTGCATGTGATTTGGAAGTACCAATCGAAGAAAGATCGCCACCAATGGGTCAAAACCACCGAAAATGTAATCTCGTTTTTCACTCCCTCTGGCTGTTGTCCTTTGCTCTTGTCCATGTCTATTAGACGGGAGAAGGGTCACGCATTCAGATTTCTCTCATACTTTGACTTGCTTTACACTTTGGGATTGTAACAGTAAGGGGATACATAAACAGTGTCTTCTCAAAGGTCTTTTTATTTCAAACAGTGATTAGTTTATGTTTCTCTAAAGTTTCGAAGAGGAAAAACGATGGTTTGCGAGGTGATTTCAGAAGTCGGTCAAGTGTTTTCACGTAAAACTTTTGCGTTACAATCGACCCCCTTGGATTAGACGTAGCTACAGTGTTCCTCGTTAAACCCCCAGTGTAGATGGGCATGATTTCGAATTGCGCCAGATTTCCGAGTTTTTAGGACTTAAATGTCTGAGACGATGATTCCAGTCCGTAGACACTTTCTTGGAATTTGATTTCTCTGTCTTCTTTCGGATAAGATAGTACTACAGATTTGACAATGGAAGGAACGTTCCTTTATAGGGTCCCAAGTACACCGTTCGCAAACCGACGTAGTAGTACGGTCATGATCGCCATTTCTGCCATTTATTTGCTTGTTTTGACGAAAATGACACTAAGATCTGTGTAATCGTTTCAATTATCAAGATCGTCGTAAGGCCGTGCTAAGTTATATTTGAAATACTGGTGGAAGTCACCACTACCAGTGCAAGGAGCTTGGAAGAAGCTTTGAACACTGATCGGCACGAAATGTACAACCTGGTGATCAGAAGTGTACTTTGCTGACTACAACTGGGATTCTGTTCGGTCTCCAGTTTCCCTTATGTATCCTTTACTGTTACAACTTTTCTAGCAGGCCATAGAATTAACTTGATTAGTTCCCATTTTCAAAAACATTTAGAGTTTGCGACAAGGACATGAAAAACCATCCATCTTCCATTGATCAATCGACGGGGCCGGCATGTTCCTGGTGGAGAACAGACACCGAGTTTGATGAACGTCTAAGAAATAAGTCTGACCTCCCCAACATAGCCTGTTTGTCGCCTAGACTCATAGTTCTGAGAGAGTTGGAAAGATTGGCTTTGATTGGAAATAGTGGACTCAACGAGCTACGGTATAAGCTACAAAGGTATCGTTCGGGTGATTTATGGGTTCCAACGGGAGGATTTGGAAAAGAAGAAATGGACATTCCAGAAGTAATCACAATTCTGTTGGTGGGTTTCACTGGTTCTGGCAAGTCTTCGCTTGTCAACCTTATGTACAGTGTTCTTGGTCGGAGTGGAGTCTTACCTTTTGCTCAAACGTCATTTGGTAAGTCGATCATGGAGAAAGGAACATATTTACCTTGAGAGCAATAAGTTTGATTTTTAACTTTTTTTTTTTCCTTACAGGAGATGCTTCCAAATACACGACGATCTATATGGAAGAGCATAACGTGTTGAGGTCGATGAAGAACGGCTTTTGCGTGTATGACTCTAGAGGCTTTCGTTATGAAAATCTGGGAGAGGGCCTTGAGGAATTGTCGAATTGGATGAGGGAGGGGGTGCACCATAACCAGCTTTGCTGGAGGTCCGGGGATTGTGATGTGATGAAGTACGACCCTGAAAATGTCAGTTCCAAATTTGCGCAGAGGAGAGTAAACAGTGTTATGGTTGTGGTCAACTTAGCAGAGGTGTATAAAGCTTTAAAAGCTGGTGATTTCAAGCCGATAGAAGCTGTAACACAACTGTACAACTTCCCTACTTTGAGGCAATGCAGTAAGCGTCTCATATTTATCTCTAGTCACTGGTGATTTACTTAAAATGCTAACCTTTGACACGATGCTTTCTAAGTGCATTTGAGAACAACATTGACTTAAATACATGTTCCCACTTTTGCTTACAGGATACCCTCCATCTAATCTTCGATTAATAGTCAAGAGTCCCTTAAACTAGTTCACTATGAATTTTTGTTTACCCTGGTCTGTTAAACTCTGGATTGATCAAAACAGTATTTCTCCAGCCTCCAATCATTTTCTGATCCAATTGCATTTTGTACTTTGTTTGCTGAGCAATTCATCAACCTCCACTGCAACTTAGCTGCACCAGATATATACATGCATAGTACATTGTCAATTTAGGTTCAAAGTTTTTATGTTTACGAATGTGTTGCAAAGTTTCATGTTTTTGCTAGAACTAGGTGTCTACTAGGTAAAATAAGAGGGCTTTGAATTTGATTGTGATTCAGATGAGAACCCGCTTCTGATATTGACACATGGTGACTTATTGCCAACCGAGGAGAGGATCGAGGGCAGGCTCAAGCTATGTGAAATTCTAGGCGTGTCGGCCAATAACGGAGTCTATGATATCGTCTGTCTCACAGAGTATGGATATCTTGCAGAGGAATCGGACCCTGTTACTGCCTATGCTCTCACTGAAGTTGTATACAGGGCACTGCTCGTCTCAGACAGGAAACATTTTCCAAAGATGAACCTCCGGGACAAGGCATTGCCTGTTCTGTCGTGGCTAATGTGCCTAATCGGAGTCCTCTTCACTTTCCTTGCCGATATTTGCTCTAAACTAATGTTCCTCGTCGGAGTCTTCCTCGCTTTCCTTGCCGATGTTTGTTGTAAACTCGGACACTGGCATATGTAGTTAAGCTAAAAGAAAAGGTTGTGTAGGTAGTAGTGCTACAACAGCCACTGTATTATAATTATAAGGATCCTTTCCAGATGAGTTTAATATAAAAAAACAATACTTGAAGCACTTTTATCATTTAATCTAGTACTGATTAGCAATTTAGCATTTTCAGCTTGTTACCCTTCATAAAGTCCAAAGTATTGATTAGTAAAGTGGGACAAGATGAGGGAGTGGGCTATAGTTTTGTTGGCCATTTGAATTTCAAATGAAGTGCATGGTTGTCGTGCCCTTTGAATCTTAATCTTAGACTAGATCATCTAATCTGTAGAATGAAATAGCAGAGAATAAATGAAGAAAAGAATTATGTATTTTGGTTTGTATATCATTGTATAAAATAAGAGTATTTATACATATTTGATGAATCTAAATAAAGAAGAAAAATCAACATGATAAGTATATATGATTACATAAATGATTCTAGAACTATATTAAGGCTAATTTAGTGTTAATAATTGACTTCTAGAGATTCTAAAGATTTGTATTAACACCTTCATCAAACTCAAGGATAATGTTACTAGTTGACTTCTAGAGATTCTAAAGATTTGTATTAATGCCCCCTCAAACTTAAAGGGTCATAGAAGATAAGAGCTTGAGTTTAGAAATGAGATCTACAAAGTGGCGAAGTGGATGTGATGAGCTAGGAATAAGTTCTATGATATCTTAGAAAACATGATGTCAATTAAGATGACAATTGATCTCGATATGTTTGGTCTATTCATGAAAGAAATCGTTACGAGCAATTTGCCTGGCACTATGGTTATCATAAAGAGAGGAACAATAGATGAGAAAGATACACTCATATCTTGAAGCAGTCATAGTATCCAGGGGAGTTTAGAGGTAGTATCGACAAGAGATCTATATTTGACTTTCTATACTGAAGCGGGAGGCAATTGTTTGTTTCTTGTTGCGCTACGAAATAAGAGATGTCTCCAGAAAGAAACAATAGCTGGTGGTGGATCGGTGGGCCATTAGGTCCCCAACCCAATTAACATCAAAATAGGTTTGGTATTCCAATAGGAAAGAATAGCAAAAATGAAGGCCATGAAATAGAGTACTTTCAACGTATCTCAATATACAAAGAATAGCATAAAAGTGATGGTACATGTTGGAGAAATATTATAGAACTGAACTTTAGGAAGAGAAGTAAGTAATTTTGCTGATCAACCTCTGTTTATTGACGAGTAACAGAGCCTATTAAATAGGCTTTACAAGAGTTGTAATTTGAACTGAAAACTAACAACATATTAGCTATAAAATCTAACTTCTCAAACTAATTTACCTAGGAAATAGGAAACTAATTGCTAGTGAATCTCCTAGCTTATTTTACAGTAATAACGTAACAACTAAAGAAAGTTTGAATTAACTCTAACTTCTAACACTCTCTCTTTATTCAAACTTAGAGACTCCTAATCACGCATAAATAAACTCATGTTTTTTCTGTAGCAAGCTCTTTGTCATTAAATCTATAAGTTGCTTTTCGATTCCACAACTCTCCAATATGACTTCTCCCTTTGCTATCAACTCTCGAATGAAATTGATGTTTGATTTCAATATGCTTGGTATGGCTGTGAAAAACAGGATTATTGGCCAACATCATTGCTGAGTTGCTAACACACAAAATATTAGTTGTTTCGACTTGCTCTTGCTCCAAATCACATAAAATCCTCTTTAACCACGCTGCTTGACAAACAAAGGTTGTAGTTGCCATGTACTTCGTCTCAGTAGAAAACAAAGCTACTGTGGCTTGCTTTTTAGAACATCAAGAAACTGCAGTTGTTTTAAGAATGAAACAATTTCTGGGAGTGCTTTGTCTGCCTTCAATCGAATCAACCCAATCACTGTCTATAAATGTAACATCTCGTTCCCATATTAAAAGTTAGAACCCAAAAATACGGTACATGTGAGATCAATAAAGGATTAAGAAAAATGCATCTCATGTTCATGCATACTTTAGCATACACGCAAGTGAATTTGAATTATTTTGCACACATTTAAATGACTACATGCACTTATTGACATTTTCCGGGTATAATTGATTATTAATGTGCTTATATTGAGAATTGTGCATTATTTGCATTGAAATCCGAATTGGAGAATATAAATTGTTGATTTAGAATTTGGGGTAAATTTTAGGAATAAATTCCGAAAATGTTAAATATTATTAGATTAGGAAAAATGCCACTTGGCGAGTAAATTGATAGAAGGAAATAGAAATAAGAGTCAAACGATATTGAAGAATTTTAT
>JAOQMQ010000004.1:6092144-6104842 GCA_027563845.1 Erythroxylum subrotundum
CTGAGAGCCTTAGACCGATAAACCATGAAGAACAGTCAATGAGTTCACTTCGAGTTCGATGTTCCGATAACCCTCATTCTAGGCTAAAGTGAGGCCCGAAAAAACCCCCAAAAGTTCAGCAAAGAAAAGAAGGATTGAGGGCGAAACAGTACAGGCGTTCTTTCTTTCTTAAAGTTAAAGATACTTTTCAATGAAAGTAACAAAATCATTTGCTTTGGGAAGAAAATTCAGATAATTACACAATAATGTATTTAAACAATGTAACAAAGGTATATATTTCTGAGTAAATTGTTTCCTTAAGTATTGTACAATATAATGAATACAGATAATATGCTATTGTTCTTTTAATAAGACTCTACTACTTAAGTCAACAAAATGCTTGCTTCATTTATTGATCGGCAAAGCCAACTCAATTACTTGCTAGGTGTGGAACTCAATTACTTGCTAGGTGTCGCAAAGCGAACTCATTTATTGATCGGCAAAGCCAACTCAATAACTCCTTCTAATTAATTAACTTTCTCAAAATTTACATCTCGTGTTATTATTATATTATAATCCCTTTCTATAAAATTAATATCAGATAAAACTAGAAAAGAACAGTAACCTGATAAAATCAACAGTAGGATTATTATTGTTTTTCCACATATTTATGAGACGAAGCAAGTAAGTGGATGCATTTAAAAATCAGTTGTTAAGTAAATTTAAACTAAACTGAGATTTCTATGTTAAGTCATTCCTATTTCACTATATCAAACAAAATTGTGTTTCAAATCAATAATTAAACTTATACTCATGTTAGTTTTGGAAAACCTATAGCAATGGATTTACTTAATCATAGTTCAAACGCTTAACAAACTAATCATTCAACTCTTATCTCCCAAATGCCACTTCTCAGTCGTAACTTCCACTTTGAAGAGACTCTTAGCTAGGAAAACTTTCCAACCAGGTCAAACATGGGCTAGGGTTATTTTTATGCTTATTGCAGCAAATCAGTCAGAAAGCGAATGCTTACGTGGCGTACGCGGTAGATGCAGAGAGCCAATCCAGGGTGGACTGGTCACGTCAGATAAATTCATTTATGAAATCCACCACCCTCCTGTATAGCAACAGCAGGTTCCTTCCAAGCTTGTGACTGCAATAAATTTAGACCTTACCATTTTTATTTTCCAATTCAATAGACAACATCACCCACCCGCCCACCTCCCTACTTCTATCTCCTTCGCTTGAACGAGATAGGGATCAGGGGTTGTGACTAGTCACTAGAGAACTCAGAAAATGTACGGAAGCATGAAGAGTTACTTGTCTCGAAAGAAGGGTTACAGGAGGATTAGTGAGTCGGGTCGCCGGCGGATGAATCAGGTCCAACTGGGTACCAACCAGAAAAAGAAGAGGTTTTGGAAGATCAAGATCAAGCCGAAGCTTCGGTTAAAGCCCAAGAAGTTCTTCTGTTGGTTGAGGGATTCGTACGTTAACATGATGCTCGGATTCGCCAGGTCTCGGGTCGTGACCTCCGGTTACGGCGGTCCCAGGCCTGAGGCGATAGGTTGGTTCGGAAACCGACCCATTAAAGAGTATGATGAGAAGATGGTGATTGAGATCTATAAGTCGATTGTTATGGAAAGGGGTGGTCAGTTGGTGCCTCGAAAGAATTTGGCTGCAGGGAAGACCAGTTTTGGGCCCATCGTTAAACTCGCTACTATAGGTGAATGTTAATCATGGTAACAAACTTGTCTTTTATTTTTGAGTTTACATATTCTCTTTGTCTATTTTTTATGCCCCTTTCCACCTTTTCTGGTTATTGGTATTTTAATTAGTGGCAGGTACTTGAGTTGGCACTGATATGATATGGTATCATCTCCTAATTGTTAATAAGATCAAAATCAATAAATAAAGATTTTTACAGTATTCTCTTCTTCGGTACATGTACATGGTTCTTCTTTCTTTTTTTTTTACATATTAAACTGCAAGTAGGTTTGTGGAAGGAAAAGAGGACATGACATCAGTTGGTAGGGTAAAAGAGAAACTTAATGCCCAACTTGGTCCCATAGCCTTTATATTCATGCTTTCCTGTTTTTATGAGCTAGAGGGGATCCCTTGTCAGAGCACCATGTCCATATTGGCGGTAATGAAGATAGAATTTACCGACCTTCGTTTTAGACCCTCTCCTGCACCACCAGGTTTGGTTGATCCAGAGCAGTATGTATGTCCTGCGTTCCTTTTCGCTGGATTTAGACGCAGGAACAGTTTTAACTTTAAGCAATGTGCACTGGTTTTCTCCTCGAGACGCAAGTCCAACATAACATAACAGTTTTAACTTTTAAGCAATGTACACTGCCCGTATTTCTCGCTTGCGGACACATGTCTATTCCTCGTATCATGTTCCTTTCTGCCAAATGGATTAGTTTTGAACTTTAACAAAGATGAGTGGTTTAGAGGGAGTGATTCGTATTAACATTATATCTTAATTCGAAGCCAAATTTTAGATTATAAATTCATTTTTTTCTATAATTTATTCTTCATTTTTGTTTTAAATCAATGCAGAACTTAAGAATTCTAATATACCTCTCTCCAGTTTTAAAAAATATCTGTAAGTGTTCATAAAATTTGACACAATATAAAACTAAATTAAGTCTCATATCATATTAAATATGAAGCCATACGAGTATCAAAGATGAAGCAATGCGAGTAATAATCTCTTATGTCGTGTACCCTCCTGTTTATGGAATAACAACCATATAATAATGGATGCACCCCCTTAAATATGTATTCCCATCATATTATTCATTGAATGACGACTTAAGTGATGTATATGATCAATAATGATAATGTGGATAAGGGGACAGTATTTTACGTTCAATGAACGACCCTTTTGCAAAATCTCAAGCTTAAGGGGTCCATCCATCCTAGCGTTAGGTACGAAGTGCTAATCAACCACAAGTAAGCTTCAATGGCCTAACCTTATTTATTAGTACCTAATCAAACGTTAACTGTTAATATCTGTCCCTGTACTTCGGCTCTTTGCTCTAGCTGTCAAGAGTTGGTGATGGTGTCATTTTCAAGGACTCGGAAACGTCATTAAAGGCCGAGGCGGAGCCATGTTAAGCTGCCCTGCCCCCGGTGGGCAGGAAGAAGAATCAATTAAATATTATTAGTATAATTTAGTTTTAATATTTTAATTTTCAAGAGAGTTAATAATTTTTGCCCCCATAATTTTCATTATGCAATTTGCTCCGGGTAAGTTACTTCCATGAAAGGGATGGCTGTCAAGTAATCTGCATATGGACAAGTTGCAAGAAGGTCAAATATCAATGCCCTTAAAACACAAACAGAACTCTATTGCTGGGACAAAATCAGACGCTAGGAAAGAAAATAGAAGACAGTGTAAGTCCGCACAAGCGAGAACTGTGGCTGGCTCTAAGGTTTATTCTTATATTTAGTTGGGCCTATGCTAGAGTCCACTTCAAGGTTATACCAGCTATGGTGTGTGGTTACAATTGGGTAATCTTCAATGTTGCATTTGCCTGTCACGAAACTGTTGTACATAGTTTTGGTTGTTAATGTGGAAGAAGAACCAGTTTCCTTCATCTAAATGTAAGAGCATATTGTTATGTTGTAAACAGATTTCAAATCTTATTTTCTTGTTTTCCCAATCTGATCCAAGAGATGACTATTTCCGTGATATTATAAAATGACATCAATAAATGCAAGTAATAAAGAGTCTGCTCTTTTGTGTTAGTATTTATTTGTGATTGGTGCTCTAGAAAACAGCATAATGATCGTGAAGGCAAGCTAGAGAATTGAAAACTAAATCATAGTTAAGAAAAACAGTCTTGATGGGCTTCACTCAATAGCATGCTTTCTACTCTACTCTGGTATCTAGGTCATGAAGCCCAATACATCCACGGCCTTGTGGCCTCTCTAGACTACTTAGAGATCCATTATGAAAGTGTCAAGAGCCTTATCCACCCAACTCCTAATGTTACCAAGTCTACGGAGGCACTCAAACGTTCTTTTAGTCGAGAAAACATAAGTCTTCGCAAACCTTAGAAGTGAACAAATCGACTAGACGTCATTGGTGCTGGACGCTATCGTCTTCTTCATCGGGTACAATACACCTGATGAGGAAATGGGAATACAAATCTGAAACAGTAATGGCTTTTGCTTTGCTTCTTTCGACTTGGCTGAGAAACTATCAGCCTACCATCCATGTACTTCTAGTCTATCCTGCAACAGCTACTTGCAAGAAGAATAAGAAAGAACATAGGCCTCATTCGTTAAACAGCTGATAACCTATTTTTCAACTGGTTGACCTATTTTTAAAAGTTTGACTATAATAAAAAGATGTGTTGTTATTTGCTTATGAACTGATTGGGTTGATTGGTTCAACTCAAAATGACCATTTTACCTTACTGCTCTTTCGTCTCCAATACTATCACAGGCGATTTGCCAGCCCCTCCAGCCCGAAGTAATTAAGACTGCGTTCTTTAGTATAGCCCCCAACAAGGCCCCCGGGTTCGACGGGTATACTGCTCTTTTTTACCAATCTCAATAGGCTACTGTCAGCCCCTCGGTGTCTTCCTTTCTCCACCGTATCTTTCGGCATGAGATTTGGGAGGCCGATCTAAATCGTACCATCATGGTACTTATCCCAAAGACTCCGTCTCCCACCTCAATCACGCAATTCCGACCCATCGCCTTATGCTCGGTCCTTTACAAAGCCATTACGAAGATCATTGTTCATAGACTAAAACCTCACCTTGATGCTCTGGTTGCCCCGACCCAATGTAGCTTTGTCCCTGGTTGCCTGATTACGGATAATATCATTCTCACGCAGGAAGTAATTCATACCATGAAACGCAAGACTGGACACACTGGGTTTATGGCGTTAAAGGTGGATATGGAGAAGGCGTACGATCGGCTCTCTTGGGCATTCCTCCACGATACTCTTATCGACGCAGGACTTCCGCCTTCGCTGATCAGTCTCATCATGAAGTGTGTCACCAGTGTCTCCCTCCAAGTGCAATGGAATGGGAAACTCAGTGACGCGTTTAACATCTCTCGTGGTATTCGTCAGGGCGACCCCCTCTCTTCTTACCTTTTTGTGCTATGTATGGAGCGTTTAGGTCATGCCATCTCGCGAGAGGTTTCCTCCGGTCGCTGGATCCCAATCCGACTTAGCCGTCAAGGCCCTCCCCTTTCCCACTTATTCTTTGTCGACGATCTTATTCTCTTTTCTGAAGCCTCCCTCGCTCAGGTGCATGTCATCAAGGACGTTCTCCAAGTTTTTTGTGAGGCATCTGGACAACGTATCAACTAAGTCAAATCCCGTTGTTTCTTTTCTAAAAATGTTCCGTCTCAGCTAACCCAATGTTTAAGTAGCGGACTCGGTTTTGCGCGAACGACTGACCTTGGTCGGTACCTTGGCGTCCCCCTTCTGCATGACCGAGTTAACCGACGCACTTACCAACACATTCTTGATAAGGTTCACCACCGACTTGCTGGCTGGTCAGCCCTCTGTTGTCCTTGGTCGGCCGCATTACGTTAGCCCAATTGGTCATTGCGGCGCTTCCTAGCTTTACCATGCAAACGGTCAGACTTCCCCGCCGACTCTGTGATGATTTGGAAAAGCTAATGCGCTGATTCGTTTGGGGATCTTCCAATGGGGCGAAGAAAATCCACCTAGTCAACTGGGAAGCCGTCTGCAAGCCGAAAGCCTTGGGCAGCCTCGACCTGCGTCGCATTCGTGAAACCAACGATGCTTTTCTCGCGAAGTTAGGCTGGACGATGATTACTAAGCCTAATTCCTTATGGGTGCAAGTCCTCGCCGCCAAGTACCACGTTGACGTTTCCAGCCTCCCATCCTCCCTCGATGGTCCGAGAGGTTCCATGGTCTGGCGGAGTATCAAGGCCATGTGGCCCCGCGTTCTACAAGGCCTTCAATGGATGATAGGTGATGGTACCCGTATTCATTTCTGGCTAGACCCCTGGCTGACGGGCATCGTCCCGCTTCGTTCCCAAACTATTCACCCGCTCCCTGCGTCCTTCTCTCATCTCCCACTCCGACACTATGTCGCCTCAGATGGGACCTGGTTATGGAACGAGATCCAACCCTACCTCCCGCCGTCTATTTGCCAGTTGATAGCCGGTACGTTCCCTCCCAACCCTAATATCGGCCCGGACAAACTGATTTGGGGTCGCTCTGACAACGGGCTTTTTTCGGTGGCGTCTACATACACCATGAGTATGGGACACGATGTAACTGAGGGCCATGCTGTTTGGAAGGCCATCTGGCAGTGGTCGGGCCCTCAACGCATCCGATCCTTCCTTTGGCTTCTAGCTCACGATCGGCTTCCCACTAATCACCATCGAGTCCGTATCCATTGCACCTCCGATGGTGCCTGCTACCAATGTGGACTAGAGGAATCTTCCCTACATGTTGTGCGCGACTGTGGTAAAGCCCACCAAATTTGGAGCTCCTTACACCCTCACCTTGTCTTGGCTGATTTTTGCACTACGCCGACCCGAGACTGGATTCTGCACAATCTCCAATCCAAATTGCGACATCGCAGTCACGCATGGGCGACCCTCTTTGGCATTACTTGTTGGTTCATATGGCAATGGAGGAACAGGACCCTTTTCGACAATCCTTTTACTTGGCCTTCCTCACCTCACAATCTTATTTTGTCTTATGCAGGTCAGCTTCAAGCCTCTACAGGATGGTACCAAAGAGCAGGTTCTACAGACTATAGCCGTTGGCAGGAACAACTCATTGGATGGCGCCCGCCTCCTCCAAGGTGGATCAAGCTCAATACTGATGGTACCAGCAAGCGGTCCTTACAGTCGGCCACTACCGGAGGGCTTCTTCGTGACAATGACGGCCAATGGCTCGGTGGCTTTGCTCAAAAGCTAGGATGGTGCTCAGCCCTGACTGCAGAGCTCTGGGGAGTCTATACGGGGCTTACTTTTGCATGGACCCAGGGTTTTCGCCACTTGGAGCTGGAGATAGATTCCAAAACGGTTTTTGATCTCCTCTCTTCCTCCGAATGCCACTCCAGGACTTTCAATCCCATTGTTCAGAGCATTCATCTTCTTCTTACTCGAAACTGAACTGTTGTTCATCGACATGTTTATCGATAGAGCAACAGGTGCGCCGACTGGCTAGCCAATTATGAGGGGCAACTGTCCGACGGAGTTACTTATTTCGCTACCACACCCATCGGATGCCACACAATCCTGTTAGAGGATTTATCGAGGATCTGTTTCCCCCGTTTTGTTCCTTAGTTTGTACTAGTTGTTTCCCTTTCATCAAAAAAAAAAAGACCCATACTAGTCACAAACGTGACTACTGGCTAGTCACGAGGGTGACTAAATTAGTCACCGCATGACTACTGAGTGACTAGCCAGTAGTCAGGGTGACTACTGGAAGTCCCCATTATAATCTTCCAATAAAAGGCATTAGTAGGGGTGTTATCTCTCCGATTCTAAGCAAAATTTGAGAGGCTGTAAAGATTGAATTACAAGATAATGAGGGTTGGGGGAAAGGAAGACTTTGCTTACTTTCTTACGAGAACATGAGTATCTTCTGAGAACAAGATAGAAGGTGAAAAAATGGGTGGCATTGTAGACTGAATACATAAGGTTGGAGGATGCTGTGAAATGAATCCAGTTATTCGTATCGTTATAATTTTTTTTAAAGTCATGTCCTTATACTTCATTTTATACATAAACAACTAATACTAAAAAGTTAATTTTACCAAACATCTCTAACAAACAGCTAATGTAAGCCACTAGTCAAATCAACTGATATAGGCCATGTTTGGCAAATAGCTGATTCTATCAGCTGTTAACTGATAGCTGATTATATCAGCTAAGTTGACCAGCGAATTGCATTAGCTGTTTGTTAGAGATGGTTGGTAAAATTAGCTGATTAAGATTAGTTGTTCATGTGTAAAAATGATTTATAAGGACATGACTTTAAAAACAATTATAAGAGTATGAATATTATATATCTTACTATTTCGTTGAATATTCTTATAGGAATTTAAATTTTAGATATTTAATTCTACAAAAATTAAGTTTATAAATTAATTCAAAATTTATGATGTGATATTATATTATAATATTCAACTATGATGTAAAACCTTATAATCATCATTTTAAACAAGATTAAGAATTAATGATAATGAATAAGAAATTTATTGTATTAAGGTAGCATCTTCGTTATTATATTGAAAAAAATTAATTTTTAAAATTAAATTATAACCATAAAAACTTACAAGTATTATGATAATTTATGGTTACTATTTTACAAAGATTAAAATTTCACAACTAACTTCTACTGGATTAGAATATTATACATATTAACTACGTATTTATAACGTAGAGGTTACCTCATATTTGATGGTTATTCCTATTAAGAAAAATTGTGTAAGAAAGAGTCTACAATGCACATTTCAAGAGGATTTCTCAATATATGTTAGATTGCAATCGTGACAAATTACAAGCAATTTCTAAAAGCAACATTAAAAGGTATCATTTTAATTAATTAAGAATAATTGTAAAAAATTAACTCTATTTATCACGTGGTGTGATATTTATGTTTTAATAAAAAAATATGTTAAAACTAATTAAACTTAAAATTGTTTAGGCTTTCTTTTCGGCCTGTTAGTTTTATATTAACTCCGTAATACCCTTCATCTTCTCTGGAACTTCTCTTTTTTTCTATTAGGCCTTCTTTACTTCCTCCACTTTCTTCAATATCACTAACTACTGGATCCTCTATTCTGTTAACTCTGAAATCACCTCTCACTTCAAGAGAACTTCGGGAGAGCGACGACGAAGAAGGACCACCACCAGGTGGCCCAAGAGTCGTCGGATTTGCCGACATGAGGGTTGTTGAGAATGGAGCAGAGGCTTTGGCTGCCCGTGTTCATGCTAAACCTACCTGTGATTATCCACAAATTACAACTGCCAAAAGTTCTCAATTTATCCTGTAACAATGATAATGTGTGCTTACTCGAACGATTTAACCGTGTCTCATCACAATATAGAAGGCAACATGAAGTCTGTCTGACGAAAGTGTGAATATAGCGGTGATCTGGTAGATGTGAGAGATGCAAGGAAAGAGCGAAGAAGAATCAAGAAAAAACGAGAGAAATGAGACGGGACAAAATCGACATTAATCAAATAAATTTCGGCTGATTATCTTGAAATGCTCCTCTACAGGAACTTATCCGAAATGAGCTGGTTGGGTTAAATCTGCCAACCCAATTAGCTAATAACCAAATAACTCTAATAACTTTTTCATAAAGTTAATAAGTTGAAATGGGTCAAACAGTTAAAAAAGAGTTTATCAACTTTTTATCAAACAAGGTTATAATCAGGTATTAGCTAACAACTAAATACAATCAGCTGATTATTAAACAGAGTCGTAATAATCAAATGGTGTAATAACTTGACATTATGCATGCTAATCAACTTCTTTTGTTTTTGTTTTGTTTTTGTTTTTTTTAGAGTATGCTAAATTGCTAATCGACTTATTGGTGGATATGCTTGTCTTTGTAACTTTGTTTTCAGATTATTAGGCAGGCATGGTATAGAATAAAAGCATAATGACTTGAACCCAAAAAGTAAAACAGCAAAAACACCAAGAAAGCGTGCATATATATTAGGGTACATATACAAAAAGAGAAGAAGAGGGTTTTATTCATTTTTAAAATGCTTTTATTATTTAAATTACTTAAAATCAAGCTTATAGAATTAAAAATATAAAAAGAAAATTTTTCATTAAATTTTTAAATATTTTCGTAATAAATTTTACTTTTAAAATTTATCAATTTACTCATATATACTTCTTCAAATATTTAATAATTTATACAACAATCACTGATAAAATAATTTGATAAAAATAACTTTTTTTTCTATTTCTATAATGATAAGATACTTTTAATTTTAAAAATAATCTAAACTACGTTCGAACTTTTATTTTATATAAAATTATAGTAGTGTTTGATGTCACAGATTAATAACTTGGTTAATTAAGTCTTTCCATTTGATTGAAGCTTGAGAAAGTGAGACCCTAGACCGTTTTCCAACGTGTTGCCCAATAAGCGTATTGCTTAAGAATGGTGTTATATCTCGTCACTTAGCTTACACTCCGTAATGAGAAAAGAAAAAGTAATGGTGACTTGCTGCAAGAGAACACATCATAAGAGATCAATTTTAGAACACCATGAGAAAAGCAATTGGTTTGCTTGTCTTTAAATAGGTTATCTCGTGCTTTGACAAACATTTTCACCTAATGCCTCACACACACTCACACACACATATATATATATATACACACACATGCATACATACATACGCTATAGGGCCCCCCATGAATTGATGTTAGGAATAAAATTGAATGAATCCAAAAATAAAGCATAGTTTGTATATATTTACTATCATTAGCCTCGACTATAATAAGAGGACTTCAATTCTCGTTCTTTTATAAGGTAGTTAGGAAATTCTTATCAATGAGTCGGTCATTCAATTCACTATTAGTACGTACGAACCTTCTTATCATTCAGTATATGGTGGCTACTTTTTTATTTCCGGGCTACTTTCAAAGTCTCTCTCTCTATTTTTCTTAGACCTGCGTGGAGAAGAAGAGAAATAAAAATATAGAATGACCTTGTATGTTTCTCCCCCATTTGATTCCCAGCATATGCAACACTGATATTAAAGACGACCTGCCTCGAAGTTGGTCAATCCATTCATTACGTCTCCCTTCTGATGCTTTGTTTAACGTGCTTGAGATCTGAGGGGAGCAGATCTGTTGTACTCGTTGCTCTCTGTACCCATCCAAACCATTGCAAGTTCCAACGACTGCTTGAGATCTGAAGGCAGATTTGAGACGCTGCATAGATTCCCATCAAATGGATCTCCAAATCCCAATAATCTGACAGATCACTGTTTTACTTTAAAATTTTCCAAAAACTCATCGTGATACCAATCACAAATGTAGTGGAAATTTTTATAATTTTGCGTATCATTTTAACGAATAATTGCACAAATAATTAAGAAATAAAATTATTCTCTATCGTTTGCTTAAATTTATTTATACTTAATTTATAAAATTAATTATTTTTCATAAAAATAAATATAATATGTATTAGTTTTATCATTTTATTAATATCTTTTTTTGTTAAAGTTATTTTTAAAAATAATTTAAATTTTATGATTATGATCGTATTATAATTTCAATTATACAATAACTATTTTATGAAAATTTTCTCTTGTATTAAGTTTTAAGTATAATTAAAAATTCACTACAAGAAAAATAGGTTTTAGCGACGAAAAATAATGATATTCTATCGGAAAATAAATTTGGTAACAAAAATTATTGACAGAAAGAGTCGTCGGAGAAATAGTCGTAAGTAAAGTTTAGTGACGGATAAAATGAATCTGTCATAAATTTAGTGACAAAATTTTGCATTTTCATCGCTAAATTAAGGTAAATTTACAGACGAATTTAGAATATTTTGTCGTTAATTTGCCGACGAAATCACAATATTATATCGGTGAATTTAGCGACGACAAGTTCTAGGTCCTTTGCTAAATTTACCAAAAGAAAATATTATCTGTCGTTAAATATTTATTGATGGAATAGATTATTCCGTTGGGAACTTAGCGACGAGGTTATATATTCGTTAGTAACTTAGCGTTGAAATGATATATTCCATCGGTAATATAATAATATGTCGCTAATTAGCGATGA
Organism: Erythroxylum subrotundum; assembly: GCA_027563845.1. Taxonomy (NCBI): domain Eukaryota; kingdom Viridiplantae; phylum Streptophyta; class Magnoliopsida; order Malpighiales; family Erythroxylaceae; genus Erythroxylum; species Erythroxylum subrotundum. Next base: position 6,103,906 of record JAOQMQ010000004.1, read on the forward strand.
AATATTGGATTTTTGTCAGAAAAATTAATTATGATAAATTTCAACCGTCATTTCTCACTTCCTACCCGATTTTTCTGTTGATAATCTTTAATAATCTTATGAATTTTTTTGTATATTTAATTTCTATAAATAATATATAACATTGATTAATAAATGTAAAGTAAACATTATCCTGAATGATATAATAAAAAATTATAATGTACACGAATAATTATCTTGAAATTACTGTCAATTAAGAAATTATAGAAAGCCTTAAGAGTAGCAGACTATCATTACATTCATTTATCCAGAAGTTATGTAGGCGGTGAAGGCGGATGCTCTGACTGCTGCGATGAGGTCTTGTCCATACCCTTCAATTCATCTACCTCATTACGGATGAGTTATACATTCCATCAACCTCTGTACTGTGCTCTCAAGTTGAAGGACTCTCTCATTTGATGTGGACCGCCTACTAGATCCAGCTGTAGTGGATGTAGAGGATTGCGAATAACATGTCTTTGCAAATGAACCTAAGTCGAAAATCCTTCCACGACGGTCCCTACCACCCACTACATCAAAATACGCTTGAATCTCATCAACAGTTTCAGAGTTCTGACACTGTCGTTCAATGCTTTCTTGTATTTGGTCTTATCATTATAATTGTTTATGTTAATAAGTGATACTTTTTAAGAACTAATATTAAAGTATAGATTTTACATATGTGAACTTGTCTGCATAGGATATTGACGAAGGTCACACCATCATGTTTCTTGGTGTGAGTGTGCAAAAAGAGTTGGCGTGGTGTAGGCTTCCTGCCATAGATTTTTTCTGCATCATAATAAATTATTATAAGTGAACTACAATTTACAAAAATTTTGGCAGAATTTTCTCTATTTTTATGATATTTACCCCCTATTAGACAAAAAAATTTAACTCAACAATACAGTCATTAATGACA